>CAJQZJ010032401.1:3276550-3286633 GCA_907164525.1 Lophiomys imhausi
TGTGTGTGTGTGTGTGTGTGTGTGTGTGTGTGTGTGTGTGTGTGTGTATGTGTTGAGACCTAGTTTCCTCTGTGTAGCCCTGGCTGTCCTGGAGTCACTTTGTAGAGCAGGCTGGCTTCAAACTCACAGAGATCTGCCTGTCTCTGCCTCCCGAGTGCTGGGATAAAAGGCGTGCGCCACCAAGACCGGCTGAAAACCTAGATTATGAAATTTTTTTCATTACAACTATGACCACATAATTTGCCATTCACTAATTAAGGACAAAAGTTCGAATATAAGGTTAAATGATTAAAATCAGCCTACTGCAGAAAAGCTATGTGAAAACAACAAATAATGCGTGAAAGGGATGCACTTAGCACACAGACGCTTACCACGCAGGTATAGCTCACTTGGGTACTTTTGGCAATCTTCCCTAATCTCCAGACTGAACTATTCCAGATAAGCTCTCAAACTGAGCTTCTCCCTCAGAAGACAGAAAAGTAAACATGTACAGCTTTGATCTTTCTACAACATAGTGGGGAGCCTTCAACAGCATTTCAATTTGTTTCTTTCGCTGTTACCATTTCGTATCATTTGCCAAGACCAGAGGTGCAGGGTTCTTACAATAATCAATTACGCCTCTCTTGTCCTGTGGATGAAACCCCTCACCCACAAGACAATGGTTTTCCTGTCTCGTTGCTCCCCAAAGTTAAGAAACAGAAGGCCGAGTCCTTCATCAGAGAGGTATCCAGTACAGCCCAGTGACTGACTGACGCATGCACTTCTTGTTCAGACCAACATAGTGAGCACACAACTGTAATATGTTTAATAAACAGTGATCACAATTTCCTGACTGTTCAGAAAGAACTTTTAAATGGACAATTGGATCCTAAGCCTCTATACTGCAGGGTTTGTTTACAAACAGAATTTCCGTCTGAAAGGGAGCACTCAGCACTGTTAGGTGAACAAATCAACTGCTTAACTGTCAACAGGTTTTTTTCAGTAATATCTCTAGACCCAGGATTAACTACATGTTCTACTTTACTTTCCTTCCCTCCTTTTTCCTTGACACAGTTTAAAATTTAAGTCCATTATCTGAAATGACTTACTACAAACTATATTAAGAAAGATTTCTAAATATTAACCTTTAAAAGATCCACATACGTACAGAAAGGGCTGGAAAAGCCTGTTCATCCCGGTTCTGAATCTCATACAGTAAACGAGACTCTTCAATAGCTTGCTTCTCTCTTCGTTCTTCTGGGGAGAGGCCAAAATAGTAAGATTCACGACTCATATGATCAAGATCCTCAGCTCTTTCACGATCAGGTTTTCTGTCAAATAAAACATTCTTTAAGAAAAAAAAGGCAAATGTACAGAGAACCGAAATGTACAAGTATCCAACAAAACATGCTAACTGCGACACTTTTCACTTAAGGCAGCTGGCAAAAATAAACACACAGCATTTAAAGCTACTTTGCAAAGTTAAAATAAAACTTAAAATGGCACAAAATAAAATAAAATTTATTTTCTTCTACATGGTACAGAAATAACTGAGTTTTTTCCTGAGAGCAGAAATACAAGCATTGTAAATATTTTTTGTTTGTTTGTTTGTTTTTCGAGACAGGGTTTCTCTGTGTAGCCCTGGCTGTCCTGGACTCAATTTGTAGACCAGGCTGGCCTCGAACTCGCAAAGATCCGCCTGCCTCTGCCTCCCAAGTGCTGGGATTAAAAGTGTGCGCCACCACTGCCCGGCTAACATTGTAAATATTTTTATGACACATTTCAGTATTATAAAAATTTACTCTATAAAGGGAAAAGATGGACCATCGAATGGCTTAAGTCTCGCCACCAAGCCTGATCACCGGAGTTCAATCCCCAGAACTCACACAGGTGATGGGAGCAGTGACTCCTACAAGTGTTCTTCTGACCCCCACATGTACTCAGTGGTATACATGCACACCCACACACAGCCTTAAGTCAATTAATTAAAATGTAAAGGGAAAAAGTTTAAGGAAGGAAGAGGAAACATTCTGACTTTCTATTCTAAGGGCAAAGCCAGATGAGACATAGATCGACCTCTCTACTGTTGACAAGAGAAACAAGATGTGTCAGGATAGACAACTAACTGCCATTGCTGCCTCAATGTAACTTGGGTCAAAGAAAGATCACAGGAGACCCAATAATGTACTTAGTAACAACTCTGATATTTACATACAGCTTGCACCAATTAACAGCAGCGTGAAGTGGAAGGGAGACTGCTCAGCAGTTAAGGTCTCTGGCGGCAGTGCCTCGCACCCAGGGCTTGGTTCCCAATGTGTGCATGGCGGCACACAACCACCTACAACTCCAGTTCCAGAGGATCTACTGCCCTCTCTTCTGACCTGCTCAGGTACTAAGTGACAAGACAGAATGAAAGCTCAAGCCCATTTCTGATGCTTTTTCTAGAGAGGAACAGTATCACTAAAGATGACATAAAAAAGACCCACAAATGCATCATGCCCAGCATTATCATTGTTCTTTTATTCCAAAAAAATTAAAAATTAACATGTTATATTCATAGTCATAACGAACGCTATCGGGTTCATATCAGTTGGGTAATTACATAAAATGCTAAATGTTGACTACATTTTACAAATACTTTTTAAAAATTATTTCTTATCCTTCATGTGTATATATGTGCACCCCATGCATGTTTGGTGCCCATGAAGAAGGCACAAGATCCCTGGAACTGAATTTATAGACACTTATGAACTACTGTGTGCATGATGGGAGTCAAACTTGGATTCTCTGCAAGAGCAGAAAGTGACTACTGAGTCATCTCTCCACCCCAAATTAGCAGTTTCTAAATTAATTTTAATATGCAAGTAAAATTCATTATTAACACAAAAAGGAAAAATCACTCATCAATATTAACTTCAAATACCACTCAATTCCTACACATTGACAACGTCAAAAGTCCTCTAAATCCTCATGATTACTGCCAAACTTTTCACATACCTTGTTACATGCCATCTAGTGTTTAATAAAGCAATTAACATATAAAAGAGTCTAATAAGCTGGACACATTCCTCTTGTGTCACAGTACTGTGCATATTAAAATGCACGAGCACCCAACCAATTCTTGAAAGACTGGAGTTCACCAAACATATTCTGGATGTACATTCAACTGTGACGAGTTATTTGGCAGTCTATTTTTTTTTTTTTTTTTAATGTTTAAGACATTAAAAAAGTACTCTTCCAGCCAGGCGTGGTGGCGCATGCCTTTAATCCCAGCACTTGGGAGGCAGAGGCAGGCGGATCTCTGTGAGTTTGAGGCTAGCCTGGTCTACAAGGACAGCCAGGGCTACACAGAGAAACCCTGTCAAAATGGCGGGCAGACCTGCAATTGCAGTGGCAACCAAGTGGCTGGTTTTTGAAAATGGTATTATAATGCTGCAGAATTCAGTAAACTGGGGTTAATGCAAGATGATACAATATATGAAAATGATGATGCAAAAGAAGCCATTAGAAGGTTCCTGAGGACCTTTATAATGACAGAATGTTACCCATTAAGAGAGCCCTGGACCTGACTATGAGGCATCAGATCTTGCCTAAGGAGCAGCAGACAAAATGTGAGGACAAATTCTACCTTGAACTCCATCTGTTAAGAGGGTATTCAGGAAAGAAAAGAGAGAAGAATGGGTATATAAGTAATCTCGCAGTTGAGATCTGTGGGTGTGCCTGGTCTCAGCATATTTTTATGAAGTTATTTCTTTTTTTTTTTTTAAAGATTTATTTATTATGTATACAGTATTCTGCCTGCATGTATGCCTATACTCCAGAAGAGGGCATCAAATCTCATTATAGATGGTTTTTAGCCACCATGTGGTTGCTGGGAATTGAACTCATGACCTCTGGAAGAGCAGCCAGTGCTCTTAACCTCTGAGCCATCTCTCCAGCCCCCATTTATGAAGTTATTTCAACCTGAATCACAATTTAAGAAACATTTGCTCTGCAGATGCCTCACTTTCAAAGTCTACTACAAAAAAAAAAGTACCCTTCCTTGTAGAGTACAGGGAAAATACTATTATATGAAGAAATAAAATTTTTCTACAGCTATTTTTATACTTTTAGGGTAATGTTCAAAGCAATCTTTCAGGAATTTTGTCTACACTAAGTAAGCTACCAAGTGCAGGAGGAAAGAGGAGCCTGGTATCAGTATCCAAACAAAATCTTCAATTGTAACTAACAATAACTAGCTGACAAAGTAAGAATTCCCTCTGCAGAGAAAGAACCCACCATTGCCCAAATGTCCCTGCACAGCAGAAGACTAATTACAATTAAGTAACATTTAAAACCCAAAGGTCATGGATTAATGTCCTAGTTAGTTTTGTCAACTTGACACAAGCTAGAATCATTTGGAAAGAGAGAGACTATCAAGTGAGAAAACGCTTCCATAAGACTGACGCCTACAGATAAGTCTGTCAAGCATTTGCTTGATAGGTGATTCATGTGGGAGGGCTCAGGGTACAGCCTACAGTGGCTGGTGCCACCTCTGGCAAGTAATCCTGGGCCTAGAAAAGCAGACAAAGCAAATCACAAGGAGCAAGAGAGTATGCAGCATCCCTGCATGGTCTCTGTTCCGAGGGTCCTGCACTGTTTTGAGTCTCTGCCCTGACTCCTTTCAGTGATAGACTAAAATGTGGAAGTATGGGCTCACATGAGTCCTTTCTTCTCCAAGTTGTCTTCAGTAACAGGGTTTTATCACAGCAGTAGAAATACTAAGATAAATTAACATGTGACTATTTATAAGGAATTTAATATTCCTGATTATGTTGTTAGGATTTGTAATTCAAGTCAGGCGTGGTGGCACACAGCTTTAATCCCAGCACTCAGGAGGCAGAAGCAGGTGGATCTTTACGGGTTTGATGTAAATACACAGAAAACCTGTCTTGAAAATCTAATTTTTAAAAAAAGTGTTAATACAGGTAAAAAAATATGTATCACTGGGAAAGTACAGAAAAGACTATGGAGGGCCAAGTAACCTTCTGGATGGTTTGCTGTTTTGATTGGTTTTTGGCTTGGAGGTCGGGGTCTTATTTACCCAGGCTGGCCTCTGGTTGTTGAAAACTGGGGTTATTGTGCACCTACCTGTTTTGACACACTGTTTCAACAGTGTGAAACTTATCCAAAATAATCTTCTAAATAGAACAAACAAATAACACTAGCATCTTCTCAATATACATGAGCCTTACATCTGACCCCCAGTGCTACAGCAGTAAAGAGATGTGTTATAGATTGAATTTTTCTCTCGAAAGGATTTGCTCAAACCAGACACATAACTCTCAGAATATGTGCATGTGTATTTATTTTAGAAAGAGCGTCTGTTAAGATGTAATCAAATAGATGAGATCAAAAGGAATGGGGTAGGGACTCAACACAGTCTAACTGGTGTTCTTGAAGGTTTCCTTCCACAAAGACCCATGTGTAAAACAGAATGAGTCACCTATAAGCAAGGGACTCCAAAAACACAGACAACACTAGGATGGAGACAAGTAACATATTCTCACATAAAGCCTTCACAAGAATGGGCATGGCAATAAACTGATCTTAACTATGTCTAATCTCTAAAACTGACAGGGAAGAAATTTCTGTTGTTTTGGTGTTTTGTTTGATTTTGAGATAGGGCTTCTCTGTGTAGGCCAGCTGTCCTGCAACTCAATCTGTAGACCAGGCTGACCTCAAACTCACAAAGATCTGCCTACCTCTGTCTCCTGAGTGCTGGGATTAAAGGCGTGCGCCACCATGGCCACCAAATTTCTGCTGTTTTAAAATGACTAATTTTAGGCTACCGAGATGGCTTAGCAGTTCCGTATACTGACTGCTCTTCCAAAGGACCTGAGTTCGAATCCCAAAACCCACATGGTAGTTCACAACTGTAATTGCTGGGTATGGTGATGCACTCCTTAATCCCAGCACTCGGGAGGCAGAGGCAGGTGGATCTTTGAGCCTTCAAAGCCAGCCTGGTCTATAGAGTGAGTCCAGGACAGCCAAGGATACACAGAGAAACCCTGTCTTGGGAGGGAAAAAAGGTGACTGGTATACTCTTATAACAACTCTAAGAAGCTAATACAGCACTGGTAAATCCACTTGAAGATTCTCTGAACTGTTTTGAATCTATCATTAATGGTAAGGTAAGATTATTCTCAAGAAAAGAAAATGAAGCCGGGCGGTGGTGGCGCACGCCTTTAATCCCAGCACTTGGGAGGCAGAGGCAGGCGGATCTTTGCGAGTTCGAGGCCAGCCTGGTCTACAAAGTGAGTCCAGGTCAGCCAGGGCTACACAGAGAAACCCTGTCTCGAAAAACCAAAAAAAAAAAAAAAAAAAAAAAAAAGAAAAGAAAATGCTCAAAAGCAAGACATAAAGGATCTAAAGACAAGGACTTAGCTGAGAAAACTCTAAGACTTTCTAGGAAAACCCTAAAATTAACTTTATTGGGGCCTATTTGGAAATCTTTATACTGCAGAGATCATTAACCACACATAAGCACATACCTAGTTGAAGTCGTTACTCCAAGCATCTTCTTGGTATATCTGCCCCCCCCCCCCCCCCCAGCAAACTCAAACAGTTTAATTGGTGCAGGATAAACAGGGTAAACAGAGACAATTGACAAACTCTGACTGGTCAGGAGGACAGGTTACAAATTCAAGGCCTCTCTTTATAATAGCTTAAAGCTCTCTGAAAATGTAGTTTAAAGACAGGTCATACTGGGTACACCCCTGGAGGAGTAAAACTCAGTAAGTTAGACTGACTAAACTTTTTCTGCTTTAAAGCACGATGAGACACATAGTTGGTATTAGTATTTATTATTTATAATAAGATCGGTTGGGATATTTTTTTGTCTGGAGTGCTTTCAAACTGAACACACTGCAAGGCTAAAAGCAGACTGTCATATAATAGATGTGTGTGCTTTGGAAGAGACATTCTTTAGAGTCTTTAAGTTGGAGTTATACAGCATATAATAAAAATAAAATTAGTTGTTTGTATTTTTTTTAACTGTGGCTGAACTTGTAACCCTGGACATGTAATGAAAAAAAAAATCAAACACATAATCTGCACCACTTAGATAATCATTAGACTGTCTATTCTGTGAAACCTGTAGAAATAAAGCACCTGGTTGCTAGCCAGCCAGAGCTCCAAGATTCCCTGGACCATCCTGTCTAGCCTCTTCCCTCCCCTCGCTGACTCTTTATCTTCCCCCTCACCCCCTCCCCACATACAAGTTTCCTTGCCTTGAAAATAAAAAGAGAATAGAAAAGAAATTTACTCTTATAGAAACTTAACAGTAACAGTAACAGTAACAGTAACAGCCTCTGTCTCTGGCGTACAAGCAGGAGGAGCCTATCCAGGAGGAAGGGCAGAAGCAGCCCTGGCTGCTGCTCCAGAGGCTGACGCAGTGCTGTCTGTCACTGAGACTGTGGTGCTTTCTGTGGATGCCTGCGCAAATGAAACATCCATCCAATGATGCGCTTGCAGTGTTAACAAAATAAGGAATTTTATAGTGTTCTTTACATCAAAACTGGAGATTTTCACATTTCAAGCTGTTCAGACATTGAGAGCCAAAACACCACCTAGATTCCTTTGTATTTACAATTACTAAAACTTCATAATTTAAATTTGTATTTTTGTACATCATAACAAAAATTTTACAAGTAACAAGGTGAGCAGTCTTGGGAGGGATTTAAGAGGGAAATAAGGGTAAAGTGGAATCAAGAAAGTGTTTTAGAATTATTTCTGGGTAATACAGTGGCCAAAGAATGCAAACAAAAACTGCATGTTTATCAAATTCCCTTGGAGGCTGGAAGGGATTACACCAGAAGTGCAATCAGCAGGACTTAGATTTTCATGTTTCCATCTAAAATTATTTTTATTGCACCCTATGAATCTATTACAGCAGAGTGTCTACCATGTAATAAGAACCAGCCAGAGCCTTCCAGCAAGTTCTCTGTGATTATGCCTTGATACTGTTCACATTTTTGTCTCGTTTACAGCATCAGCTGGATATGTGCTTTTAAGCATGTATGGGCCCCTTCAGGATGTCCTGTGATAATGTCTTAGGTACTTCTAAGTGCCCTGCTCCCTAGTAGGAAAGTCTTCTTAAGCTCAGAATTAAAATTGCCCTGAATTCTGAAGATCCCAAGTCTTCCAAAAATAGCCTTAGCTTTTTTATTTTTTTTTGGGGGGGGGGGGGGTCAAGACAGGGTTTCTGTGTGTATCTCTGGCTGTCCTGGACTCGGCTTTGTAGACCAGGCTGGCCTCGAACTCAGAGATTCGCCTGCCTGTGCCTCCCAAGTGCTGGGATTAAAGGTGTGCGCCACCATGCCCGGCTAGCCTTAGCTTTAAATCTTCAGAAGTTAATGACCACCGTTATTTAGGTAGATTTTTTTAGTTCTGTATTTGCCCTTGGTCTAACACAAACGATCAGCCTCTGGCAAGGGAAAAGTCAGAGATTCACAAGAGCCTCTGCTCTGTTAAAGCATGTCTCACACTGCGTTTCAAGCTTGCAGTGCATGATCAGCAGTGGGAGGGGCGTTTTCACATCAGTGTGACATATGAACCAGGCCGTGTCTGGGGCTTAGTGTGTGTTCAGACTGCACTGGCACGCACAATGACTCTTCCTAGCTAGTCAGCTGCAGAGCAGCGCCCCTGGAAAATGTCATTGTGCCACATATGGAACTTGATTATCAAATAGCTCTTTATGCATTTCCTTTCTAAAATTCCATTACAACTAAAAACTAATAATGTAGCCGGGCGGTGGTGGCGCACGCCTTTAATCCCAGCACTTGGGAGGCAGAGGCAGGCGGATCTCTGTGAGTTCGAGGCCACCCTGGTCTACAAAGCGAGTCCAGGACAGCCAGAGCTACACAGAGAAACCCTGTCTCGAAAAAAAACAAAAAAAAAAAATCCTAATAATGTTCCAGCTTACACTAGCAAACGATTAAGGAATTTTGCGAGAATATTAATGTTACTGAAATCCCTTACAATCCACAGGTTCAAGCTATTTTGAAATGACACCAAATACTTACACAACAAATTTAAAAATACAGAGGTATACACACCACACACCATGCTAAATTTAGTCACACTAACTCTAATTTTCACTTTATAAATGCTTTTGCTGTTGCCCAAAAGTATTTTATCCTCAAGAAGACACAACCTAAAGTCTATGTTAAATGGAACAATCTAGAAACTATTCACTGGAAAGGGACTAATGTACTTCTAACTTCAGGGTGTATCTTTCAAGAAAAATGAACAGAGTTCCAAATGGCTCCCACTTCGATACATCCAACCACGACAGTATCCTGGAAACAACCTGGAAATGAAGCATCTTAACATAGATAGCAATCCCATCAAGAGGAGAAGACCCAAGAGGAAGAGCAAAAGGTGATGACTTGCAAAGGCATCAAATACTTAAACTCATCAAGCTGAGACCTTGGGAAGACAACAGGAACACTACACCAAGACCCAAAAAGATGCTGTGATGTTTTCTGACTATATTGTATGTTAATTCTCAGCATGTTGCTGCAGAATCCAAATGCCTTGTCACCAGGGATGAAAAGGCACACCTGTAATAGGAGACAGTGTTTTGTCATGCTAAATACTGTTTTTTATCCTTCAGGACCAGCTGTCTAAACAAAATATATACAAATATATAGTCAGAAGAATAGGGATATTTTGGTTGAACTAATCTAACATATCAATCCAAATGCAATACAGATTTTAGCATAATTAAGTACTTTTAAAAGGCTCTCATAGTAGAAATTATAGTTGTATGAAGATGAAAAAGACAATACATGATGTAATGCTTACCAAAGTTGTTAGTACTGTACCTAGAATAGCACTACTATTGCCAATGGTTTGGAAAATAACGTGTAGCTTCATTTGGCATGTGGCAGTCAACAAGAACAATCTTTTTGTATCAGGGGAGCCCCTTTCCTGGGCTCTTAACAGAAGCATCTTTAGCATGGGAATCGTCCACACGAACTGTGCACAAGTAAGACCGTGAAAGCATAACCTGCGCACACCCACACTCACAGGCGTCCCTGACACTCTTCTCGTCAGAGG
>CAJQZJ010032401.1:3289351-3305087 GCA_907164525.1 Lophiomys imhausi
TCTGCCTCCTGAGTGATAGGGTGTGAGGCGTACGTCCACCACCATACATCCAGATGCCAACAGTTACCTGATTGCAGGTTAGGGTTAGAAAACAGAAAAAATACAGTGCCTGATCTCCAACGTCCCCACTTTATAATCTTATCAATGTCTAATTGCTTCTGTGAAGAATATATTTTAAACTGTTGGTGTTAAAACTAACTAGCATTTTGTAAAATATACAGCAAGCAAAACATTCAATTTAAACTCAAACTACTTTTTTTTTCTAGAGGGGTGTGTGTGCACGAATGCACGCCTGTATGTTACATGTACTGCCTGTGTATATGCTGCATGTATACATGCTTCTACCAGATGTTTTCAGGCATAGTCTCTCAATGAACCTCGAGTTCATTTTACGTAGGCTAGGTGACATCTGGGATCTACCTATTTCTCACACCCAACACTGATGTGACATCACAGCCATGCTTGGCTTTTATGTAAATGTTGGAGAGTCAAATGTTTTTTACTTTTTTTGTTATAGGAGGTATAGGTGTTGATGCACTTCCAGCTGTCCTGGACCTCTATGTGCACTATCTGCCTACATGAACTACCATGCCCAGCTTCAAAATCAGTTCCTTTGCAAGCAAGCCAGCTCCACAACCCCTCACAATTTTTCATTTCATTTTGTTTTGTTTTTCAATGCAGGGTTTCTCTGTGTATCTCTGGCTGTCCTGGACTCACTCTGTAGACCAGGCTGGCCTTGAACTCAGAGATCTGCCTCTCAAGTGCTGGAATTAAAGGCGTGTGTCACCACAACCAGCAACTACAGACAGCTGTGAACTGTCATGTAGATGCTGGGATTTGAACCTGGGTCCTTTGAAAGAGCAGCCAGTGCTCTTAACCGCTGAGCCATCTTTCCATCTCTAGCCCCACAATTTTCCTAAATATATGATCAAAATTAAGTTTTTATGTAGTTTTTATATACATTTTATTGAATTTGTAAGTGCACAGTCATTTAAAACTATTTATATTTTTAACAGGCTAAATCAAAGAGGTAGCAAACAACTTGGCCAAAGAATACATACTTTTTTCCAAGTTCTTCAGACAAAACTGGTCCATTCTCAGAGTGAACCCCAAGAGCATTCGAATTAGAAAATTTTCCATTGTGATCCAACCTAACCTGCTGAATACCAGAAAGAATCAGATGCCCGATAATGTAAACATTTATCAGGAAAAATAACGTACAAAAAGGGATAAAGACAGAATCTGTCTCCCTAAGGCACCATAACCCCCTACCTAAAAGAAAACTCTTTTGAACTGTTCTAAATATATCAAAAAGCAGCAGCACAATCTATCAAACTGTGAACAAATACCTCAGCAGCTGTCAACCCACCCTGGCTTTCAACCTGCAGGCCTGGCTTTTCCACTGACTAGCAACCTTCAGGAATTTACTTGTCTTATTTGCTCATATGCAAATTGGAGCTAACCAGAGTAATTAACACAATAGAGAAGCCTGTATTTACAGTGGATATGTATTCGCACAGGGACAGCAGTTTACATGGCAGCCACTCTACAAATGAGGGAAGTATTATTACTACTATCTTTCCATTTTTATATTACAGACATGTAATAATGGTGACTTTCCTACTCCTTAAAAAGAGATGCTTCAAATGTCCCTCCCATCTCCACTGACAGCAGCCAATCGTGAAGAGTGGTGTGGGTAAGGACACCGAGTCTTCTAGGTAGACTGCACACACTGCCCTGTGCACTGGTCAATGGCTGAGCGTTTAGGCAGCACAGCTGTGCTCTACAGAGATTCTTGTTTCCCAAGTGTTACCAGAGTCCTGCGCTGACATCCCAATCCTCATTAATCACAATATTTCACTGCTTTTCTCACGAAAGTTTTGCAATAAAAATATTTTTAAAGGTGAGTTAAAATTCTTGAATTTTTTGTTTTGGTTTTCTTTTTCAAGACGGGGTTTTGTAAATAAAAAATTTTATTTAAAAACACCTATATTTATTAAAACTAAATAAACACCTGTAAAACTTTTATATTCTATAGCCTACAGATACCTAATACCTACAACCTGATACCTATAAACTTAGTACTGTAAAAATACCTAACCAATCCTATTTTAATCCTCTTGAAAGGACATGACAAGGTGTGCACATGGGCACCTTGGTCAGCCTTCTATCTGCAGGCACACTTCAAATGTTCTGTCTGGCTCTGGCACTCATAGCAAAATTCTCTTCAGCTTGGCTCCGCTTCCTCCACGCTGGCCACTGTCTGCAGCCAGTTCGTGCGGCCAGTTGGCCTCACCACCCAGCCAGGGCTCAGCTCCCTCAGTCACTTCCAGTCTCCTCAGCCCATGCATGCTTCGAAGCCTACTCTTTTACTTTAAAGCCTTGTGCAGCCTCACATGACAGAGGCTACCCCTTTGCCTGTTTTCTAGGTCCTCCTGCAGCCTCCGAACTCCGAGCGCCTCCTGGCACTTCACTCACTCACCCGGCACTCTCAGGCCTCGGTAAGGACCTCTAGTGTCTGCTTCTCATGAACTTTCCCTCAGCAGGTTCTATGTCACGCCTCTTCTGCCAGCCTTCTTGGACTAGCTTGTGGCAAGAGTCTCTATCTCAGACTCCACCTCTCAGTTTTCTCAGCAATTCTCAGTTTACTTGCCTAGGCTTCTGACAGCTGATTTGCCTCAGGGCTATTACGGCCTAAAGGATGGCAAATGGCAAACCTTGTTTCACACTTCTTCCAAGTGTGCTTCTATCTCCTCCACCCATGAGGGTGAAGAAAGCTTCATGTGGAGCTCCCTGGCTTATAGAAGGCATGGTCTCACACCTTTCAGTGTCCTGAGGACTCTTGAGCTCTCTCTCTCTCTCTCTCAGAAAATGGCAATTCCCGCCTGCAAGTCTTGGCCAATTCGGGTTCTTCAATAAGAAGCAGTGACCAGCAGCTGAGCAGTGTTCAGCAGCTGAAAGCTTCAGCTAGCATCTTTCAAAGTGTGGCTGCGTTGAGAGCTTTCCTTCAGTTTCCAGGGCTTTGAAAAGATCCATACGCTGTCAGCCGCCAGGCTGATCTGCATGCCCTTGAAGAGTCCTTACTAATTCACTAAAGAAATCTAACCAATTACATGGTTTTCTCTGTGTATCCATGGTTATCCTGGACTCACTCTGTAGACCAGGCTGGCCTTGAACTCACAGAGATCCACCTGCCTCTGCCTCCTGAGTGCTGGGATTAAAGGTATATGTCACCACACCCAGGAAATTCTTAAATTTTTAAGTGTGCGTTTCTGCCACCTATGGAGAGCTATCAGATGCCAAAGAGGACACCAGATTCCATGGAGTTGAAAGACATCGCTTTCATCCTGCTGATATGAGTACTAGGAACCAAACTCAGGTTACCTGAAGAGCAGCAAGAACTCTTACCTGCTGGGCTGTCCTTTCCAGCCTTTTGGTTTGGTTTTGGTTTTGAGACAGGGTCTCATGACCAGTCTGACCTTGAAATCAGAAACCCACCTGCCTGTCCCCCTCAGCCAGCACATCCAGTTTCACCAGCCTTTTTTTCCCCAAGGATATTTCTACCAGAAGCTTAAAGTATATTTATTCTACATACTTGAGTAAACAAGTCGTCTTTGTATCATTTCAGTTTCTTAGATTTTAATTCCATTGTATTCAAATACAATGGACAAAGACCCAGAATTCAGAAAGCAGAGAAGCAGGTGGGTCACCGTGACTATAGACAGTACTACCCAGTGAGACAGGGCCTCAAAAACAAAACAAGAGCTGTGGCTTTATAAAGAGGTGAGTCCATTTGTAACTTGTATCTGTTTAGGATAAAATGTATTTAGAATGTATTTGGGAAAAAATGAATTCTGAAATCTAAATTATAAACAGTCAAGTTTTAGTTGGCTGATCCTTTGGGAAGTATCAGAAAATAAGATTTAAATAAATCACTTTCTCTTTTAGTAGAAATCACTTACATGGCATTTATCTCCAACTTCATACTGTAAGCCAGCAGCAATGGAATAATCACGTTTTTGTTGAGCTGTTTTAAAAAATTCAATAAAATACACTGTAAATAATTCATTATCTTCAAGTGCTACAAGCCAATTTTACAGAAGATTTATGTTTACCTCACCTTGCTTAGACTTCAACCAAATTTCATACTCTACATTTCTATAGACTGCTGGATTGAGTGACTTCAGAACTTTTCTGGACAAAGGCAGGCCAGTCGAGTTCTCATCGTTCTTTAGGTTCTAAGTAAACAATGTCAGAAGTCCGATAAACACAGAAATGCTTTTAAAAGTTTCAAATATCCACAAAAACAAAACAGCAGCAACAAAAACTTAAAAAATAAATCAAGAAGCAGCAAATAAATTTCTTACTAGCAAAGCAACCCGGACTACAGAAAGTGACCACAAAAAAAAAAAAAAAAAAAAAAACCACCACCACACAGGTCCTTTACATGTGAAAGAACAGTACCTCAGTGCCCGAGGGTTTAACCCCATTCACGTCAGTAGCAGCAGTGCTTCCGCTCCTATAAAGGAACAGAGCACAATGAGAAATGGAAAACCTATATGCATGTCCTCAAGAGTCTAACCCCAACTACACAGTCAGGCCAGCTGCATGCCAAAAACAAGGGGCTACAAGAACTCCAACAAAGTTTATATTTAATATATATATATGCATATATAAAAATCAAACTTATTACTAGCAATTTTTACTAACTTAGTAAACATAAAAACAAAAATGAAGGGAGTAATGCAATACTGGAGTGGGTAAAATAACAATCTACAAAACTTTCAGCATAAAATTTTCAATAAGTATTAAAAAGTTTTTAAAGAACTGTTACAACCAAATTATGACATTTATAATAAAACAGCCAAAACTCCAATTGTAAAAATGTCTGAAGAGCCATAACCAACTTTTTTCTAAAAATACACTTCCTAATCTTCAGTACAAGCAAAAAACCACCGCCAGCCCGCCTTTCGTGGTTTACTCTACAAGCCTGCGTGCCTGCTATGTGCTGCACACTATTACTACGCCTTAGGCCTAAGCAGTAAGAGAGACAAAATCTGCCCATACAATCTAGTAAACACAAACTAGGTAAGCAACCAGTACAATAAGAACTACTAAGTCCTATGTCAAACAAAAGGTAGCAAACACAGCAGTGTAAGATACAGGAAAGGGGCCTTGCTGAGATGTCACTGAATCAGGCAAAGGAAGAGCACACACAAAGAGGCTGATGGGACTACAGACAAAAGAGGGTCTACTTAGCCTCTACAGTATCTAGCTTTCTGTCCTACAACTGCTCCTTAAGAAACCCACCTCTAGGTTTCAAAATAACCTCCAAATATTCACTAAAGATAGCAAGTGTCTAGACTAAAAAAATCACTCACCATTCCAAGTACACTTCAAGACCCACCAATATGACTACCTCACTAAACTGATCCATCCTTGACAAGGTTATGCAGTGTTCAACCCCTCTTAAAACAGACATGACAGCCGGGCATGGTGGCACATGCCTTTAATCCCAGCACTCGGGAGGCAGAGGGATCTCTGTGAGTTCAAGGCCAGCCTGGTCTACAAAGTGAGTTCAGAACAGTCAAGGATACAGAGATACCCTGTCTCGAAAAACCTAAAAAAACAAACAAAAAAACCAGACATGACAAATCAAAAAGGGCTTTACCTCCTCCTTGTACAGGAGACTCACACTCAGGGACTCCCAAAGGCTAAGCAAGCACTCACTCTCTAAGCTGCACATATCTAGCTAAGGCAACTTTATTACAGTGAAAAGCAAGCCACATTTCAAGGGCAGTGTAAGAAGGAAACCAAGCACAGAAAGGCACACACATATCCTAGCACATACCTGCCCCCCTCTAGGTAAACCTCTCCAGCTCACCAGTCTTACCCGTCTACAGACTCACACCTGGACTTGCTTCTATAACACGACAAACTTCTACAGTATTCAAGAGATGAGTTTAAAGGCCCTCCCACTCCAAGCATGGGCAGCAAGTTAAAATGAGCTAGCCACCCTCTCAATTTCTCTGCTTACTAACACATCTGGATCAAGTTATGTGTCTGGAGAGAAGAGAGGCAATTTCTATTTGTGAATAACTAATCAGTGTATGTTAGGACAAAATTCACAGCATCAAATACTGTGCAAGCATAAATAATGGTCAGATCTTCAGTCCAAATCAGAAAATTTTAATTCAACAAATTCCTAGAAGACAACCCTGATGGCGCACAACTGTAACCCTAAGTACTTGGGAGATGGAGACAAAACAATCAGGAGAGCAAGTCATTTTCAGCTGCACAGTGAGCTCCAGGGATACTTGGACCCTCCTTCAGAAACAAAACAAGAGTCGGTCCAGTTGTTTCAAGAACCCAAACTAGGGCTGGAGAGATGGCTCAGGGGTTAAGAGCACTCACTGGCTGCTCTTCCGAAGGTTCTGAGTTCAATTCCCAGCAACCACAATGTGATCTGATGCCCTTTTCTGGCTGCAGGTGTACATGCAGATAGAGCACTCATACATAAAATAAATAAGTAAATCTTTTTTAAAAAAGAACCCATACTGTTTTTGCAGAGGATCCATGTTCAGTTCCCAGAACCTAGTCAGGAGGCTCACAAGGACCTGTAACTCTAGCAGCAAGGAATCTGTCACCTTGGCCTCAAAATATCTGACTCATTCACATACTCACACATAGGTACATAATTAAATACTTTGTCCAAAACAAACATGAATCTACTAGAGGATGCAGCTCAGCAGAATAGTGCTTTGCCTAGAGTGCGTAAGACTCTATAAGACTCTGAACTCATTCTCTACCTCAAAAAAGGGGGAGAAAAAGTCTGCACCTCAAATCAACACACAGATACAATTTTAAAGCATGCTTGTAAGAACCAGAACTGAATGAGTACCTCCACCTCTAGTGTTGCATGTACTACCATGTTCTCATACGGAAATACACTCCCAGTTTCAACAGGAGTGTAACAAAAAACTTTCATAAAAATAAACTTTTTAATGTTGATAACAACTAACATGTTATATACCTGCTTAACATCATAAATAACATATAATATATAATAAAATTATATTTATATTACATCCCCATGTAAGTCTCATAAGTTGTCCTCTTGTAGAAAAAAATACTAAAATATTCTCATTGTATACTATGAAGGTTACTAAGGCTTCTTTAAAAATTTTAAATAATATGTTTCTACTCCCATCTAGTTAGCTAAAAACAGACTGAATGCTTAGATGTCCAAAAGTATGCCTGGATGCCCAGGGCTCAGAATCTTAAACCTGTCTAAACTGCCTCAGTGATTTAAAAGGTAAAAGTTTATCCATAACCCTGAAGAATTACTTCACATGACACCACACTGAAGTTACTCCTTAGTCTAAAAGGTCACGAAGATCAAAACATTTTCCCATCAATGGATATGTAAACTTTACAGTTCTACAATACACATATCAAATCTACTGTATATTTATAAACTATATATATATATATATAAATTCTCATTAACCAAAAACAACTTTGAAAGACATCTTCCATTACAGAAACTAGGTCAAATTCACGACAGCAATGAAGAGACTTTCTTGCACGTCAATGTTTTATGAATACACACCTTTATTAATGTATAAAAAAAAGATACTTTAGGCCCATCATGGTGGCCCACGTCTTTAATCACAGCAGTGGGGAGGCAGAGACAGGTGGATCTCTGTGAGTTCCAGGACAGCCAGGGCTACACAGAGAAACCCTGCCTCGATAAACCTAAAAAAACAGAAAAACAAACTTTATGATGAAATGTACTCTTACTTGCAGCTGTCATCCTCAGAATCCGATATCTCACCGCTGCTTTCATCAGCCACTTCAGAGGTTTCTAGTCCCATCATGATTTTACTAACATCAGTTTTAAACACCTTCTCATACAGCAATTCATAAAGGAGAGCTGCAATTACAGAGCCAAAGTATGCAACATTACAGGCAAGCTCTGAAAAGTTAAACCGCGACAGCACCACTCAGGCTTCTGAAGTAAATGCATCCAAATCCTTACAGTCAATAGTATCATTTAATCTGAAAGAACTTCGAAAGCAACAGGAAACTCTCTCTGTGTACATTAAGTTCAAAATCTTGCTTTATATCTTATCTCTGAGGCAAACAGGACAGGAACAGTGAAAACACAGTGAGCATTCATTTCATTCTACAAACACTGAAGCTTTTTATATCCTCATATTTAATCTCAGCACATCAAGTACCACCATTTTCAATCAACAGGCTTTGAGATGTCACACAAGAATCCTAACCCAAAAGTTTTGGATGGAAAAAATTAAGTATCAGTAAATTTACAGAAAAGAGAAATGCAGAATATATAATAGTTGACAATTCAGAAGACTTGGATTGCTTGCCTTAGCTTTCCCAGTAATTCTAACATTAGATCAAGTACTCATCAGGTTTCTATAAAAAACAAGAGAGAATGTTCATAGTAATTTGGCTTCATGTTATAACTTTACATAATGTGCTAAAAAAAGAAACTTAGAAAATATATTCCTTTTTTTTTTTTTTTGAGACAAGGTTTCTCTGTGTACCCTTGACTGTCCTGAACTCACTCTGTAGACCAGGCTGGCCTTGAACTCACAGAGATCCACCTACCTCTGCCTCCCAAGTGCTGGGATTAAATGTGTGTGCCACCACACCTGGCTATGTTCCTTTTTTTGTGTGTGTGTATTTATTACTTCAAGTTACATCTCCATCACAGTCCCCTCCCATCACCCCTCCTGGCCCCACCCTCCCACCTTCTCCCCCTTCTTCTAGAACTCATAATTCTTTTTTTTTTTAATAATTAGACCTCAATTATAAAAATTAAAGGTATAACATACATTCCCAATGTCCAGTCCATACATATTTGGCAACTGATATTAATATTCTATTATCCATCTATCTCCATAACTTTAAAGTTCTATACCTAAGAAAAAATATTTTTAGGGACAAGGAAGACGGCTCAATCTCTAAGTGTTGGGCCTGTAAGCATCAGGGACGGGGCTGAATCCCGGCACTCACATGCAAAGCCGCCGTGTGTGGCATCGGGGAAGGGGCTGAATCCCCGGCATTCACATACAAAGCCATGTGTAGTACCACGTGCTTATTATCCTACATGGGGGGGGGGGGGCACGACAGGATGAGCTCTAGCAGTTGCTAGCCAGTCAGTCAAGCTAAAAAAGTGAGCTCCAGTCTCACGTTCAGTGAGAGATCCTGTCTCAAGAGGTAAGCCGGAGAGCCACCAAGGACATCCAATATTGACCCCAAGCCATATCACCCCCTCACACACACACATACAAACACACACTTACACACATACACATGTAACACAAAAAAGGGAGAAGAAAAACAAGAATGAAGGTTGACCTCTGGCTTCCACATGCATACACACACACACACACAGACACACAGACACACAGACAAAAATATATTCTCAGTCATCCCTGGAGGAAAGAAAACTTAGATTAATTATCTCAATTAAAAAATAAGTTCTAAAGCCAGGCGGTGGTGGCGCACGCCTTTAATCCCAGCACTCGGGAAGCAGAGGCAGGCGGATCTCTGTGAGTTCGAGGCCAGCCTGGTCTACAAAGCGAGTCCAGGACAGCCAGAGCTACACAGAGAAACCCTGTCTCGAAAAAAAACAAAAAAAAAAAAAAACAAAAAAAAAAAAGGTCCTAAAGGCTGGAGAGATGGCTCAGCGATTAAGAACACTGGCTGCGCCGGGCGTGGTGGCGCACACCTTTAATCCCAGCACTCGGGAGGCAGAGGCAGGTGGATCTCTGTGAGTTCAAGGCCAGCCTGGTCTACAAAGTGAGTCCAGGACAGTCAAGGATACACAGAGAAACCCTGTCTCGAAAAACCTAAAAAAAAAAAAAAAAAAAGAACACTGGCTGCTGTTCCAAAGGATGTAGGTTCAAATCCCAGCAACCACATGGCAGTCCACAGCTGTCTATAATTGCCAGGCATGATGCTGCACACCTTTAATCCCAGCACTCAGGAAGCAGAGGCAGGCGCATCTCTGTGAGTTCAAAGTTAGCCAGGTCTACAGAGTGCATTCCAGGATAGCCAGGGAAACAGAGAAATCCTGTCTCAAAAAACAAATAATAATAATATTTAAAATGATAAGTTCTAGAGGCTGGAGAGATGGCTCAGCAGTTAAGAGCACTGGCTGCTCTTCCAAAGGACCAGTGTTCAAATCCCAGCATCCAGGTGACAGTTCACAGCTGTCTATAATTGTTGGGCGGTGGTGGCACATGCCTTTAATTCCAGCACTCAGGAGGCAGAGGCAGGTGGGATCTCTGTGTGACTTCAAGGCCAGCCTGGTCTGCAAAGTGAGTCCAGGACATACAAGGATAAAGAGAGAAACCCTGTCTCGAAAAACCAAAAAAAAAAAAACAACAACAACAACAACAAAACAACCAAACATTGGTGTCACAGGCAGGCAGATCTCTGAGTTTAAGGCCACCCTGGTCTACATAAGTTGTTCCAGGACAGTCAAGGTTACACAATGAGACCTTATCTTGAAAAAAAAAAAAATTTTTTTTAATAAATAAAAAAAGAAAAAAGTTTCAAACAGGGAAATAAATTTTACAAAAAAAAAAGCAAAAACAGGTTAACTGTAAAGCTCATTTATTTTATTATAATGAACGTCCTGACCTAACTAAGTATTCATGCTCATTGTCTAAATGAATCTGTCAGACTGCCTATCTCCCAGATTCCAGGTAGGAGGAGAGAAAACCTCAGATTCACCCACAGTCGGTCTAGGGAAGGCAAGCTGCAAAGGGTTACCTTTCCCAAGCTGCAATGCCCTGATTTTGAAAGGGGAGACATAGCCCAAAAGATAACTAAATATTTCCACCTCAAAAATGAAATATAGCCGGGCGGTGGTGGCGCACGCCTTTAATCCCAGCACTTGGGAGGCAGAGGCAGGCGGATCTTTGCGAGTTCGAGGCCAGACTGGTCTACAAAGCAAGTCCAGGACAGCCAGAGCTGTTAAACAGAGAAACCCTGTCTCGAAAAACCAAAAAAAAAAAAAAAAAAATGAAATATAGATTTTTAAAATGTTTACTACTACTACTTTTACTGGTCACTTAATACCAGAGAAAAAAGCCAGGCATGGTAGTGCACGGCTAATTCCAGTTCACGGGAGGCAAAGGCAAGTGGTTCTGAGTTCAAGGCCAGCATGGTCTACATAGGAAGTTCCAGTACAGTCAAGGAGTCAAGGATACACAGTGAGATCCTGGCTCAAAAAACAAAGGAAAAAAAGCAGTTACATGTACAACACTGCTACTCATATGAGGAAAAAGGAGTTTAAAGCAGGGGTCATTTCTCTCCTCCTAAAACAGTATTCTCACTTGTGTGGAAGAAGAGGGGGAGTCAGCCAATCAGCAAATATTTGGGAAAAACTGTAGAAATGAATGTCACAATGAGGTAGCAAATGTTACTGTTATCTACTGAGTAGAGGCTAGGGTGCATCCTACAGCGCACAGGTAAACACCCCAACAGAAGAATCTGGCCCAAAATCTCAACAGTGCCAAGAGTAGGAAACCTTACCTTTAAACAAAATACAATCAAATGTGGCATTTATTCAGACACTTGGATTTTCAAGCTCTACATTAACAACTTGAAAAATGGATATAAATCCGAACTAACACTGTGTAGTTTAGGCTACAATTCCTCTATGAACACAAGATGATACTTACACTGACACACAGCAGAACTATCCTTATACGTTATAGGATAGACAATATCATAATGATTTCCATTCGAAAAACATAGTAACACCTGAAGGGAAAGTAAGCAACATTTCAATCAATCACATTTAACATTCACAAAGCAAACTGTTTCCAAAGCCTCTAAGTCACAAATTCTCAAAACCATATTTCAGAAACAACACAGCTCCAATGCTGTCAAAGTACAGTTCACCACAGAACGGTGAAAAGCCAGACAGCACGTGCATCGCTAAGTTCTCTGTGTATGTATTGTTTTATGAGACTGTCTCATGCATCCCAGGCTGGCCTCAAACTTATTGTGGAAACTGGCCTTGAAACTCCCGATCTTCCTATGCCCGCCTCTCCAGTGCTACCGTTACAGGAAAGTGCCAGCATGCCCACCCTGAAAAGCTTATAGAACTACAGAAAACCAGACCCTGTTAAGTACTCACAACTGACTGCAAACATCTGTAAGCATTCAGGGAGGCTGAGGCCGGGGATCTGAAGGCAGAAGCCAGTCTACATAGAGAGACCATCTCAAAAAACTAAAATAAACACCACATATCACATATGATTTCAACTAAAGAAGGTTAAGCTGCTGAGATGCTTCACTGGTTAGAGCACTTGCTGATCTTGTGGAGAACCCAAGTGTGTCTCCCAGCACCCACATCTGCAGATCACAACCACCTGTGTAATTCCAGCTCCAGGGAATCTGACACCTCCAGCCTTGAGCATCTGCACTTATGCACACACACACACATGCACACACACACACGCGCACACACACACACACACACACACACACACACACACACGCACACACACACAACTAAGAAAATAAATCTTGACTGTACGAAATCATTCCAAGTAAGGTTTAGAGATGCATGACTGACTATACAGCACACAAGAAGCTAAGGCAGCAGAATAAGCATTTGGGTTCAGGGTGTTACTACTCAGCAAGACTTTGGTAAGAAAGAGGGGAAAGAAGAGATGGGGAAAGGGAAAGAAGGAGAGGAAGAGGAAAGAGGGGGGAAGAAGGGAAAGTGAGAGATAAGAGGAAACAGGAAGGAAAAGGGGACAGGAAAGGGATGGGGAAAAAGAAAGAAAAATTCTAAAACCGTATTAATGCTAACTTCTATGAGATAGAATCAAAGATAAGCTTTCCCTGCTTGTATTTTCTAAGTAACTGATCACTACTACAAAGAAATTTACATTTACTGTTTAAAACATGCCATAGTCCAAATTTGTAGCTACAGCCCCAAATGGTAGTTGGAAAGTCAGATTAAAAGCAGAATTACATTAACACCCACCCCACCCCATCCCCAACAGCTCTCCTCATCCTTAAATAATAGCACTGCACTCACTTCCTCTCCCCCTCTATACAAAAGTAACAAACACACTGCCCTTCACCTCGGCCTACATCATTCCTCTACCACAAAACTCTCTTACAGTGAACAGCTGTTTCTTCTTTCTAGGCTTTGTAAAACTTTTGCATTGTTTCTACTCTGACCACATGACGCGGGGATACTGTGGCCACTAAGGTTACCTTCACAGTGAGAAACAGACAGCAAAGCGTTGGACACAAGCAGACCTGACGGCTCACAAGTCAGTTAACTATTTGGTATCATGATCAAACAGTGATAATCTTGGTCATATATATATGACATTTTAAAAACGAATTGATGATTGACCTAACTCTAAAAACAATACCATAACTTTCATATAGCAATATTTCAATAGTCACTTAAAATTATAGCTTAAGAAGTCAAGGCAGCAACTAAGCAGCTCTTTTACGTAAATATTTTTTAATGCTTCAAAGAATTCTTACCTTCTCAGGAAAATTATTTTCAGTTACTTGTGAAGGGGAAACATTTGGCTCCTGATATATTACAAAATCTTTCCTGAAAATAAAACTCAGATATTACTTTTTAAAAATGTATTTCATAAATTAAAATGATTCATTTATCTGTATAACAGGAAATGTTCTATGCACTGTAGAGCAGGAAAAAAAATAAAATAACTGCACTATAAAATACCAGAAATATATTTTCTAAAACTTAAAATCTCAAATTAATTCATATGTAGAATATACAGCATAAATAACTTCAGAGATAATCCTAAAACTGATCCTAAGAATAAGCCTTTTCTCTACAAAGCTGATAAACAATAGTTTTCAGCGCATATTCTAATATGCATTTTTTGCTATACCTTTTTTCAAAACTCCCTTGAGAATTAAAGCGTTTGTACCTAGCCATCAAACTCCAACTGATGCAATTAAGTAAACAGACAAAAACCTTTGACCTTTAAAATCCCCCCCACACACACACAGTTTTCTCTGTGTATCTCTCGGTCTGCAACTCACTTTGTAGACCAGGTCTAGATTTGAGCTCACAGAAATCCACCTGCCTCTGCCTTCCAAGCCCTGGAATTAAAGGCGTGCACCACCACACCTGACAATTACAGACAACTGTGAACTGCCATGTGGGTGCTGGGATTTGAATCTGTGTCCTTTGGAAGAGCAGCCAGTGCTGTTAACTGCTGAGCCATCTCTCCAGCCCCGACCTTAAACTTTTTAGTTGAATATAATAATATACTACTTTCCAGTTATTTTACTTTAATTGCTTTACTTAAAAGTTCTAAAGTTTACCTGTACATAAGAGAAAGGGCACTTATTTCCACTTGTCCTACCCATTCCTGTATTGAGGGGAAGAAAGGTGGCATGTAAGTATCTCACTTTTTACAATATACATTATACACATACTCTATAAACACCCCCCCCCCTTTTTGGTTTTTTGAGACAGGGTTTCTCTGTATAACCGCTCTGGCTGTACTGGACTCACTTTGTAGACCAGGCTGGCCTCGAACTCACAGAGATCCGCCTGCCTCTGCCTCCCGAGTGCTGGGATTAAAGGCATGCACCACCACCGCCCAGCCCCCCCCTTTTTATGAGACAGGGTTTCTCTGTGTAGCTTTGGCTGTCCTCCAACTCACTCTGTAGACCAAGTTGGTCTTGAA
Organism: Lophiomys imhausi; assembly: GCA_907164525.1. Classification (NCBI taxonomy): domain Eukaryota; kingdom Metazoa; phylum Chordata; class Mammalia; order Rodentia; family Muridae; genus Lophiomys; species Lophiomys imhausi. The sequence goes on from CAJQZJ010032401.1 coordinate 3,304,102, forward strand.
CTCAGAGATCCACCTGCCTCTGCCTCCTGAGCCCTAGGATTAAAGGTGTGCGCCACCACTGTCCAGCCATAAACACCCTTTCTACCAATAACACATTATTATTAAATCATCTAAGAAAACAGGGCTAGAAAATATGTATGAACTGGACATTGGGAAGGTACACCGGGCCATTTAACTCTCATAAATGTGGCATATTTAATTCTGCTGTTTTGTATAGAATTTACTGTTATAAGAGAAAGAACCATTTGTTGGAATGAAAAGAGAAGCTGTTGGGGGGGGGAAGAGGGTGGAAGGGTGGGACAAGAAGGGGGAGTAGGGAAGGGTTTGCGACTGAGATGTAACTTGAAAAAAAAATAAAGTACTTATTAAAAAAAAAAAAAGAAAACAGGGCTAGAAAGATGATTCTATCTTGCTGCTGCTGCTGCTGTTGCAAAGTACCCAAGTTTTGGTTCCAAGGACCCACAAGACAGCTGTCTACAGCTCCAGTGTCAGAGGCTCTGCCCTCTTCTGGTCACCTAAGATACTACACACATGTATTGCAAAGATATCTACGCAGGCAAAACACTCACATATCCATAAAATACCAAGTACTTATATCCATAAAATACAAAGCCTCTAGTGGGACAAAGACAAAAAGACGATCAAAATATATACATATTTACATGAAAAAAACCTTATGTAACTCATTATAACAAAATAAAAAGGGAAAAGAAAAAAAAACCACACGCTTAGGAACAGGGACAGGAGTCATTTGTGTATGTTGAGAACTTGCCTATAGCAAGAGCTATCCTCTAACCTCTAACCCAGATGATTGGCACATAAGGGCTGGAGAGATGGCTCAGCAGTTAAGAGCACTGGCTGCTCTTCCAGAGGTCATGAGTTCAATTCCCAGCAACCACATGGTGGCTCACAACCATCCATAATGAAATCTGGTGCCCCCTTCTGGCCTGCAGATATACCTGCAGACAGAACACTGTATACATAAT
>CAJQZJ010032401.1:3316076-3342732 GCA_907164525.1 Lophiomys imhausi
TCTGAATCAGGTAATGTGGAGGGAAAGGAAAGAGCCTGTCTGAATCACGTGATGTGGAGGGAAAGGCTTCTTCCCCTTCCCTGAGGACTGCTATTTAGCTTGACTCTTTAAAATCACTTATTGTAATTTTACCAGAAAAAATTTCCCCCAAAAACAAATCCTTTCTACATATTTTTAAAAGGCAGCAGAGATTGACAATGCATTCTTTCTCACCACTACTTAGTTCCTATCTAATGAAAAATTGAGCTTCCCCAATATCTACGCTGAATATACTTAAAGCTCCCAAATTTGTAAAGGTTAGTTCCATTATGACTAACCTAAATCACAGGGCAAAAAATGGGCTTACCCTTATCAACGAGTTTAGTGCAACTAGCTCTTGCCCACTGTACAGATACAGAGTTCCCCACGGATCTGTGGCAAACATGGTAGACAGAAACACACCTCTCTGCTTCCATTTAACTGGGACCTGGATAGTCAATTCCAAACATTACCCTCTCTCTCCTTCTTACACAAACTTTCTAAAGCTAACAATGTATAAACAGACAATGTGGGATGACTTCACTTCCCCTCTTCTGCTTCTAGAGGTGTTGAGGACTCCAAGGTGGCTAAGACAAGGAAACAATCTTCTCCATCTGGAAAATTCACAAATGGAGCACTGTTTACCTACTACCAGTAAGGACTGGGGTAGAAACACCCCACGCACATTGGAGCTTCCTAAATTTCTGAAAATGTGAGATGTCTAAGGAACTGGAAATGGTAGGTTAGTTTGGGAAGTATTACAGAGATTGTTTCAATGGACACACCTGTCATTAAAGGCAAGGGCCTCACATTTTTAAATATTCTATATTTATACAACTTTGGAAAATACATGGCCTGGTGATTTCAAAACAGAAATCTTAACAAACCAAAACCATAAAAACTCCAGTTTAGGCCAAAGGGGGAAAAAAGTGTAAATGGTACGAAATACACACCGGAGCAGTAATGTGAAACTTCTAATCCAACTACTTCAGCAGCTAGTTTTCAAATACAGGATGGGTTCTGGTGACCCCACACCTACCACATCTGGTTACATAACATGGGAGGGAAGTGCTCTAAAACAAGAAAAAAATTCTTTTGAGCATTCTTTCCTGGAACTCCTCCCACTCAGGAGTTCTATCTCACTTCTCTTTAATAAATCTATGTCCGCTCTGTACTGGGAATCATTTGACCACTAACGAAGGAGGGAAAAAAAAAACGGACATGTGCCTAGACTGAAAATCCCCAATTAATACCGTGCTATTATTATTATTAAAAGACTTTTCTAAGAGTAAGTTCCTTAGTGACCTTGCCTGAATTCCCACACAATAAACACAGTGTGGGACCTACTCAGGCGAGACACCGAGAAGACCCCATACAGGACGAAGGTTAAGCAGCAAAGTTGGCCTCCTTCCTGGCCTGACATCGATGAGACGGACTACCCCACATTCCAAAGTCCAGCAGGAGGGGGAAAAAAAAATGTGACCCACCAGCAACACTGGGTGCAGCACCTCCTCGAGTAAACTCGCGGTTAACTGGTGCGAACGCCGGACTGCTAATATCTGAGCGCAGGTGAATGCGGAACACAACTCAGAAACAGCATGTCGCTGGGTCGCTGGTAATCGCGCTGCGAGCAGGCCGCCCGCAATGTCCTCACTCCGTCCCGCGCTGGTGGCGTTACAATGGGCCGCTGTGACGACAGCGAGCCACGCGCAGCCCCGCCGTGGGCGGCCAGGCAGCTGCGGGCGGCGTGTCGCACCCAGCCATCCCCGCGCGGGCCCTTTTACCTGCTCGGCCACAGCCCGGAACAAGCACGATCCGTCCTTGGCGACCAATTTCCGATACAAGCCCAGTTTGCGCAGATAGGCGTCCATGGGCGTCGCATCCTCCTGCGGTCCCACGCCGCCCTGGTCCCCGTCGGGCGCGCCGACGGCTCCCTCCATGTTGCCGGTCTGCTGCTGCAGCGTGCGCGGCGCGGACTAGCCCCACATGGCCGCGCCACCGGCTGCTCGACGCCCCGACCTGGGGCAGGCTGAGGCTGGGGCTCCGGCTCGGGCGCGGACAAGGCGAGCGTCGGCGGCAGGAAGGGGCCCGAGGCGGCGGCCCGAGCTCTCGCGGCGCATAAGGGGAGCCCCTGCCTAGTGCATGGCCACCCGCACGCGGCAGCCTCCGCGGAGGGACACGCGCCCGCGGGCCGCGAGGGCGGATTACACACAGCCCCGGGGGTCGCTGCCCCCGCAAGTTTCCGGGTCCCGACCGGTGCGAGGCGTGGAGAAGCCCCACCGGGACGCGCCGCCAGGCCGGCCGAGGTTAAACGAGGCCGGCGTCTTCCCGCGCGCTACCCGCGCCGAGAACGGAGGAAACCCGGAGAGAAAGCCGCGGCTTTCTCTCGTTTCCCCCACCTCCCGGGAGGGCGCCGAAGGGGCGGGGAGCGGGAAAGGGGCGCCGGGCGGAGGACAGCAACCTCGGAGCCTAGAATTTGTTTTCGCTTTCGGCTCTCCGCGCAGAGGATAACGGGAGTTGTAGTTTGAGCACCGGCAGGAAGTCGGCGGGCGGAGGGCGGGGACACGTGAGCCGGCCTGCCCGGAGGGGCGGTGCCCCACAGGCTCACGGACTACAAGTCCCGACAACGCTGGCGGTGCCGAACCTAGCGCTGACTTCGCGCTTCCCGGGACGCGTCCGCGAGCAGGCCGGAGGGTAGCTGGCGCCTAGGCCGGCGCTTGCGATCGCTCCCCGCCCTCGCCGCGAGCCTCCCGCCCCAAGCACGGCCGGGCGGCGGGAAGCGCGCGGGGCGCGTGCGTGGAGTTGCTAGGGACCCAGTGGCGATGCCGCCGGCCCTTTGTGTATTTCCAAATAGAGGACACACCTGTCTGCACCCCCCACCCTGGCCAGCCCTCCTGGCGGCTCCTTAGAGGTGGCTTGAGCTGAAAACCCGGCTAACTGCCGAAGACTCTTGGAACCGCCAGCCTGAGGCCAACTCATTCTGACCCTCACTCAAGCGCTGAGAGCTGATTCCTTTTAGAAATTGGGACAGCTCACACTCACCTAGGCCAAAGGCACATCTGTTCTCCTGTCACCACAGCTGCGCACCGCCGCACAAAGAGCTGTCAGTGTTAGAAGAAATTACTAAAAAAAAAAAATTCTGTGGCATGCTACTTGGAATCTTGAGCTGAGCAAGAGGCTTCATACCCCTTACCCTCCAAACTTGGATGACAAGAAATGGGCAGCCCAATTGGGTTTTAGAATCCGGTACTTACTCAACATCCTTTTGAGGCATCATAATTTTATTTTACCAGCATACAATAGCCTCTGGTATTCTTTGAATTATTAAAACATCGGTCTTGAGGTCATGCTAGAGAAAGGAGAAAAGTAATTTACCTTGGGTTTAAAAGTTAGGCAGTCTTGGGAATGGGGCCAAAACAGGCCAGATGGTATTCCAACAAGTTATTGAAAACGAAGTTATTAGTATTTAAATGTTCCCATAATTGTGCTATTTTTAGAAAGTATTGTGAGTTAAATGAAAAAAATATTGTTAGTACTTTGGCCTGCAGGGGGGATGGGTAGGTAGGTGTCTTAAGGCTCTGGAGCTCAGAAATCACACAGCTCTGAGCAGGGTGAGTATCCCCAGTAAAGTGTTACAGCTCTGAGGAAGATATCTTGAGGCTCAGGAGCTCAGAAACCTCACAGCTCTGAGAGGTGCGGGTATCCTATCCCCAGTGAAAGTGTTACAGCTCCGAGGAAGGTATCCTAAGGCTCCGGAGCCCAGAAACCACACAGCTCTGAGAGGAGGCTTCCTCAGCCCAGAGATGTTGCAGCTCACAGCTGCCTCACCCCCAGCTGAGCTGAGGGGAGGGAGAGGGGCTAGGCCCCAGCCCGTGTCTCGTGCTTCTTGGTGTCTTTGCTTCTTCCCCACTATGAATGTCTTTGGAGGTCTGTCTGAAGTTATCAGATCTTTTACTATGCCTGACTGGTTAATGTAAAAGCAACATTCCTCCCCAAGGAAGAGACTGAGACCACCTTTTTCTGCTGTCAATAAATCCAATCCTCGACGATTTTGTAATACTACTGTGGCCAATGAGTCTATTTGGCTTTGGAGAGTGAGGATGGTCTGAGCCTCCCACTGGAGATCTTGCACGAACTGTGAGGAAAGACTTGTAAATGGCTAAGGGAGTAGTCAATCCTGCTGTTCCCGTGACAATGCCACCAGTTATGCCCAGAACTGCTAACAAAGGTATATGACTTGAATTATTCGTTTGTTATGCTGTGCAGCTATAAACCTGCTGACAGGAATTGGTAAGGGCTCTTCACCAGGTACCACCTCTAGTTTTAGAAAAAGGAATATCAGGGCACAAGTTCCAGACCATCCTGCAGGTAGGCAATGATATACATGTGTGCCACATATAATTGAAGCATAGTGAATGTATGGGCACTAGGGCTGGATGGTAGTAATGGTTATAGTACTAATACAGTCTACAGACTCCAATGCACCCACAAGGTGAGCTCCTGATGAGTTAAAACACTTGGCAATACAAAGAGAGATGGGAAAGATGAGGAGTGGTGGAGATATTTGTCCTTGAGCAATTAACAAGTGGTGAAGTGAAAGAATCTACCAAGACAACAGGTGAAGCCACAAATGTGGTTGTGAATTCGACCCAGGAGGGACACACAACCAGCATTCCTCAAAGTGGTCAGGTAGAGCATTGTTTAATAGCTGCCATGCAGAGGACAAGGTCTGGAATAAGAGACTGTATGACAGAAGTGAGATCATTATCAAAAAGGGTTGTAAGGACCTTTGAGGAGCTTTGAACGACTTCCTCCACTGTGTTTATGCCTCGAGATTGAGAGAGTGGAATGTGTACTCTCTTTATGTTGATTGTGCCTGATGGGCGTCTGTGATGAATACTGTAATACAGTTTACCAGTGACTCCATTCTCCTCCCACCTAGGGTGCCTTGGGTCCTTGATCAAGATATAAAAGACTCCTCATCCTGCATAAAAAGCAGAACGATTTCTTGAGTTGCATTATGCCTCTTACAGAACCAATAAGGACAGCCGCCATAAGTTTCTGGCCAATATCGACAGTATTCTCTGGTTTGGTCATAGAGAAAGCAAGCATAGGGAACAGGAGTTCCAGAAATTAATTTAGGGGTTATAGTGATAAGAATTTCCTTGTCAGGGTGGTGATTGCACACCTTTAATCCCAGCACTTGGGAGGCAGAGGCAGGTGGGATCTCTGTGAGTTCAAGGCCAGCCTGGTCTACAGAGTGAGTCCAGGACAGTCAAGGATACACAGAGAAACCCTGTCTCCAAAAACCTAAAAAAGAAAGAAAGAATTTCCCCTTGGCACCCTGCTGGGGAGCATTCTCCGGATCCCACCACCTGTGTAGTCTGGTTAGACTGCTGAGTATATGTTTCCTGCACCTCAAATCTCCATACATACTGTTCACCATGGGTGGATGTGAACAAGAAGAAGAGGAGATGCATAGTATGGCCCAATAGCATCCAACTTGGGTTTCATTCTTCTGAGACCAGAGGCAGGCTGGTCGATCTTGCTGTCTTTCGAAGTTTAAGAGAGCAAGGTCCTATTGGGGTTGAAACATAAGAAGGAATGTCTTGAGATGATGGTATGAAGGGCTTGAGATGAGAAAGATGAATCCAATGAGGAAAACCATTAAGCTTAGCAGCAGTTGGAGTAGTAAGGATGACCCTAAAGGGACCTGTCCATTTAGGATACAGAGGTATGGGGATTATGACCTGGAGGAGAAATGAGGACTAAGTCTCCAAGTCTGATGGAAGAGGGTGGAGAATCAGGATGAGGCTGAGGCAAATGGTGGTGGGTAAAGTTCCAAAGAGAGTACAAAGATAGCATAATAAAGGGTTAAGAAGGTGATCAGGAGAGGTGATGGTTGAGTGGTGAAACCAGGAGGCAGAATTGGCCGTCCATACATGAACTCAAACGGGGAGATAAGGAGAGCTTTCTTTGGGAGGAGGGCTCTTAATCGAAGGAGAGCTAGTGGTAGTTTTATCCGATCTATATGAAGCTCTTGAGAAAGTTTAGTAAGAATGTTTTTGAGAGAGTGATTGGTTCTTTCGACCTTGCCTGAGGACTGGGAATGGTAGGGGATATGGAAATGCCATGAGATGTTAAGGGCCTTGGATAAAGTCTGAGAGACCTGAGAAGTAAATTCAGGACTGTTGTCTGATTGAAGAGAGGTTGGGATTCCAAAACAGGGAACAATCTCCCTGAAAAGGAGGTCAGAAACTATCTATGCCTTTTTATTAGTGGTGGGGAAAGCTTCTACCCATCCTGAGAATGTATCCACCAGGACCAAAAGTTATTTGACACATTTAACTGGGGGCATGTGAGTGAAGTCAAGCTGCCAGTCTGATCCAGGGAAGGATCCCCTGGCTTGATGAGTAGGAGAAGGAAGACTCCTGTACCTAGAGTTAGGAGTAGAAGTTTGGCAGATTTTACAAAAAGCAGTGATAGTTTTTAAGAAGGCTAGATCTTTAGAAATAAGCTGTAAATATGTTTTAATTAAGTGAGACAAGGCCTGGCTATTAGGGTAAAAAATCTGGTGCAAATAGGATAAAATTTTTTGAGTATCTGGGGGTGATGTCAAAAAATGTGGGTAGTACAATGAGAGTACTTTGTGGCATATGAGATGGACTCAAAAATGTGGGTAGTACAGTGAGAGTACTTTGTGGCATATGAGATGGACTCAAAAATGTGGGTAGTACAGTGAGAGTACTTGTTGCATATGAGATGGACTCAAGTTTCCAAGGGCTGCAGCTCTAGCTGCTTCATCATCCCGGTTATTTCCTTTGGTGATAACACAGTTGTTAGCTTGGTGTGATCAGCAGTGTACAATTCCTATGTCTGTAGGGAGATGGGAGGCCTCTATCAAGGCTTTAATCTGTTCTGAATTGGTTATTGACCCTCCTTTAGCTGTTAGTAGCCAAAACTCCTTCCAAATAGCTGCGTGTGACAAAAAACATGAAAAGCATACTTAGAGTCTGTATAAAGAGTTAGGAATTTTCCCTTTGCTAATTGTAAGGCTCAAATAAGGGCTATTAATTCAGCATGTTGGTTTGTGATTCAAGCTGGAAGGGCCTGTGCTTCAACCACCATGGTGTCTAAAACAATAGCATATCCTACTCTGCGAATTCCTCCATACAGGAAGGAACTGCCATCTGTGTACCATGTATAGGTGGCTTGGGGTATCACTCCCTCATGTATATCTATTGGATAAGGTAGTAACTCATTCAGAGTCTCAATACAAGAATGAGATGGAGAATATTCCAAAGCTGGGTGAGGGAGGAGGTTTGGCATGTTTGAAAATTAAATGTTCAATCCTCTACTAATGCTACCTGAAGGGAAAGTACTATGGATGAGGGTAATGTTTGAATGTATGTCAACAGGTGGGATAGGTGGCGAGGAGATAAAACAGCGATAGATGACCCAAAGGTTAACTTCTTTGACTCTCGTATAAGAAGTTCAGCTGCAGCCAGAGTTCGCAAACAAGGTGCCCATCCTTTTACAGTGTGGTCCAATTTTTTTGCAGATATGTGACAGGTGCAAAGGAAGGTCCCAACTTGTGACCCAGGACTCCAAGGGCATATTCCTCCTTTTCAGTGACATAGAGAGAGAAGGGGCGAGTTAGGTCTGGAAGATGTAGGGCTGGAACCTGGAGGGCCTGCTGAAGTCTACAAAAAGGCTTAGTAATGGATACAAGTAGTGGTTCATATGAGGAGCCATGAGCTGCCTCATATAAGGGGCGGGCAAAAAGGGAGTAAGAGGGAATCCATGAGCGTAAGAAACCAGCCATCCCCAAGAATGATAGAATTTCATCCTTGGTGGTGGGGACAGAGTGACTGGCTTAGATGTTTTCCATCTATGGTAATGGCCTTGTGAGTAGGTGTTATATCTAGTCCCAGATAAGTTACCTGAGTTGTGGATAATTGTACCTTGGAAGGGGACACCCTATGTCCCTGATTGGACAGAAAGTTTAATAAGGCAGAAGTATCTGCCTGGCTAATTTGTAAGGATGGACTCCAGAGAAGATCATCTACTTATTGTATAAGTTTGGACTTAGGAAGAGACAAACAGAGTAGGTCAGAGGCCAGAGCCTGGCCAAATAAATGTGGGCTGTCTTTGAACCCCTGGGGTAGGACAGTCCAAGTGAGTTGGGTAGAAGTGTGTGTGTGTGAGTCGGTCCAGATGAAGGCAAAGATACTTTGTGACTGGGGGTGCAGAGGAATGGAAAAGAAGGCATCCTTGACATCTAGAACCGAGAAGTGGGAGGTCTCCGAGGGGATGGTGGAAAGGAGAGTATAGGGATTGGGTACTACAGGGTGTAGAGGAACTACTGCTGAATTGGTAAGTGGGAGATCCTGAACCAAATGATAGTTTCCTTTAGGCTTTCTGACTGCAAGTATGGGGGTATTAAAAGGGGAAGAAGTGGGATGAAGATTTTTTTCCTAAGAGGTCAGAGAAGAGGTTTAAGTCCCCTGCAACTTTGGAGGGGAAATGGATATTGAGCCTGAGTTATATACTTGGTGGGATTTTTGTAATTAAATGATAATTTGGGGGTGATGTTTGGCTATAGAGGGGTTTTTGATGTCCCATACCTGAGGATCTACCAGAGAAGCTGGTAAGGGAAAAGATGGGTCAGGTTGTGTGGTTTGGAGGAGTAGGAGGAGGGGAACAACTGGTGAGCCCGTAGTCAAGCAGACACGGGGAGCAAAAGAAATAGAGGCTCCCATTTTAGCTAGGAGGTCCCTTCCCAGCAAAGGAATGGGACAGGTTGGTACTACTAGAAAGGAATGGGTAAGGGGATGCCCTTAAATATACAACTAAGAGGTGGGGTTTGGTGAGGCTGGTAAGGCTGTCCCCCTACTCCAACAATAGAGGAACAGGAAAGAGGTAAGTCCCCAAAATTTTGTCAAGACTGAAAAAGTGGCTCCAGTGTCCAGAAGGAAGGAGATCAAACGCCCTGACACTGTAATAATTACCCGAGGCTCCCTGTCGGAGATAGTGGTGGTCAGAAGCCCGGGAACCCTCAGTCATCCATTGCCAAACCAAGGAGGTCAGTTGAAGGGCGATTTGGGTTTGATGTCCTCATACCCTGAGTTAACTGGGGGGCAATCAACACTCTAGTGCCCTTCTTGATGGCACCTTGGACATGGTCCAAGTGGTTTATGGGGATTTGGACAGGCCCGAGCCCAGTGACCCTCCTGGCCACATTTGAAACAGGGTCCTGGAGGATTTAGGGCTTTGGTAGTACAAGGAGCTTGGGATGGTGTTTTGGCCAGCTGAAAGGCCTTAGCCATCATCAAATATTTTTGCTTTCCTGTTTTTTCATCTCTTCCATGGTCCACTTTGAAAGCTACAGTTAAGATTTCTGCTTGAGGAGTCAGGGGTGCCTTTTCAAGGCGTTTTAGTTTAGCCCTAATATCAGGAAAACTCTGAGAAAAGAAGTAACTAATAAGGAGTTGTTTTCCATCTGGGGTCTCAGGATCTAGTTAGTGTATTATAAAAGGGCCTTTGTAAGATGGTCTAAAATTGAGAGGGATTTTCATTTTTGGATGACCTCCTGAATTTTCTCATAATTCACTGCTTTAAAGGCAGCCTTGCGGAGACCTGCCCGAAGGGAAGTTATAAACTGGTTGCTAGTGAGGATGCCTCCTGGGGTATTATAATTCCATTCAGGGTCCTCACCAGGGATTGCCTTAGTTCTAAGTGGGTAGGTGTTATCTGTTTGATGGATTTCATCTGCATAGGCCCTAGCCTGGTCCCAGACTCGCCTATGCTCCTCTTGGAGAAGATTGTTGATGAGGATCATATAAAAATCATGGAAGGTGAGGTTATAAGACTGAGTGATATACTGGAACTCTTTAATGAAGGTGAAAGAGTTGGAAGTATAGGAACCTAGTCTCTTTTCTATTTATGAGAGTTAAGCCAATGAGAAGGGGACATGTACCTTGATCAAACCATCTACTCCAGCCACCTCCCTCAAAGGGAGAACTGTAGCTGGTTTATATTGGGTAAGGGGAACTAAGGGGGCTCCCATGGCAGACCAGGAGTGAGTGTGGGGGTACTAGGAGCTGTTGGTGGGCTGAAAGTAGGTGCCAATGGAAGTTTACTTAAGCAGCCTTTTGCTGAGGGAGAAGGGAATTTGGAGAAGCCAAGAAAGAAGAAGCTAAGAGTTTTGATCTATAGGGTGGAGGCTCATTAGCTGGATCAAAAGTGGTGTAAGATTCCTCTGGTTCAGATTTCATAGCCAGAAGGAGCTGAGTAGGGGAACAGGAAGTGCAGAGCTCAGGCTAGGAACAGAGATGATAGAAAGCTTGAACATTTTCCTGATTGCTTACAATAGTTATAAAGGTCCTGAATAATATTGGGATCTAGAGTGCCATTATGTGTCCATTTGGAGTGGTTGTCTAAGGGGTATTTAGGCCAGATTCGATTACAAAGGTGAATAAGTTTAGGGCCCTTCAAGTCAGGTGCCAGATGTAAAGTCTGGAGGTTTTCTAAGAGACATCCCAAGGGGGAGTGAAAAGGTACTGAAGATACCATTCCCATAGATGAGAAGGGGAATGGAAGGTCACTACAGCCTGTAGTCATGGGCATCCCCAGACTCAGGGAGGACCAAAACTAAGACCAAACCATTCAGCGGATCATCACCACACTCAACAGGAGTCAGCTTAGCCTGGCTGGCTAAGCTAAAGAGATTCGATGCCTGTTACCAGGACTTTTGATGAAGCCAGAAAGCAAAGGTCACTACTTCCTGTAGTTGTGGGCGTCCCCAGACTCAGGGAGGACCAAGCCATTTCAGTGGGTCATCACCACATTCAATGGGGGTCAGAAACGATACGAAGCCAAAAAGGCGAAACAAAGAGGGTCTCATCCACAGGGAAGGTTGGGAAAGGGTGTAATGAACCAAGAAGGTCCAGGGCAGGAAGGGTCCTGATGTTAGGCCTAAGGAAACTGGATGTTAGCTCCAATGAAGTCAGGTGAAGAGGGCCATCTGCAGCCTTAAAGACCGTGGCTGGCGGTACCTCCACTTCCAAAAGTACCAGAGGGGTGCCGGACACTCAACGGTCAGTTCCTCGGACTCAGGGAAATGTTTACACCAACTAGAAGGGGAATCTCACCCAATTGTGGCTGATGGATGGGATCTCAAGCAATCAGTCACTTGGAAGATGAGACTTCTGCAGGCTTACTGGAGGAGATGAGGGATAGGATCCTAGGTCAGCTCAGACCCCAAGACTAGGGTGAGCAGGACTAGGAATCTGACCCTTAAGTACTAATTCACAGTTTAGTTAAGGAAGTTCAAGTTTGTGTTAATCCCCTAGGTTTGAGTTGATGGGCCCTTCCCTAGTCAGCAGCAGGCTGAGAGGCAGAACTACTGCTGAGACATTTGGGGAAGGGGAGGGGGTGGACCATTTTGATGAATTGCTGCCACAGCTGCTTTGATTTCAACTGCAGTGGTGGCAGCTGCACTGGGACTACATTATCCCTGCCTCGACTTTAAAATTTTTACTTGTAGAGGGAAACACTAAGAACTCTAGGGGTTTGGGGTTGGTCTGTTGGACTTTTAGAGGCTACTCCATGTAGTCCAGAAGGGCTTTGAACTTGCCATATAGCCAAGGATGACCTGGAGTTCCTGGTCATCTTCCCTCCATCCCCCGCCCCCCACCAAGTACTGTGATTGCTGGTGTGCCACCACATCCTGGTTTACGGTGGTGCTGGGAATGAAACTCAGGGCTTGATACATCCTAAGTAAGCTTTTTACCAACTGAGCTGCGGCCCTAAGTTCAAAACTAGTTTGCCCTTTTAGGCCTACAGTGTTTTGTTTTGTTTATAAGTGATATTTAAACCATAATGTTTATATACAATTTCTGAAATGAGTACATGCTGTATGATCAGTTAACAGACCAAGTATGCACACAGAAGGCCATGTCTTTTTGATTTTCATTTTGATATTCAATAAGAACATCTGGGACTAACTTCATATTCCATATGTATTTGTGGGGAATATGTATATATGTTAAAAATTGCATGGCTTGCCTGGTGTAGTGGTGCTCACCTTTAATCCCAGCACTTGGGAGGGAGAGGCAGGCTGATCTCTGAGTTCGAGGCCAGCCTGGTCTACAAAGCAAGTTCAGGAGAGCCATTACTATTACATGGAGAAACCCTGTCTCAAACAAACAAACAAATAAATTGCTCATAGCATGATATTTTTTTAACTCTCTTTCAAAAATTTTTTAAAACATTTATTCATTAATTTATTATGTATACAGTATTTGCTCTACATAAATGCCCGGGCACAAGATCTCAATGTAGATGGTTGTGAGCCACCATGTGGTTGCTGGGAATTGAACTCAGGACCTTTGGAAGAACAGCCAGTGCTCTTAACCTCTGAGCCATCACTCCAGCCCCTCTCTTTCAAATTTTATTCTTTGTAGCTGGGTGTGGTAGCCAGCACTTGGAAGGCAGAGGCAGGCAGATCTCTGAGTTCCATGCCAGCCTGGTCTACAAAGTGAGTTCCCGGACAGGCAGGGCTACACAGAGAAACCTTGTCTTAAAAAAAAAAATTTATTCTCTGTGATTGAAATGTGCAAGATTGCATTCCATTAGTCTTTCCATCATTAAAAAAAAAAAAACTTTACTCAATTTATATGCACAACAATGCTTTCAGGTATATTTCCACCTTAAAACATATCCAGCTCCATTGCGCCATGGTGTTCATGACCCGGCAATTTGAGCACTCCATTTCCTCTTCCTCCTCCGCGTCAGCTGCAGCCAAGAAGATTTTTATCAAGCATGGCGCTGTCATTGGTGGCGGGCTGCTGGGCATACAGTAATATTGGTGGACCAAACAGAGGACATTCTGGCAAAATCCAAGAAGGGAATTGAGGACAGCTTAAGGAGAATAGCAAAGAAGTAGTTTACAGAAAACCCTAAGGCTGGTGATGAGTTTGTGGCGAAGACCCTGAGCTGCCTTTCAACCAGCACTGACGTAGCCTCTGTCGTGCACAGCAGGGACCTGGTGGTGGAGGCCATTGTGGAGAGCCTAAAGCTGAAGAATGAGCTGCTCCAGAGGCTGGACAAGCTTGCTGCAGAACATACAATCTTTGCCAGCAACACCTCTTTGCAGATCACAAGCATAGCCAATGCCACCACCAGACAAGACCGATTTGCTGGGCACCATTTTTTCAATCCAGTCCCCATGATGAAGCTTACGGAGGTCATTAAAGCACCGATGACCAGTCAGAGGACATTTGAATCTCTGGTCGACTTTTGTAAAACCTTAAGAAAGCATCCTGTTTCTTCCAAGGACACTCCTGGATTTATTGTGAACCGTCTCTTGGTGCCATATCTCATAGAAGCCATCAGGCTACACGAGCGAGGTGACACATTCAAGGAGGACATCGATATCTTGATGAAGCTGGGAGCTGGGTACCCCATGGGTCCATTTGAGCTTCTTCACTATGTTGGGTTAGATGATGCAAAGTTCATCTTGGGTGGGTGGCGTGAAATGGAACCAGAGAACCCCCTGTTTCAGCCCAGTCCTTCCACGAATAATCCCAGAAGAAGCTAGAAAAGAAGACCAGAGAAGGATTTTACAAATACAAGTGATGCTTCTGCCAACAGCATTACAAGCCAGCCATGGGACAAGAATGAGCGTGCGCTGGGTGGTTTCGAGGCTTGCCATGGGCTACTCAGTGGGCCCTCTTTTGCAGCCTCTCTGAAGTGATCATCTGACTAGTTGCAGTAATGAGATTCCTCCATTGAGATCTAATTCTCTGCTTTACTCTGTTCTCTTCTATGTTTTTTTTTTTTTTTTGTGGTTGCTGTTGTTTTCTAAAAAGCTTTATACCCTCAGTGCCTTGGAGCAAACATCTTTTTTCTGAATCTTGCCATTTTTTTAAAAGCATTGCTTAGACTCATTCACTCATGTCTTCTGCAAATGAGTATGCTGTGTCTCCCAGGGGGCAGGAGCCATCATGCCTACAGACACATCTCAGGGCAGCAGCGTTGCAGCCTCAGGCCTTGTCTGTTGGGGACATTTGCAGCCTGCAGCCCCGAGCCTTAGCCTACATTCTGGGCATGACAGAAAATGTTCTGCCTTTGTTTATTCCTCATCAGGACAAGACTTCTGCAGAGGTGAGCTTGGTTTGGGGGGAAAGGCCTGTCTCCATGGCTATTCAAATCTTAGCCCTCATTGTTGATCTCTCTTGTTTTTTCATGAAAAAAAAAAAATCACTGCTACAAAGTGCCTCTGAAGTGATCTGTAAAAATCATAATGGAAATAAATTTACATAACTTAAAATAATAAAATGCTTAAGTAATAAAAAAATCCATATTTTTATTTTTTAATAACATAACATTATCTTCTAAAGTCCCAGGGTTTCTCTGAAATACTTAAAAAAACCTAAATATGTCTTTTTTTTTTTTGGTTTTTCGAGACAGGGTTTCTCTGTGTAGCCCTGGCTGTCCTGGACTCACTTTGTAGACCAGGCTGGCCTCGAACTCGCAAAGATCCGCCTGCCTCTGCCTCCCAAGTGCTGGGATTAAAGGCGTGCGCCACCACTGCCCGGCTCTAAATATGTCTTTTATTTTAAAATATTTTTATTTTTAATCACAGTAACGTGGCTTATTAGTAATAGAATAATAAAGATATTAATGAACATGATTATTAATATTAACTATTCTATTATAAAGCCTGGCATTAAAGTCAGTTTTCCTTTTTTATTTCCCCCAGGACAGGGCTTTTCTGTGTAACAGACTCCTAGCTCTCCTGGACTCCCTTTGTAGACCATACTGGCCTCAAACTCACAGAGAACCACCTGCCTCTGCCTCCCAAGTACTGGGAGTAAAGGCATGCACTACCAAACCCAGCTTCCATGTAATTTTTAAATCATTATTAAATACTTAAAAATAGAATCCCTTATCAAAATCCAATACATTTATGTGGTTTTATTTAACTGTGATTTGTTGTGAGAAGTGGTAGAATAACAAATGTCTGGTGTTTGCACAGTGGAAATTGCCTGAGAGTTTCTTAGCACTCCTACTGAACCAGCGTAGAGTGGCCTCACTCTGCTTCTAGTTCCAAAGTCAGAGGAGGTACACCTGTCACATCTGACCCTTGGATTTCATAAGGAAATCCCTTAGATATTCTGAGCCCAAATCCAGGACAGACCCTCTGTATGTCAACTCTCCAAATATAGCTCAGTGTTGAGGCAACCTCAGTCTTCAGCTGGACCAAAGCATACAGAAACTCATGTCCTAAGAGTCTCCACTTGGCCGGGCAGTGGTGGCGCACGCCTTTAATCCCAGCACTTGGGAGGCTGAGGCAGGCGAATCTTTGTGAGTTCAAGGCCAGCCTGGTCTACAAAGTGAGTCCAGGACAGCCAAGGATACACAGAGAAACCCTGTCTCGAAAAACCAAAAAAAAAAAAAAGAGTCTCCACTTAACCTCTAAAACTCTCCAAGAAACCAAACCAGTACTGACTGAAAAAGTTAACTTCTAAGAGAGCCATTTCTGACCAGTAAAAGTGAAGATGCCTTACAAATCATTTTTATCAGATAAAACCTGAAAGATTCTGAGAGCCTAATGAAATTACTAAAAATTAGCCTAGCAGTGGTATTGCACGCCTTTAATCCCAGCACTGGGGAGGCAGAGCCAAGAGAATCTCTGTGAGTTCAAGGCCAACCTGATCTATAGAGCGAGTTCTAGGACAGCCAGGACTATACAAAGAGAAACCCTGTGTTGAAAAACCAACAACAGGGCTGGGTGTGGTAGTACTTGCCTTTAATCCCAGCACTTGAGAGGTAGAAGCGGGTAGATCTCTGTGAGTTCAAGGACAGTCTGGTCTATAAAGTGAGTCCAGGACAGCCAGGGATGTTACACAGAGAAACCCTGTCTCGAAAAACCAAAAAAAAAAAAAAAAAGTATTGTGTTCCATATTTATGCTAGTTTTTTTTTAAGCTACATTCTGTTATATTTTATTAACAATACCTATTTTGTTTTTAGCATATAATTATTAATAGCTACTAAAACTTGATCTGAAGTAGCCACCAAAGACCCATGTATTCAAGACTTGTTGCTTGGCCAGTGGTATGTATGGGGAGATGGTAGAATCTCTTTGAGAGGCAGGCCCTGGTGGAGGAACACACCTTTGAAGGGAGTTATGGAACAATGGTGTCTGCCTGTTTCTCCTTTTGTTTGCTGGCTACTACAAAATGAGCAGCTTATTCCACTGCATCTGCCCTGCTGTTGTTGTATTGCAACATGGCTATTACAGAATATTTATTTGATCATATTGGAACCCCAGTACTGTAAACTGTAAAAACCTGCTTCTAATTGTGGATGGGCTCATCCTTTAATCCCAGAGCCTTCTATTCACTGTAAACACGTACATGTGGCAAATTTGGCTCAGCCCTACCACATGCCTTTAGTTCAGGTACTTCTGTACATGGGATTAAATTAGGTTAACCCTAGGTCAAGAGGTGAAGAAAAAAAAAATCACCTGACAGGGATTAAACAGAAAGGAGGTGTTAGGTTGAAATTCCTGGCCACCTCACCATCTCCCACATGGCCCGGTTAAATCCTGTCCTCCTTCCCCCTCCAACTTTACCCAGCCAGAGGGCTTTTGTGTGTGGGAATGGTGCCAGGAAGGCCACTTCCGCATTCCTGGCATTCCCCATGACATTCCGAGTCCTAGCCCATGAGGGATAGTCATTCTCTTTCACCTATAGTCTATAAAACCCCTCCAACCCCTTATCCCATGTGTGACTCCCTCTGGTCTCATCCTCTGGGGCTGTTGGACTCACCCAGGAGCTGGGGTTCCCAAATAAACTGGCCCTTTTTACTCTAATTTGACTGTAATTGGCTTATTTCGTCGGCAGAGTTACACCAGCTATGTAATCAATCAGGAGGGACATTGCACTGGAGGGTATTTAAGACAGCATGGAGAAGAAGAAGGGCTTTTTAGCTCTGGGTTTTTGACTTCTCAGCTCAGTGCTTTCTCTTCATCTCTGAGTAAGCAAGTTTTCAATCCAGCACCTGGCTCCTTAGTTTTCATTGGTAAAACATGGCTCTACCTAATGAGGCCAGTCTACCACAGACTGAAACATCGACACTGTGAAACAAATTTTTTCTCTTTTAGTCTTTATTTTTGACAATTCCAAACCCTCCATTTGCCTCTCCCAACCTGCCATGACCCTCATTAGTCCCCTCTCAACTTGATTTTTTTATAACCCAAGAAGTTCAGTTAATGCCGCGGATGTGCGCGTGGGTACACAGAACCATTTCTTCCACCATGTGAACTCCAGTGGCCACTTCTCTTTACACATTGACTTTCTCACGGAGCTGAATTGATGGTTCAGTGGTTAAGAACACTGGCTGCTTTTGCAAAGGACCTGGATTTAATTCCCAACACCCACACAGTGACTCACAGCCACCTGTAACTCCTGTTCCAGGGAATTTGATACTCATCTGACCTCCAGGAAAACCAGGCATATACATGGTGAACAGACAGACATACATGCAAGGCAAAATAGATAAAAGTAAAAATCTAAAAATTTAAAAGTTGATTTTCTTACGCATTGGTTATAGAAACAGAAAACTGGGCTGGAGAGATGGCTCAGCCGTTAAAGGCTAGGCTCACAACCAAAAATAGAAACAGAAAACTGACTGATACCATAATCATTTTGTCATTCCTAACCCCTCTTCCCTACCCATAATGGTGTGATGGTGTAAGCCCTGAAGAGAGAAGGAAAAGACAGACTGTCTTCATAAGACAGCTCATATGAAGAGGCAAGATCAGGTGGGGCTGATCAGTGTTCCTCTAGGGGAATCACTCATCTTCCTCCTGCATGTTCTGATGGTTTTCAAGCTCCATGTTGGGTGCCAGCTACTGTTCCTGGCCCAACTTCCCCACCTGTAATGTGTGACTGCCCTCATTCACAACCAGTGGATCCTGGGATGGGGAAGCAAGGCAGGAACCACTGGAGCACGGAGTCCTCAGGTGGCAGTGAACATCCAAGAAACAGACTTCTGAGGAGACAGCGTCAGTGAGAAAACTCATTTAATTGAGTGAACAAAGGCTATTTAAACCTTTGGGGAGTGAGTAGAGGTTTTCGGGGTGAGTGTGCATCATTGGCCAGGGCCAAGGTGCTGGGAATGTCTTATTTGCGTGAAGAATTCCAGATGCTTGCTGGACATGACCTTATAAGGAGAGAGGAAGTTTAACCTGTAACCTGGCTGACAGATTTCATGACCACCTCAAGGGTGGCAGAGGTGGGGACTATAAGGCTATGTGTACCAGGACATGCAGGCCCAGGGCAGGGAAGGAATGATCCTACTCCTGTAGATGGATCTCAAGATGAGATTTTTGAGGGTTTGAGCATACCTCGACCTCATTCTTGCTTTAGACACAGGGTTCCCTGCCCCCACATCTTTTTACAACTCTCTTAGTTTGGATTTTAGTGCTATGAAGAGACACTGTGATCATGGCAACTCTTATAAAGGAAAACATTTAATTGGAGCTTACTTACTGTTTCAGATGTTTAGTCCATTATCTTCACAGTGGGAAGCATGGGGGCTTGCAGGCAGACATGGTCCTGAAGAGGTAGCTGAGATTCTACATCTGGATCAGCAGGCAGCATGAAGAGAGAGAGATACTGGGCCTGACTTAAGCATTTGGAATGTCAAAGACCACCCACAGTGACACACTTCCTCCAACATGGCCACACCTGCCAATAGTACCAATCCATATGGGCCCATGGGAGCCATTTTAGTTCAAGCCACCACACCAACAATTTAAAGAATACAATTTATCTTTAGATGCCATTGTCTATGTTATAAAATGAGTATAGCACTAATAATGGCATCTCTTTAAAAATTGTATTCTTTAAATTGTTGGTGTGGTGGCTTGAGGTTTTTCGAGACAGGGTTTCTCTGTGTAGCCCTGGCTGTCCTGGACTCAATTTGTAGACCAGGCTGGCCTCGAACTCGCAAAGATCCGCCTGCCTCTGCCTCCCAAGTGCTGGGATTAAAGGCGTGCGCCACCACTGCCCGGCTGGTTTTTTTTTTTTTTTTGAGACAGGTTTCTCTGTGTAATAGCCCTGGCTGTCCTGGATTTGCTTTGTAGACCAGGCTAGTCTGGAACTTGAACACACAGAGATCTGCCTGCCTCTGCCTCCCAAGTGCTGGGATTAAAGGCATGCGCCACCACACTGGACTAACTCTTAAAAATTTATCTTGTTCATCTATTTTCATATTATTGTAAATATAATTTCCTTTTCTTGTTTGGGCATCATCTGAATACTAAATTTTGAATGAAAAATATGACAGAATATGTAAACTCATTGTTAGACTTGGAAAATTCATGAGAGACACTGGAATGGATTACTACCAAGTACGAATTTTATCAGAAAAGTTATTAAGGCCATGGACAAGTCAGGCATGGTGGCGCAAGCCTTTAATCCCAGCACTCAGGAGGCAGAGGTAGGCGGATCTCTGTGAGTTCAAGGCTAGCGTAGTCTACAAAGTGAGCCCAGGACAGCCAGAGATATACAGAGAAACCCTGTTTCAAAAAACAAAAAAGCCATGGACAAACAGGCAATAGCATGGTGGAGCCTCAAATATTTCTGGCCCCAGGACTAGCAACAAACTGTGTGGCTTAATTTTTGTGTTTTAAGACAGGGTCTAACTATGTAACCCTGATTGGCCTGGAACTCACATTTACCTACCTCTGCATCCCCTGTACTAAATTTATCTTGGAACTAAAACTATATGGCCATGATGTCCAGCCGTATTGGTTAGCTTGCAGTTGTTAACAAGAAAAGCTAGAGTCATATGAGAAAAGGGAAGCTTAATTTAAAATGCCTCCATATGATTGGCCTGTAGGCCATTTCTTTTGATTAATGAGTGACATGGGAGGGTCCAGTCCACTGTGGATGGGCCAGAAATATTTGAGGCTCCACCATGCTATGTCACAAGGGTGAGCAGCCTTAGGACCTTAGCTAGAAATTCAGAGTGTGAATATTGTATGATGACCCTCAACATAATAAAAATATAACTTTTGTTATACTATGTGTATCTACCAAACAAACAAACAAAAAAAGAGAAAGAAAAGAGAAAAAATTGTGCATTGTTTGCTTTAAACAGGTGAAGTCTGCAGGTCGTGCTGGCGCACGCCTTTAGCCCCAGCCCTCGGGAGGCAGAGGCAGGCCGATCTCTGTGAGTTCAAGGCCAGCCTGGTCTACAGAGTGAGTCCAGGACAGCCAGTACTGATACACAGAGAAACCCTGTCTCAAAAAAAACAAAAAGATGAAGTTTGTAGAATGCAAATTATTCTCTGAAAAAGTTCTTTTTTTTTTTTTTTTGGTTTTTCGAGACAGGGTTTCTCTGTTTAACAGCTCTGGCTGTCCTGGACTCGCTTTGTAGACCAGGCTGGCCTCGAACTCTCAAAGATCCGCCTGCCTCTGCCTCCCAAGTGCTGGGATTAAAGGCGTGCGCCACCACCACCCGGCTCAAAAGTTCTTTTTTTTTTAAGGTAGAAAGACAAAAGCTAAAAATAAATGGATCTTATTTGCGTTGGAATCTATTCATGACTCAGTTCTATAAACTGAGTAACATTGTCTTGTGTCAACATTTGTTGTTTCCAATTAACTCAATTAGCATTGGTTTCATTTTTTTCAATTATCAAAAAACAGTTAACGTGTTTACACTGATTAGGTTGCTAATATAATCAGCTTATCTTGCATTATTTTCTAGAATACATATCCACAGCTTTACAAATACACATTTAGCCCCCTAACTACTCTTTTTAAATAAAACCTCTACTATGATCTTAGATGTAAAAAATAGATTCTAAAGTGCCAGGAAAAACTCACACAATGCCAGTAGACGATGAAAAAAATGTAGCAGGGTCTGAACTTTCTACCGGTTTTCATGTTTTCTTTCTAGTTCTGTGTAGCAAACACATTCCAGAGAAGAAGGCATTTAGAGTCTTGAGACTCTAATAGACAAGGTATGTTTCCTCCCTGCTTAAAGACTGCACTAGGGTCAGCAAGATGGCTTGGTGGATAAAGGCAATTGTTAGACAAGCTTGACGACCAGAGTTCAATCCTCTGAACACACACAAAGGTGAAAGGAGAGAACCAAGCCCACGCTTGTGAATGACGGTACGACAGTACATACACCTAATATATACATGCTAAAATAAATTTTAAAACTAAGACCTTTTTTTTTTTAAAGGTATTGATGTAGGCACAGGTGCTAATAGGCCACAAAGATGTGACTGTGAAAGAAAAAATTTAATATACATTAAATGTATACGACTATTAAAAAGCAGGGTGGAGGGGTATAGGGAAGAAACAGAAAACAAATTCCTGGAAGGGAATGAAATAGGGAGTGCTTTTTAGTCATTTACCTAGGAATGTCACAGAAACACCAGGGAGAGCCAGTGCCTAGGGCCCAAAAGTGCCAGGTTAAGTGGTGTAAAGATTAATATGGTTCCTCACCAACCAGCCAGTTCCCAGCCTTCGTAATGGGAGATGCCATGTCCTCACACTCACTTCAGCTTGCATGCTGGTGTGTGTGCTCAGCTTACCAGCTGGCTTACCTGCCAAGCTCAGAGGCTCCACTCTCTCCCACCCAGCTAGCGCTTCACCTACGCTGTCCCTGCCATGGCTTCAGTCTTGCCAAGGACCAAGACCATCTTTAGCGCCCGCCTCACAGAGTGGCCAGGTGCTATGTCATATCCTTGGCTCCATCTGCCTTGTGACAATGATGCCGAATTCGCCTTTCTATAATATGGGAAGCCAAAACAAAAGGGAAGGAAAACATTGGCAAATGAAGCCCATCTTTCTCACTTTAATTATCTCACAGCCCAAATAGACCCTTTTGTGTAGGACAAGAACTTTGTAAATCACATTTCCCAAGTCATTCTACCTGTTTATCACTTAATTTGACTACTGTGGGGCACTGAAGAGGGAGAATAGAAGGGTTGTATAGGAGAGTAGCGATTTTCTTGGCTTTTGTCAAGTTCTGTGTTAACCCAACATTTTTGGCCTTCTCAGAACATTTTATCACCTACTGAGAGGTGGTCAGCAAGGTGGAAAGCTGATCTGTGGGGCCTTAACCCCAGCCCCACAGCAAACTAGATCCTTTTTTGTTGCTGTGATAAACACCATAATCAAAAGAAAATTATAGAGGGAGGAGGAGGAGTACATTTGGGGTCATAGGTCCAGAGGGATAAGAGTCCATCAGGATGAATGGCAGCAGGCAGACATGGCTTCAGGAGCAGGAAACTGAGGTCACATCCTCAAGAGCAAACCCCAAACAGAGAATGTACTAGAAGCAGAGTGAAGCTATATACTCCGAAATCCCACCCACAGTGACATGCTTCCTCTGTCAAGGACCACCCTCCTAACCCTCCCCAAACAGCAGCACCAACTGTGGAACAAATGTTAAATTACATGACCCTCTGAGGGACATTTCCACTCAATTCACCCCACAGGGACCTGAGCTGCAATCCCAGTGTATTCTTCCAGTTCTGTACCACTTAAGTAAACAATTATGTCATTTTTTTCCTGCTAAAATGACCTAATTTTCAAGGCAGTGGTAACACTTTCCTTTAATCCCAGCACTCAGGAGGCAGGAGGCAGGCAGATCTCTGAGTTTGAGACCAGCTGTTGGGGTTTGAGAATAGCCCACACTGACCACTCAGATACCAGACTCAGAATGATGAAAGTTTATTGAATAATAAACTTCCAGCTAGATGCCACATCTTTAAGATGACTAATTAAGCCAGGCATGGTGGTGCTTGCCTTTAGGCCCAGCACTCAGGAGACAGTGGCAGGTGGATCGCTGAGTTTGAGGCCAGTCTTGTCTACAGATAGAGTTCCAGGACATCCAGGGCTATACAGAGAAACCTTGACTTGCAACCCCACCATCACCACCGAAAGATGAATAAAGACTGATGGGTGATATTTCATTAAGATATTTAAGAAACTCCTACAAGTCGGGTGTGGTGGCCCATGTCTTTAATCCCAGCACTTGGGAGGCTGAGGCAGGGCAGGCAAATCAGTGTGAGTTCAAGGCTAGCCTGGTCTACAAAGCGAGTCCAGGACAGCCAGCACTGTGTATAGAGAAAACCTGTCTCGAAATCCCCCCCTCCAAAAAAAAAGAAAGAAAGAAAAAGAAACACCTATAAACACTGTGTGTTAATTACTGAATTTTTACCTCTCTGATTCAAATCTGCCTACCTCACAGGGCCTGTTCAACAACAAAGCTGGGTACAATATTCAACTCTATCAGCAGTCAGATTTAGAGAAATGCTTGAAGGTACCTCCCTAAACTTCTCTGTTGCTGGTGAGCCAAGGCCATGCTATTTCTAATGAGGTCTGGAAGTCAGCCCCAACTACAGATTGTCTTATCTCAGTTGGGACAGTGAGTACTGGCTGCTCACTAAATCTGCTTTTTGTGTATCCTTCAGAGTCTCTTCACCTCCTGCTGTCCGACCCCCTAGTCTACCATTTTCTGTCATAGTTGACAATTCTCTGGATTGAACTTTGTTCATATTGTTCGTATTTATCTCTAGAGATTGGAGCCTTGCTGATATGTACTCCTTTGTTTTTTTCTTTCTCCACCCACCTTTTCCGAAACAGGATCTCATGTAGCACAGGCTGGCCTCAAACTCAGTATGTAGATGAGGAGGATTACAGGTGTGCACCACTGAGTTTATGCAGACAGCGTTGGAGATGGGACCTAGAATGCATGCCAGGCTAGCGTTCTACTAACACAGTTACATTCACAGTCCCATTATTGAATAGACATTGTGGCCATCCCATGTGTTACCAATGAAGTTTTAAAAGGCTTGATAGGTGCTGGGTAGTGTAGGTAGCCTGTTGCACTCTCTCCTGTTCTGATGACATTACCATACACTGACTTAGCTCTAAAACCTCAGCTTCAAGGTGGCACATACTCATTTCTGTTCCTCCAGTATGCTGTTCATTGTTCCTGGAGAACTCTTCCCTTCCTCTGAAGGAACTGCTTCTCTCTGATCCCCACCTGCTGATCACCAAGGATGTCCTCAGGAGGAGTGAGGGTAATCTGAAGAGATGCTTTTAGGCCCTCACTCTGGCTATCAGACTCTTGAAACAATGGACACCAAGAAATTGGAACTCCCCCAGGAATTTCATGCTGGGAAAAGAAAAAGGCTAAAGCCTAGGTCAGCCAGAGGACAAACTTGTCTCTGAGGAAGATTTGCAACTTGTCAGACTATCTTGTAGCAGAGACCAAAGCTGAGACAATGATGGGTGGATGGGAAGCACCCAGACTACTGAGTGAATGAAAAACTCTGGCGAGATATACCTAAACCAAGTGCCAGGACCCCAGATGGACTGGACCGGGAATCGCTGGATCTCTTTGCCCCTCCTCTTCCCAGTTGAATACATCTCTTTCTGCCTTTTGCTATTACCTGATTGTTTCATTAATAAGAACAGGGTGGCTGACCTTGGATCATTGGAGCTGTCAAGGTCTAGGTTCTGACCCTTAATAATGCAAATAACAAGATAATCATTGTTACTTCCATAAGAAAAGCTATATTACAACACTGTTTCAAAAAAAGAGGAAAAAGAGGAAAAAATGAACTTGAAGTATTGTCTAACAGCAAAGGAGAAAAAAGAAATAACTTTTTAAAAACTTGAATGTCACCCCGGGCGGTGGTGGCTCACCCCTTTAATCCCAGAACTTGGGAGGCAGAGGCAGGCGGATCTCTGTGAGTTCAAGGCCAGCCTGGTCTACAAAGCCAGTCCAGGACAGCCAGAGCTGTTACACAGAGAAACCCTGTCTCAAAAAATCAAAAAAAAAAAAAAAAACTTGAATGTCTAGTTTTCTCTGTGAAAGACAGAATGTGTGGGGGCTCTCTGACAGGTTAGTTGCTGTTTTTGTAGCTGTCTTGGCAGGAATGCAGGAGTTTTAAAGAGACACTCCCACCTTTTTAAAAGAGACTCCCACCTTTTGGCTCTCAAACTACTGAAACACTGAACCTCAAGGAATTGGAATTTCCTTAGGAATTACTAGGAGAAGGGAAGGCCTGGGAGCCTGGTTCTAATCGGGGCAGGGAATTTGGGGGGAGCGGTCTATCTCCCACACAGGGTTTAACTGTCACACAGTTCAGACAGGTTGTCAGGCCGCTGTGCAGGAGAGATTGGAGTCCACACAATGGTGGGCGGCACCACACCTTGACCAGGGTATGTCTCTCTTGTTCTCTGTTTAAACATAAAATTATGTTGGGAACATGAAAATGGACTGGGCCAGTGGTTACTGAGCCTTTCTTCTTCCCACTATGAATGGCTCTTCTCTTTCTGCATTGCCTTATGTTCTGTTTGTTTAAACAGCCTATTGAGACTCCAGGACCAAACCTGGCTTGTTCAGGGCTGCCAGCCCAGTCTCTGACCCTAACAACTGGTAACACTTTGAATTCTAGCACGTACAACTCAGAATCTTCAAACATTACCTCTCCCCCAGACCTCTGACTACTTCCTGCTTCCGTTCTTTACTCCTTCGGCATATTTCAAGTGTACTAATTATTTCTTATTGTATATACAGTGCTTGGCTCCTGTGGCACATGCAATGGTTTTAACTAGCGATATATAAGGCCACACTTTAATGTACACATTTATGTTCTTGCCAATTACACGGTAATCTCCACACTAGAGCCATGAGGCTACAAATGTAGTCATCAATTTCCCTTTGAGGTTCTTATTCAACTATCTACCACATGCTACCTCAGAAACACTCAAATAACATACTGGGGTAACAATAGCATTTGTTAATGTCCTGTTTATTGTTAATGTCTATTCACAGGAACTATGTTTTACATATATTATCTTACGTGATTGTGACATTATAAATTATTCTTGTCTCTCATGTAAAATGAGAGTATTGAAATCTATGTAAGGTGGGATTTAAAGCAAGGCTTAACAGTGATCATCTATGGCTTGCTGCATACGTGTGGTGAATGTGTTAGGAGCTAGGCAGGCATCAGCAGGGTTGGAGGTTATAGAGAATTGGCCACCTCCCTCATAATCAGCTTTAGGCCTCTGCCTCCTATTTCCCTGGTAACACACAAGAAAATGTGTGTCACAGTTGCTGCTCCTTAGTAATAAAATACCATGTGAAAAGAAGGAGGTGGCTGTATTAAGGCTCAGTTGAGGCCCATTAAGGGAAAACTATTTATATCTCTGACCCATACCTTAAATGTTAATCCACCGGGCCTGTCTGTCATTTAACTAGGAGACAACCCCTCAGGAAATCAGACTCATTTCAAGTCATGTTAAGGTGAAGGGAAGAATAATTATCCCTAAGTGACACAACTGGCTTATAAAATGACACAATGTACTTATATATCCCCATGGCCCTCATTTGGTACAGCATATAGATCTTTGATGCTAAGCCTACCTGCTTTTCATGTTCTAACTCAGAAAGTATAACTTTTCTTTTGCCCTATTCTTATTTCTTCAGATACTGGTCAAAGCCCTAAGCCTGCCCTGACACTTTGGGTATATTCTCTCTCTCTCTCTCTCTCTCTCTCTCTCTCTCTCTCTCTCTCTCTCT
>CAJQZJ010032401.1:3351430-3364040 GCA_907164525.1 Lophiomys imhausi
GGTTGGTTTTTTTTTTTTTAAAGATTTATTTATTATGTATACAGTGTTCTGTCTGCATGTACACCTGCAGGCCAGAAGAGGGTACCAGATTTCACTGTGGATGGTTGTTAGCCACCATGTGGTTGCTGGGAATTGAACTCAGGACCTCTGGAAGAGCAGTCAGTGCTCTTAACCTCTGAGCCATCTCTCCAGCCCGAAAAGCACAATTTTCATCAGTCACATTTTTGTTCCCAAGCACAGCAAATAATGGATTTAAGCTATTGCCATATAACAGACTCCTTTTGTTTTTATTTTTCCTCTTCCTTTTAACAGAAATTATTGAGTTGTCTACAATTTGAATTTTGTGAGATAACTATTTAGATCCAACAAATAGTTATGCATGCCTTTAATCCCACTCAGGAGGCAAAGGCAGAGGTCAGCCTGGTCTACCAAGTACATACTGAGTTCTAGGCCAACCAGGGCTACCTAGAGAGATCCTGTCCTATCCAAAGGAGAAGGAGAAGGAGGAGGAGGAGGAGGAGGAGGAGGAGGAGAGGAGAAAGAGGAGAGAAGGAGGAGAGGAGGAAGAGGAGAGAAGGAGGAAGAAGAGGAGGAAGCAAACAAGCAAGGATAAGTACATTAGAATCCAGAGCATACTGCCACTCAGGCTACACTATCAGCAGCAGCCCCTCCCTGACACAGATCTTGACTGGCAGCTATAGGGAGCGCTAGCTGTGAGTCCTTGGCTAACAGACCTTGTTTGCAGACTGGACCTCATTTGCTCCCCATCCCTTTCCTTGTTGCCTGCTAGGGAATTTGAAAGCCCAGGGGTAGACTCAGCAAGCCCCAAGGATCTTCCTGTCTTTATTTTCCCAGCACTGGTTGTGCAGGCAGGCACCACATGCTAGCCTGGGTGCTAGGATTCTAGACTCAGGTCTCTATGCTTGTGAGGCAAGTATTTTACCCACTGAACCATCTCCATAGCCTTGTTATGTTTGGTTGGTTTGTTAGTTTTTCAAGACAGGGTTTCACTGTGTAGCCTCACCTGTCCTAGAACTAGCTCTGTAGACCAGGGTTAGAATCTCAGAAACCATATAAAAGCTGGATACATAGTAGAAGTGTCTATACAAGTAATCCCAGCACTCGGGAGGCAGAGGCAGGTGGATCTCTGTGAGTTCAAGGTCAGCCTGGTCTACAAAGTTAGTCCAGGACAGCCAGGGATACACAGAGAAACCCTGTCTCGAAAAACCAAAAAAAAAAAAAAAAAAAAAAAAAAAAAAAAGACTCATCATGGTGTTTTATCCAGCAATCAAAAAATAACCAAGACACCCCCTTTGAGTAATGACAGCAAAGAATGAACAAGCTTACTTTGGCTTTGTGAGACTTTCCAGTAGGTCAATTGAATCTTATTACTAGTGAAATAAAGAAAATCACACTAGACAGATTTTTTGTTTTGTTTTGTCTTTGGAAAACAGTCCATTACAAAACAATTAGCTGTAAAATAAACTAAAACACACCCAAGATACAAAGTGCCATGCCAGAAACCAAGTTCTGTGGTTAAGGATCAAGATGGTGACTGAAGGCAAACTGCACGTCCTTCATACACCTTCCATGTATTTGCCAGAAAGGAAAACAAATTAGACTTTCTTTGAATAACTGAAGGCAGCTTCAGACTGCAGAAAACAAATCTCAAACACCGCAAACTCTCAGGATCATGCAGACACTGTGGAGCACCAGCATCAGCAGAGTGGGTTCCACTGTGTTCCTACACAGTGGGTTCTGATTGCTTTCTTAGTTAAAAGATGAAGTGGGAAGGTTGTCTTCATCCCAAGATTTTACTCTTGTAACCTAGGAACAATAAATGAGGCTTCCACGTAGGTAAGTTGTCATGGAGACCAAAAGAAACCTCTCTGTTGAGTGGTATCACTAAAAAAAGGTGGTATGATAGAGAAACCCTATCTGGAAAAACCAGGAAAAAAAAAGTGATGTGAAATTCCGAGGATGCCTAGATAGACACATGTAGGGAATCTTGGACTTGCTGTAATTTTTTTTTTTTTTTTAGGTTTTTAGAGACAGGGTTTCCTTCTTTCTTTCTTTCTTTTTAAAGATTTTATTTATTTATTTTTTTGGTTCTTGTTTTGTTTTGTTGTTTTCAAGACAAGGTTTCTCTGTGTAGCCCTGGCTGTCCTGGACTCACTTTGTAGACCAGGCTAGCCTTGAATTCACAGAGATCCGCCTGCCTCTGCCTCCCAAATGCTGGGATTAAAGGCATGTGCCACCACACCCAGCCTCAAAATTTTTTTTAAAGAATGTTCAGATATATTGTTTATTACAGAATAAAATGGTTTACCTTCTATTGAGGACAACTTATGAATAACCATCAAAATTACAGATAAATATAACCCGGCAGGTTTTCTTAGAGTTTATCATACACACATATGGACTTCATCCTATAGACATGTATAGCAAACACGCACACATACTAGGTGATGTGTACGTGAGGTTACTTAGGTGTAATATTATTTGTAATGGCAAAACATTACAATTTTTAGGCTTATTTTTACATTTATGTATTTGTTTGTTTGTTTGTGTGCACACGATGTGCATGGTGCACATGTGGCAGTCAGAGGACAATCCACAGTGGTTCCTTCTCTCCTTCCACTGTGTGTGTTCTCCAGGGAAAACTCAGGCCTCTAGGTATGGTGACTAACTTGATTGTTGTCGATTTGATACATCCTGGGAGAGGGAAGGTCAGCTGAGGAACTGTGTCCATCAGATTGGTCCAGGGAATGTCTATGGGTATTTTTTTACTTGTTAATTGATGTAGGAGGACTCAGCCGGGCGGTGGTGGCGCACGCCTTTAATCCCAGCACTTGGGAGGCAGAGGCAGGCGGATCTTTGCGAGTTCGAGGCCAGCCTGGTCTACAAAGCGATTCCAGGACAGCCAGAGCTGTTAAACAGAGAAACCCTGTCTTGAAAAACCAAAAAAAAAAAAAAAAAAAAAAAAAAGATGTAGAAGGACTCAGACCACTGTGGGTGGCACCATCTCTAGGCAGGTGTATTGGCAGAAGGTCTGATAGGCTGATTTCAATACCGAGATCTGGTTACCAACCCTTCTGAGGCATTCTCTTGATTGGTTAATAAAAGTCTCTGATGGCCAATTAGCTGGGCAGAAAGAGTAGGAAGGCAGGACTTCCGGAGATTAGAACAGGAACCCTGTGTTTTACACACAGGATTAATTCATTCCACCAGGAGACATGGAAGCAGAAAGACGTGTTTGAGAACACTGGAAGGTAATCACAGGCACATGGCCGTTTGGGATTAAGTGATCCGGGTTAATTTAGAGTAGCTAATTGAGAGTCTGCCCAGCTAAGGGTCAAGTGTTGAAACATTAAAATACTTGGTTATTGATTATTATATTATAATTATTCAATAATTATTTAATTATTGGGGAAAGGACTTTAGCAGCTTATAGGCCATCAGTCCAAGCAATCTAGGGCCGTAGGACTCCTAGACTCCCATTGAACTCCCATGACTCTCCCGCCAAGCCACCGGTAATTCCACAGGCCTAATATAACAACTTATATTACTTAACAGAGTTTAGGTTACAGGTGGTGTAGGCCACCCTTGGTCCGGGGCTCTTTCCCCAGGATAAATCAGGCCGCCAGTTAAGGCAGGCCAGGCCCGTTGGCTGCTCTGCCAAGCCCTTGGCTGCTCCACCAGCCTAATCTTACAGTTTATACTTATTAATAAATACAATTGATAATTAAATTGCAATTTTACAGGTGTGCCTGGTCTGTATAAGACAGATAAGCTGGGGGTGGAGGTGCACGCCTTTAATCCCAGCATTCAGAAGGCAGATCTCTATAAATTGAAGGTCACCATGGTCTACAAAGTGAGTCCAGGGTCCAGGACTGTTACATAGAGAAACCCTATCTCAAAAAAACCAAAAAAAAAAAAAAGAAAGAAAGAAAGGAAAGTTTCTATTGCTATGAAGGAAAGAAGGAAGAAAGAAGAGGAAGACAGTTAAACATTGGAAGCAAGTTAGTAAGTATCATTCCTCTGTGATCTCCAGTTCAGTCGCTCCCTCAACTTTCTCTCTTGGCTTCCCTAGATGATGAATTGTAACCCTATAAGCCAAATAAATGCTTTCTGCCCTCAAACTGGTGTTGGTCAGTGTTTTATCACAGGAATAGAAAAGCAAGCTAGGACACCAGGTTGGTGACAAGCACCTTTATCCACTGAATCATCTTGTTGGCCCCTTGTCTTAGTTACTTTTCTATTGCTATGAAGAGACAGCATGACCAAGGCAACTTATAAAAGAAAGCATTTAGTTGGGGGCTTGCTTACAGCTTCAGAGGGTTAGACAATTATTATCATGGCAAACAGCATGGCAGCAGGCAAGCATGGCACTGGATCAGTAACTGAGAGTTTACATATTATTCATAGGCGGCAGGCAGAGAAAGGGGGAGAGAGAGTGTGTGAGAGAGAGGGGGAGAAAGAGAGAGAGAGTGGACTTTTGAAACCTCAAACCTCACCTTCAATGATACACCCCCTCCAACAAGGCCACACCTCCTAATCCTAAACAGTCCCCCCAACTGTGAACCAAATGTTCAAATATTTGAGTTTATGGCGGCCATTCTCATTCAAACTACCATACCCCCAATTTTCTTTCCTCTTTTCTTTCTTTTTAATTTTTGTTTTTTGGGTTTGTTTGTTTGTTTGTTTTCAGGACAGTGTTTCTCTGGGTAGCCCTGGCTGTCCTGGAACTCACTCTGTAAAAGACTGGTCAGAAGAACTCAGAGATCTACTTGCCTCTGCCTCCCCAATGCTGGGATTAAAGGTGTGTTGCACCACTGCACAGCCTAATTTTCTACTAATAAGGGAGAGGTTAAATACAGTATAGAATATTGTGACCATTTTGATGTAAAATGACATATAAGGTATGCTGTATTCATTCACAGTAAAAGCAAAGCGTATAAGATGATGCGTCCAGTACCTTTGGGAGGATTTCTTGTAGAGTGCTCATGGTTTGCCTTGTGCGGAATGGAAGTGCTAAATGTTGTTTGGAGCTGGGAGGGCTTCTTTTACATTAGGCTGCACCCTGCTGTAAGGTACTTCATATTTAATCAAACTGTGACTTCAGGCTGTGCCTTGCCCTGAATGACTCACTCTGTTTTACAAATCCTGGAGGACATGAGGGAAACCAGGAATGTTAAGCACTCAGACTTGTCTCTTCAACAGAGGGGATGTGTATACCTCTTTTCTACCCACAAGGCTGAGAGTACAGGTAATTGTGATTCAGTGCTCTCTGTAGGGCCAAGCCACAACCAAATCCCCCAGACTATTATGTTTATTACAGATTCTCTTTCTCTCTAGGCCTTTATCTTTATCTTTGTTTCTGTCAATAGAACCCATCTTTAGGGGAGATGTCACATGTACTTTATAGCCTGGTGACCTCTACACTAACTAGATGACCAAGACCACACTAGATCCTAGGCCCTTAAGCTATAGAACCCATCTTCACGGTACAGGTCACATGTACTTTGCAAAAGAATATTGCTGTAGTCATGCCTTAAACTTTATTGTGCACATGGAATTAAGATAATGTTATCAGGAAACTTTTTCCCAAAATTGTGCTGTACCAAAATATGTCTTAAAATATGTCTAAGCCGGGCGGTGGTGGTGCACGCCTTTAATCCCAGCACTTGGGAGGTAGAGGCAGGCGGATCTTTGTGAGTTCGAGGCCAGCCTGGTCTACAAAGCGAGTCCAGGACAGCCAGAGATATTCAGAGAAACCCTGTCTCGAAAAAACCAAAAAAAAAAAAAATATGTCTAAAAAGACTGCCCAAGCCGGGCAGGGTGATGCACGCCTTTAATCCCAGCACTTGGGAGGCAGAGGCAGGTGGATCTCTGTGAGTTCGAGGCCAGTCTGGTCTACAAAGCAAGTTCCAGGATGGTCCGTACATACTGTTACATGGAGAAACTCTGTCTCAAAAAGCAAACAACAAAACAAAACCAAAACTGCCCAGTGTCATACTCTAGAAGTTTGAACAAACACCAGCTTAATTGAGTCGTGTTGAACTGGATTTCCTTCTTGCCTCACACGGATCATAACTGTGACAACCATAGCATTTGTGGGGACCCCCACAAGAAGTTGGCAATTGCCTCCATTTTACAAACAAATACAAGTTACTTTGAACCAGAAACAAGCTGGTCTCCGCAGTCATCCTGTTGGGTTCTATTTAATATCTTACCTAACCAACCTCAATGACCCTCTTTGTATCCATATATCAGCTCTGCCTCTAGAAAGGCCTCTTTGAGCAATAACAACAAAATCACACTCATTTATTTATTTACGTTCGCGTGTGCGCGTGTGTGCGTGCGTGCGTGCGTGCGTGCGTGCGTGTGTGTGTGCGTGTGTGTGTGTGTTCTGTGACACTATTCTTTGGAAGACATGAGCAAACATCTACTCATCCCAGATAGGGAACCAACCAACCACATACCCAAAGTAAGAACACCACCAGGCAAGGCTGGGTGGTGGCGGCGCACGCCTTTAATCCCAGCACTTGGGAGGCAGAGGCAGATGGATCTTTGCGAGTTCAAGGCCAGCCTGGTCTACAAAGTGAGTCCAGGACAGCCAGGGCTACACAGAGAAACCCTGTCTCAAAAAACCAAAAAAAAAAAAAAAAAAAAAAAAGAATACCACCATGCAGTCCAATTTGGTCAACCATTAATTTTACTGGGGTTATTTATGGGAATATGTTACTTACAGAAGCAGGAAGGGCTCAAATGCAGCTCCGTTAGCGTAAGTCAACCCCAGGACAGGAGACAGTTCATGCAAGAGGAAACTTGGAACTCATTGTCTGACTTGCAGGTAGCTCAACAGGTCAGAGAACAGCGTCCTTTAGGCAGTTTGGCTGGTCTCTGCCTCAGCCAAGCAACTCAGCTGATTCCTTTCTCCAGGTAGCTAGGGTGGTCTGAGCGCTGTGTAGGCAGTTTGACTGGGCTGCCTCTTCCAGGCAGCCCCACTTGTCAGAGTGTCTTTCGACAACTTTTACTGCCTAACTAACTTTGGGGAAGAAAGAGTCTAGTGTATCTGGTCGGTTTCAGGGTTTTCTTGGTGTCTTTGAGGGTTGGTTTTTTTTTTTTTTTTTCAATTTCCCCGGTCTTAATGAGTTTCCTATGGGATGTAATATTTTAT
Source organism: Lophiomys imhausi (assembly GCA_907164525.1). NCBI lineage: Eukaryota > Metazoa > Chordata > Mammalia > Rodentia > Muridae > Lophiomys > Lophiomys imhausi. The sequence continues at coordinate 3,358,614 of CAJQZJ010032401.1, forward strand.
CTCCCTTTGGAATGTCCAGCCAGACAGAAAATTTTATCTTGTAGGACTTTGCTACACAATATCGTGCTGGAGCATGCTTACAGAGCTCAGAGAACAAATGGGGGAGTCCATTCTCTCCTTCCATCACATGGAATTAAACACTGGTCATTAGGCTTAGCAGCAGGCTCCTTTACCCACATAGCCTTCTAGTCAGTTCTCTCTGTAACCTCTTTTAAGCTTTTGTAGACATTCTGTGTGAAGTAGAACGTGTAACCTGAGAGTTAATAATAGTAATTAGGATCGGAATAAAATAAATTGTGTTTGCCAAGGACCATACTATCAAGAGAAATCAGGATTACCTGATTAATTGCAGCCAACCAAACCAATGCAGCGAAACCAACACAGCGTACGAAGTCATTGCTGATAAGTTCTGGTGTTGTGAGAGACATGCACACTCAGCACACATTCACAGGTGACCAAGACTGTCCATTGTCCCAGGATGCTTCTGTGACTTTTATCCACACCCTGGAGCAACCATCTCCACGGTTCATCTTGTATGAAAATTTTTCTCGAGGCCAGGCACACCTGTCACACAAGGGGAAGTGAAGGCAGGAGGATCAGAAGTTCAAAGCCAGCTTCAGGATATAACAAGTTCAAAGGTATTCTGGGGACACATGACAAAACCCAAATCCAACCAAACCCAGACTTTTTAACACATTAAAGGGGATTTGGAGACTGTATTGCAGCATAAATAGCTCAGAGGTCATAAACATTATGTGTTAAGTGGCTTCTTCACATATGTAGCAGTCCTTAGAGTCATTGTCTTGCTAGTCCTCACAATTTTATATTGTCTCATGTTATGGAGAGAGACTCAAGATAACATAGCTGGGGACAAGACCTAGGACACTCAGGTCTCCCTGACTCAAAAGCTTGTGTTTAATTACTGTCATTCAGCCGATCTCTTCTTTTTTCTTTCAGTAAATATTGTGCCTGAGTTCTTCAAGGACCTTTAGCTGAACACTCTAATTGGATAAGTGAGGGTAAATGTGTCTGTGCTATTTGATGACAGGTTATCTCATTTGATCAGTGAAAAATGCTTTAGAATGAAGACGCCAAATACATTGGCTGCTGTCTCGCATTCCAATGTGGTGTAATCTTAAAGCCATCTGGTCAAAGTCACAAGTTATTAAATATGATTTGTGATTAAATAGAATCCTTGTTGTTAATTCAACAAGAGTAGAAACATCGCCATCTTCTTTGGTGGCATGGTTTCTAGAACCAGATGTGAAAACAGCAGTTTTGAGCATGTATAGATTCAAAACATTTTAGGTTCTCTGGATTTGAGTCTTGAGGAGTTTTAAGTTTTATTCAGCTTTTTCATGACTCAACCTTGACTTTTCATTTTGTGTTAGTAGTTGTTGATGTTTTAAGATAGGGTTTCTCTGTATAGCCCTGGCTATCCTGGAACTCTTTTTTTTTTTAATAATTTATTTTTTATTTCTTCAAGTTACATCTCAATCACAATCCCCTCCCTACTCCCCCCTCCAGTCCCACCCTTCCACCCTCCTCCCCCTCAATCCCCCATCCTCTTCCCTTCTTTTTTTTTTTTTTTAGTTTAAGGTATTTCTTTTTTCCCCCCAACAGCTCTCCCTTTCAGTCCAAAAAATGATTCTTTTTCTTATAACTATAAATACAATACAAAACAACAGAAATAAATAGGCCACGATTATAAGAGTTATATGGCTTAGCATACATTCCCAATGTCCAGTCCATATGTATTTGGCACCTGACTTTAACATTCTACTATCTAACCAGCTTTCATACTAACTTGCCTCATAATTTTAAAAATATCTTCTTAGATCCAGAACACCCTCTTGATTCCTAAACAACTCAAAATTTAACTATGAGACTCTAACTATCTATTCTTCATCCACCTCAGAGACCTGAGAGGGATAAATATATCTGATTATATAGGAAGTGCAGGGCCTACAGCTTCCAAAACTAAAAAATGACATACCAGTGGCTGCCTGGACAGTTCCCATTTTCTCTCCATACATTACAGCATCAATCTTCAGCCATTTGGCCCCGTTTCTCTGACAGACATTGATTGTAGAGCAGGAATTATGAAGGACTTACCTACCCTGTCTTGGCAGAGCTAGGCTGTCGACTTATCTGCTTCCAAGTTTTGTCCTTTTTGGACAGAAGTCTGTCTACAGTTGAAGCAAGGGGTTTTTCTGGCCAAGAGAAAGGCTTACCACCAATTCAATCATCTAAAGAGGGAGATTCTTCGATGCTCATATTCTGCTTGGAGTAGAATAGGGGGTGCTGTCAAGAGCTGACATGTCTCGATATCAAAAAATCTTAAGTTAAGAAAACATCTTTGAATGCCATATTCTGCAGATCTCTTGAGGTTTTTGAAGATGCCCTATCTATCTCTTATATTTAGATAAGCAAATATTGCTTGTCTCTTAGCAACTTGATTTCTGAGTAGCTTAGAAAATAACTGTGATAGACTGTCATAGTAACTAACAAAATGACACGTTTTCATGACTATTAGTTTCCGTTTCTTAATTATCCTAAACAGTTTATGTCAGTTGGTAGCGAGAGGTCAAAACTTGACATTTCATTTTTAAGTATTACTACGAACAATACCTTTAAGAAGCGTTACCCTTAATTTTGTATCATATCCTGGAACTCTTAGACCAGGCTGGCCTCTTAGCTCACAGAGATCCATCTGCTTCTACCTCCTGAATGCTGAGATTAAAGCCATGCACCACCACACGTGGCTCAAAAAAATTTATTTATCTTTTATATGTTTGGATGTTTTGCCTGCTTTTATGTCTGTGCACCATTTGCATGCAGTGCCAGCAGGGGCCAGAAGAGGGCGTCAGATTCCCTGGAACTGGAGTTACAGATGATTGCAAACTGCCATGTAAGTGCTGGGAATCGATACAGGTCCTCTGGAAAGGTCAGTCAGCGCTATTAACACCGGAGCCATCTCTCCAGCTCTTTCAACTTTGACTTTTAAAGGGTAAAGATATTTGAAAAGCATCAAATGCCTAGGACCAGACAATGCTGATTAGCTGAATATAAAACAAATAAACAACATTTGGATTACTTGAAATTTTTATCTTTTATTTTTGGCTCTTTGAGGCTCATGTAGCCTAGGATGTCTTCAAACTCTATGTGTTGTTGTTTAAAAAAAACAAAAAAACCTAGAACTAAAATATTTCAGACATACTATTTTACCAAGGAAGATTCAGGAGCCAGATGCTGGGATAAAAACCTGCTAGCTCAGCTGGGCGTGGTGGCACACTCCTTTAATCCCAGCACTCGGGAGGCAGAAGCAGGTGGATCTCTGTGAGTTCAAGACCAGCCTGGTCTACAAAGTGAGTCCAGGACAGTCAAGGATACACAGCAAAACCATAAAAAAACAAAAACAAAAACAAAAAAACCCTAAAAGAAACCTAAAAAAATAATCTGCTAGCTCAGAGAGGCAGAGAAGGCACCTAGCTGATCTTACTATTCCACCAACGTCCTAGCCAAAAGCCCTAAATTAAAAATTCCATAAGACAAAAAAAAATATCCCAGAAGAACCTAGAGGAAGAAGCCTAGAAGGAGAAAACACCAAAGGAGAACGTCCAAAGGAAGAACTCTGAAGGAGAAAAGCTCTGAAGGAGCGACCCAAAGGAACTCCTCAAGGAGTGACCCTTCTCCACGCTGTCTTAAATACCCTCAGGTCAATGTCCCTCCTTTCTGATTAATCCCTGTCAGCTGGTTTCTTGCTCTGCCTCTTGACCTAGGGCTAACTGTTTAATCCTGTGTACAGAAAGCTCTTGGATTAAAAGTGTGTATTTAGAGCTGAGTCACACCATAACCATTTGTTTACAGTAAACAGAAAGCTCTAGGAGTAAAGGCTGAGTCATCCCACAGGTTTTTACAGTTCACAGTCTTGGGGCTCACAATATGATCAGATAGTCTGCCACAATGTGCAGCTGAGGCTAGCCTTCAGCTACTGATCCTCTCTGCAGCCATTTTCTCTGTTTCCAGCCTGATGTAACTGGTAGTAGATCCACTGGGTTCAACATACTTCTCTGGGAACAAAATCTTTTAGATTCATTTATTCATTCATTCATTCATTTTTTGGTTTTTCAAGACAGGGTTTCTGTGTGTAGCCCTGGCTGTCCTGGATTCAACTATAGACCAGGCTGGCCATGAACTCACAAAGATCTGCCTGCCTCTGCCTCCCTAGTACTGGCATTAAAGGCGTGCACCACACTGACTGGCTCACAGTATCCACTCCTAACTGCTTGGCCATCTCTCCAGCCCCAAGAGACCTAAGTCCTTAGTACAGTCCAAAAATACGACACAAAGCCTCTGAGAGATGGTTACTGATTATGAGCAGCAGAGTGGCTGTCCCCGTTTCTGTAGCTGGAGTTATCCTGTGTTTTATGTTTATGGCAGGAAGAGAGCTCCACACACCCTGAGGGCTGTTTCAGAGAGCAGATCCTACAGCCCAGGCCTCAAACGCTGAGACCATACTGAGTTTCCAGGAAGCTATTCCTCCATTCTGTTAGGCCACTTGCTTTTGGATGAGGATTTATGTAGTGAGACTGGTGAGTTCCATTAGTATGAGAAGCTGCTCCTTTGAAATAATTTCCTGAAGTAACATTTTGCATGGAGCACACTATGCTGTTGAGTAAGGCCTTCTCTGAGCCCACAGAGGGAGCTCGGAGACTCTCTGCAGATATGAGGGGCAATGCACAGCTGGACCGGGTAACTAATTTGTTCTATGATAGAAGGGCCTTAGCATTGTCTGTCTGCTCTCAGTTACTGAAAGTGCTTACCCTCTCATCCCAGAAATGGTCTCTGTCCGTGGCTCACCGCTGCTTTTGCAGTTGGCAGGTTGGGCCCTCAACAGTGGCTATAGGCAGATAGCTTTTTCTTTTTTTTTTTAGGGAAGTCCTGTCACTAACTTCAATTATAGACTCCATCCTTGTGACTATGGTGGTTGTTTATGCCATCAGACACCTTGGTGGAGGAGAAAACGCTGAGACAAAATATCACCTTTTTGTTCCACTCACTCTGCCTCATCAATCCCATGTGAGGACTCTTCAGGTAACAAAAATGTCTTCTCCAGCTTTCCCCAGGTGGAGGATGTAAGAAGAGTCTGGGAATGCAGAGCTTCCAAGTAATTCCATGACCTGACCTCTCACTGACCTCTCAGGAGACCATCTCATGGGATAGGTGCCCCAGGGTGATTTCTCGGGTCTCCTGGTGTTAGTTTCAAGCCAGGGTGAGGCAGAGTAGAAAGGAGGAAATTAAAGGACAAGGGAAGAAGCCCTTCACCCTAAGGTATGGTTTATGTTTCTTTCTTCCTTCCTTCCTTCCTTCCTTCCTTCCTTCCTTCCTTCCTTCCTTCCTTCCCTCCCTTCCTCCCTTCCTCCC
>CAJQZJ010032401.1:3364140-3386659 GCA_907164525.1 Lophiomys imhausi
TCCCTCCCTCCCTCCCTCCCTCCCTCCCTCCCTCCCTCCCTCCCTCCTTCCTTCCTTCCTTCCTTCCTTCCTTCCTTCCTTTCTTTTTTGGTTTTTCCAGACAGGGTTTCTCTGTGTAACAGCTCTGGCTGTCCTGGACTCGCTTCTGTAGACCAGGCTGGCCTCGAACTCACAGAGATCCGTCTGCCTCTGCCTCCCAAGTGCTGGGATTAAAGACGTGTGCCACCACCTCCTGGCAATAAATCTTAAAAAAAAAAAAAAAAAAAAGAATTTTGACACAAGTGGGGGGGAAAAAGAAAGAAAAGCGTAGTTTGCCTGCACAGATACAATATTTGTTTTTTTCTAAGAAGTGTCTCGACAAATGAGAGTATTAAAACAGCATAAAACCAGAAAATATTTGGCCTTTGAGCTTAACCTCAGTGTAAACCTGGACAGTGTCTAAGACCCAAAGTTCACTTGGCCAAACTTTAGTCAGGCTTCAGAATCCTGGGAACTTGGATAGGCCCTAAACTCTAGGGCAACTTGTCCTGTGAACTGTCATGTATTAACCCCCCTGGGTTTTGTTACCAGAGGCCAAGTTCCCTGCTTGGACACAGCCGGTCCCTTACCAATGGTCATGACTTTGGAAATCCCCACCCTGCCCCCGTGGCCGGCCACCTCAGGCAATGAGTTGAACCTATCAATTTAAAGGTCACCTATGTTAACCAATAGAGATATGCCTGATGTTGCTATGGTGTAGGCCTGCTCAAAAATACTAGAAAATCTAAAATGAGATTCTGCTGGGGGGGTCGTGCCTTCCTCCCCTTGCATGGGGACTCGGAGAGTGCCGACCCCCCCATAATAGTTAGTAACCTCTTTCTTTTGCATCGCTCTCGAATGTCCTGTTGATTCCTTGGTTGCCCCAAATTCAGGGGTCTGTTTCTTAGACCTAATAAGTGAACCTCTTAAATAACCATTCATTTAAATTTACAAAACAGAATGTTTTTTAAAAAAGAAATAGGTAAACTCCATGGTATGTTTTCTCCTTAGTTTTTCTTTTTTGTTGTTGTTTGTTTTTTGTTTTTTTTGAGATAGGATTTCTCTGTGTAATAGCCGTGGCTGCCCTGGGCTCGCTTTGTAGACCAGGTGGGCCTCAAACTCACAGAGATTCTACTGCCTCTACCTCCCAAGTGCTGGGATTAAAGGCATGTGCAACCACAACTGGCTTGTTTTTTGTTTGTTTGTTTTTTGGAGTTTTTTTAGTAATTTATTTTTGTTTTGTGTATGTTGGCATTTTGACTGTATGTACGTCTGTGTGAGGCTGTCAGATCCCCTGGAACAAGAACTACGGAGAGTTTCACTGTTTTAACCATTTTAAGGTATGCTGCTCTACTCTGTGACATTTGAGTATATTCACAGTGCTGTGGGACCATCATCACCATCCATTTCTTGAGCTTTTTTATTTTTCTAAACGGAAACCATTAAATACTGACACCTTCTCAGACACCATTCATTCTACTTCCTCTAAAAGTATTTGCTCTATGTATCTAAGTGCAATCATATACTATTTGTCTTCCTGTACCCCTCTTTTTTTGACTTAGTATAATGTCTTCAAGTTTCATTTATGTCATAGCACACATCAAAATTTTCTTCTTTTAAAATGTTTCCCTCTGTGAGTATGTGTGCGTGTGTATTTGTGTGTGTGTGTGTGTGTGTGTGTGTGTGTGTGTATGAACATGCATGTATCATGTGGAAATAGAGGTTAATATTGGGAATCTCCCTCTACCACACGCAGAGGTCAAGATTGGGAGCCTCCCTTTACTACCTCTCACAGTAGTTTACTTTTTGAGACAGGGTTTCTCTATGTAGTCCTGGCTGGTCTTGAACTCACAGAGATCTACCCGCCTCTGACTCAGTGTTATGAGTGCTGGATTTAAAGGTTTTTGCTAATATGACTAGGTTCCTTATTTCTTTGAGACAGGATCTCTCTGTGGAACATACACACACATGCAGGCACCCACACACCCACACATGCATGCATACACACACAAAGAAAGCATTCCTCCTGAATGCTTTTTATTTTAATTTTGCTTATGCTGGATGTGTTGACAATGAAACTGACTTTTTAATAATATTGACATATCAATAGGTTCTGTTGCTATGATCAAACACCATGACCAAAAGTAAACTTGGTGGGAAAGGATTTATTTGGTTTACAAGTCCTATCACAGTCTGTCTGTCACACAGGGAAGCCTTGTAAGGAACTCAGGACAGGAACCTGGAGGCAGGAGCTGATGCAGAGGCCATGGAGGGGAGCTGCTTACTGGCTTGCTCCTCATATCTTGCTCAGCCTGCTTTCTTGTACCACCCAGGACCAATTGCCCAGGGGTTACACTGCCCACAGTGGGCTTGACTTTTCCACATCAATCAATCAATCAATCAAGAAAATGACCTACAGACATACCTACAGGTCAATCTAACGGAGACATTTTTTGCCAGTTAAGACTCCCTCTTCCCAGATGACTCTAGCTTGTGTGAAGTTAACAAAAGAACTAACTAGCACAATACACGTACGACATTAATACAAGAATATGTTAAGCCAAAAATGTGTTTTGTATCCAAACTGAAAAGCTCTTTCTTTAGTCCTTTAGTTCTTTTCTGCAGTTTGCCACCATCACCTGTAGGTGGCATTAAACCCTTGGGCAAATTAGATCCTTGGCAAAATTGAGCCATGGTAAAACAGGAGCAAAAATCAGGAGTTCTTTCCTGTATGTAAAGAATATCTTAAACCCATTTTTCTCTATCAACAGACATTAGAATTTACAGTTCTGTTCAGCATAATGAAAGCTGAGGCTGAATAGCATGGGGTATGTTGGAAAACTGCCAGCTTTATGATTCTGATATTTGAATGTTGGCGTCAAACAGCAGTGTCTGTGTTCCAGGATTTCGTGTTCAGAATCACGATGTTGGAGAGTTCCTTTTTTTTTTTTTTCCTCTTCTATCCTCTCTCCCCTACTCCCCTTCCCTTCCCTTCCCTTCTTTCCTTCCTTCCTCCCCTCCTTCTTTTCTTCTTTCCTCTGTGAACTAAAATCCTGGACAGACCTACCCCTTCCATTGAACCATCTGCAAGGTTGATTGACTTGTAGAGAATGGAGTGTTGCATGTCCAGAACCAAATCACCGTGGGTCACATTAGCCTCTTTAACAGCATGGACTGCCTTTTTCTGACTGTGACCTAACATCGTGTGACCATTACATCAATCCTTTGGAGTGTACAAACGGAATCTAGCTGTCTCCCACCTCAGGTGCTGTCTGATGGCATTCTTAGCCATCAGACAGCACCTGAGGCCAATAGCTGAGACGTCCTTGCTTTTTCCTGTTGACCTGCCTTCCTGTTTCTACCAGTGTATTTATCTTGATATATGATTTTCTTTGTGCTGTTACTATAAAACTTAATTAAACTGTTACCATGTTGGAACATGGAATTTACAGTAGCTTAGATCTCTGTTCCCAGGCCTTGGCCACTCAGTTTTGGCTCCGGAATAAACTATCCCTTATCCTATTTGAGGTAAAAGTTTTTGTACAAGCTTTTCTTTCCTTTTTCCTCCTTTCCTCCCTCCCTTGCTCTCATCTCTTCTCTCTCCTTCTTTCTCTCCTTTTCTTCCTCCCTCCCTCCCTCCCTCCCTTCCTCTTTCCCCCTTTCCCTCCCTCCCTCCCTCCCTCCCTTCCTCTTTCCCTCTTTCCCTCCCTCCCTCCCACCCTTCCTTCCTTCCTTCCTTTAATTTTCAATCTGCTTTGGTTCCTTTAAAGATGCCTCACTCTCAGTTTTGTGGTTATGGCAGCATATACCTTTAAATCCTAGCACTCCTGGGACTCACTCAGTAGACCAGGCTGGCCTTGAACTCAGAGAGTCATCTGCCTCTGTTTCCTGTGTGCTAGGATTAAAGGCCTGTGCTACCACCTCCAGGGAACTTTGAATGATTTTTATAGCAGATTTGTAATTAGTTTATTATAGGCTGATCAAGGAAAGGGGTGAACTAGGAGGACCAGTGACAAACAAGTTACTGGATTGTGTCTGGCCAGAGTGGTTTACCACAGACCTACCATCAACCCTCTGGCATACTTTCTTTTTGTTTTGTTTTTTGTTTTTTTTTTTGAGACAGAGTTTCTCTGTGTAACAGTACTGGCTTTGTAGAACAAGCAGGCCTCGAACTCATAGAAATCCATCTGCCTGCTTCTGCCTCCCAAGTGCAAGGATTAAAGATGTGTACCACTACACCTGGCAACATACTCCTTTTTTTTTTTTTTGGTTTTTCGAGACAGGGTTTCTCTGAATATCTCTGGCTGTCCTGGACTCACTTTGTAGACCAGGCTGGCCTCGAACTCACAAAGATCCGCCTGCCTCTGCCTCCCAAGTGCTGGGATTAAAGGCGTGCGCCACCACCGCCCGGCTCATACTCCTTTTTTTAAATTATTCATTTTTTAGTTTATGTGTGTGAATGGTTTACTTGAAAGTATGTATGTATATCATGTGTGTGCTTGGTGCCCATGGAAGGCCCATGGAAGGCATAAAGTGTTGGAGTTCCTGTAACTAAAATTCACCTGTGGGTGTTGAGAACCAAATCCAGGTCCTCTGCAAGAGCAGCAAGTGTTCTTACATGCTGAGTCATAGCTCTGGCTCACACCACATGGCTTTTTGTTATTGTTTTGTTTTTCGTTTCTGTTTATTTTTTTGGCTTTTCAAGACAACATTTCTCTGTAGCTCTGGCTGTCCTGGAACTCGTTCTGTAGACCAGGCTGGCCTCAAACTCAGAGATCCTCCTGCCTCTGCCTCCTGAGTGCTGGGATTAAAGGCATGAGCCTCCATGCCCAGCCTAATGGCATATTTTATTTATTTATTTATTTATTTATTTATTTATTTATTTATTTTTTGGTTTTTTTTTTTTTTTTTTTTGAGACAGGGTTTCTCTGTTTAACAGCTCTGGCTGTCCTGGACTCGCTTTGTAGACCAGGCTGGCCTCGAACTCGCAAAGATCCGCCTGCCTCTGCCTCCCAAGTGCTGGGATTAAAGGCGTGCGCCACCACCGCCCGGCCGGCATATTTTTAAAATGAACATTTGGAAAGTTTGGAGACTATCTCTACACCTAGAAATCATTACCATATTTAAGGTAGTGAAAACAGCTAGAATTGTGCCTAGACACGATGACCTATTTTTCTCTCTTCTACGCATACAACCCCTCACTGATGTTCTCTCAGTCAGGACCCATTAGGTCTAGAATTTTATGTAAATGAAAACACTCAGAGAATCCTCTTCTCTTTTGACTTCTTTGACTCAGCACAAACATTCATGCTGTAGCAATAACCCATCTTATCTGAGACATTTGTGGAGTTGTGCACTGCTGTATGAATATGCCATGACTTGTTTCCCTGTTCATCTGCTGATGGACATTTGGATTACCTCCAGGTTGGAGATATGCCATTTTATACTCCCACCAGCAGTATGGGGAAGTTCCAGTCCTCCAGTCCTGGCTGATGCTCTGTATGGCCAAGCCCCTCAGTATTAACCATTATAATCAGCATGCTGTGGCAGTAACATTGTGGCCTTAATTACCATTTCTCAAATGATAAAGCATTGTTCATCTGCTTATTTGACATTCATTCGTTCAAATCTTTTACCAATTAAAAACTGCTATATATATATATATATATATACAAATTATGCAACTCCTGGCTAACTAGAGGTGCATTATGCTGGATGGGGTGGCGCACGCCTTTAATCCCAGTACTCGGGAGGCAGAGGCAGTCAGATCTTCTGAGTTCAAGGCCAACCTGGTCTACAGACTGAGTTCCAGGACAGCCAGGGCTGTTACTCAGAGAAACCCTGTCTCAAAAGACCTAAAGAATAAAATAAAATAAAATTAAATTAAGTTAAAAGATAATATCAGGCCGGGTGGTGGTGGTGAGCGCCTTTAATCCCAGCACTCGAGAGGCAGAGGCAGGCGGATCTCTCAAGTGTTCAAGTCCAGCTTGGCCTATAAGAATGAGTTCCAGGACAGCCAGTACTACACAGAGAAACCCTGTTTTGAAAAACAAAACACACACACACACACACATACATCAGTTAGTACATACAATGAAAAAGACCTTAGGAAATATTTTTTCCCAAGATAAAGAGTGACAAAGTCAGGAGTGGTAGCGCACGCCTTTAATCCCAGCACTCAGGAGGCAGAGGGAGGAGGGGAATCTCTATGATTCGAGGCCAGCCTGGTCTATAATTGAGTCCAGGACAGCGAGGGATGTTATGCAGAGAAACCTTGTCTCGAAAAACTAAAACTAAACTAAAATAAAATGAAAGTGCTAAAAATCAAAGGGGACTTTGAATTTGTAGGTAATATATTTAAAAATTTTTTTACTTAATTAAAAAAACATTTTCCCCTTCTGACTTCCACAGGCATCAGGCACATATGTGGTACACATACATACATGCAGGCAACACACATAAAAATGTTTAAATTGGCCTGGCAGTAACTCCCTGGGACTGGAGTTACTGATGGCTGTGAGCCATGGTGTACATGCTGGGAATTGAACCTGAGTCCTCTGGAAGAGCAGTCAGTGTTCCTAAGCACCAGCCATCTCTCCAGCCCCAGAAATGCATTTCTTTTTTTTCTTTCTCTCTTTCTTTTTAAATTTTATCTATCTATCTATCTATCTATCTATCTATCTATCTATCTATCTAGTTTTTAGAGATAGGGTTTCTTTGTGTAGTTTTGGCTGTCATGGAACTTGCTCCATAGGTCAGTCTGGCCTCTGCCTCCCCAGATCTGGGATTAAAGGTGAGCGCCACCACACCTGGTTCCAGTAATACATTTCTAAAATGTTTGAAATTTTCTTTTCTTTCTTTTTTTCGTGGCAATGAGTAGACATTTCTTTACTTAGATTAAATATGTTATCTATTCATTCATATGCATATACATGTGCATGTGTATTCAGGTGAGTGTCCATTTGTGCATATGCAGGGGCAGAATACAGAGTTTCTTTTTTTTGTTTTTTGGTTTTTCTTGTTTTTCGAGACAGGGTTTCTCTGTATAACAGCCCTGGCTGTCCTGGACTTGTTTTGTAGACCAGGCTGGCCTCGAACTCACAGAGATCCACCTGCCTCTGCCTCCCGAGTGCTGGGATTAAAGGCGCACGCCACCACGCCCGCCCAGCTCATGGAGTTTCTTATCTTCCTTTATACCTATGCACCTCTACCTTTGAGGCAGGATATTTACCTGAGCCTGAAGTTCCCTTCTTTCTTGCTAGACCAGAGGCCAGCTAGCCCCAGGGATCCTCTTGCTTCAGCTGCACTCAGACCTGGAGTGTGCAGAACTCCTGGCCTATTACAAAAGTGCTGGGATCTGACCTCTGGGCTTCACAACTGCACAGCAAGCATTCTCAACTGCTGAGCCATCTCTCCAGCCCCCATGCGATTTTGCTTATGAGAAAGGCATCTGTCTTTCTTTCAAAATCCTGCTTTCAAAATAGTCTTTCCTGAGTTGGTTAAAAGGATACAGAAAATATTTCTGGAGTGCTGGTGATTGGGATTATTAGTAGGTACTCTTGACTCCTCTAAATGCTCACTGGAACCAAACACGGGGGCCGGTTAATGAAAGGAGGGGTGGCGTTAGAGGTCTTTGTCTTGTGTGAGTGTGTGTATGTGTGTGTGAGCATACTTTTGTATGTGAGTGAGCGTGTATGTAAATGTGCATGAGAGTGGGTGTGTGTGAAGAGAGACTGAAGCAAAAGACTAGGGTAGTTGTCTACAGGACAAATTTCTTTAGAGAGCTCAGAGGGTGAGAAGGCTGTCCTTAGGAAGGAGCTTTGGGAAGAGATACTCTGCTTATGTGTCCTCAAATTCCTGTTGAAACATAATTCCCAATTCAATATCATTACCAGCTGGGCATTGGAGTAGGAATTTAAGTCATGAATGGGATCCAATCCTTTATAAAAGGCCACAGGTTCCCTGCCCTCTGGCCTTTCACTATGGATAGGTGCAGTGTTTAAGGCGTCATTGTGTGGTAGAATGACCTCACTGTCTCTGAATTTGCCACATTCTGTTGTTGGAATTCCCACCCACTTTCCAAAAACATGAAGGATAAATGTCTGTTGTTTATCAGTCATCCAGTCTGTGGTATTTTGTTATAGCAGCACAAGAACATTAGGACAGATTTAAAAATGGATTATTTGAGCTGGACTCGGTGGCGCATGCCTTTAATCCCAGCACTTGGGAGGCAGAGTCAGGCGGATGTCTGTGAGTTCGAGGCCAGCCTGGTCTACAGAATGAGTCCAGGACAGTCAGAACTGTTACACAGAGAAACCTTGTCTGGAAAAACTTTTTGTGCAGTTTTTTTGTTTGTTTTTGTTTTGTTTTTTGAGACAAAGTTTCTCTGTGTAGCCCTGGCTGTCCTGGACTCACTTTGTAGACCAGGCTGGCCTTGAACTCACAAAGATTCTCCTGCCTCTGCCTCTCAAGTACTGGCATTAAAGGTGTGTGCCACCACCGCCCAGCTTGTGTTTTTTTTTTTTGTTTGTTTGTTTTGTTTTTAGAATTCCCAGGTAAACTTTTTTAAAATCATCACTATTCATGATGCTTTTTTTGGAGGGGAGGGGAGTGTCTCATGTTGCTTAGATGTGCCTCCGACTCACTGTGTAGCTGAAGATGACCTTCAACTTATGATCCTCCTGTCTCCACTAAGTTGCTGGAATTACTTGAATGTACCAGAACAACTGGCTTATGTGGTACTGAGAACTGAATTCCAGGGTTTTGTGCACACCAGGCAAGCACTTTGTCAACTGAGTTGCATTCTCAGCTCTTCCTGATATTCCTTGAGTTGGCGTTTTGGGGGCCCTTCCTGTTGGTGATGGGAGAGAACAGGGCAATCCAAGCAGGCTATGTGGTGTCTGGGTTATAAGAGGTGGTGAAACGGGAAGGGGTGTGGCACAGAGCAGTTGAAAAACTTTGTCTTAAAGTCACTTTGTTTTAAGACAGACGATAAAGAGAGGATGTCTACACTAGTCAGGGTCCTGACAGGAATACACTCAAATCACTGAAAATATTAGAAGGAAGAGACTGTTTGCTGAGGTGTGTTCAAAGGCAAGGAAATAAAAGTTGGTGGCATGCTGTGAAGCCATCTTCAGTGCCGGGGATAAATGGGAAATGGGAATGACTAAGCGCCAGAACTGGGAATTGGCAAGGGCTGAAACTGAGTAAAGGGTAATGGAGACACACAATGACTACAGAAAATGACCCAGTCTCTGCTCCTGCCCCCTGATTTCTAGAACCAGCTGGAAGCCAGAGGCAGGAGCCTTCTATGTTTTCTGTGTAGCTTAGTTTCCATTGTTTGAAAGAAGCTAGAAGGATAGTCAGTCCAGAGGGGTACATCAAGAGTGACTCCTGCCAGGCATGGTGGCACATGCTTTAAATCCCAGCACTTGGAAGGTGGAGACAGGAGGATCACACATTTAAGGTGACCTTTGGCTGCTTAGTAATTTCAAGGCCAGTCTGAGCTACACGAAACTGTCTCAAAACAACACCAACAACAGAATTGCTTGAAAAGGAGCAGGTTAAAGGTGCCGATATTGAACATGTTGATGGCTTTGTGGTAGTAAACAGTGTTTTAGTCACTGACTCAGATGATATAGAGTGGAGTGGATTTTGGTGCCCTGAGGAATTTTAGCCCTTGTCAAAGCAGAAACCTGAGATGCTCAACCGAGTTTGGCTGGTCCTTTAGCTGTCCTGCTTGCTTCTTTGCATCGAAGTTTTATTTGACACATACATTTTTCACAATTTCTTTCTTTCTTTCTTTTTTTTTTTTTTGGTTTTTCGAGACAGGGTTTCTCTATTTAATAGCTCTGGCTGTCCAGGACTCGCTTTGTAGACCAGGCTGGCCTCGAACTCACAGAGATCCGCCTGCCTCTGCCTCCCAAGTGCTGGGATTAAAGGCGTGCACAACCACCGCCTGGCAATTTTTCACAATTTCAAAACCACAGGAGGCCTTAGAACTTTCCAAATGGCTCCCGAAACCAGGAACTCCCATTTTGCGCTATCATTGTGCAAATAGCATGGGAATCAGAGCCTGGCTCTGAGAAGTCATAGCTTTCCCTGTGAAGAGACTGGAGAATCCTCTGATGGACGCTTCAAAATACTGGAAGTGGTAGCCCTTCTCCAGCGGGTGAGGCTATTGGACAAAGATGTTGTTTAGTTTGTTTTTGTTTTTTTTTTTTTTCTTTTTCTCCAAAGCACAGATCAGCCTACCTGCTTCCAGGCATATTGTTAAAAGGGTTTTTTACCTAATTGGGCAGAAATATGTCACATGTAGAAAGTCTCCAGGCAGCTGGCTTTGAATGAACACAAATCCATTTTTGGTTAAAGTTATTAGTGTTTTCCAAATAAGCCTTTCCTCCGGCAAAAGAGATTGTGGTTGTATTTCCAGGATGTAAAGGATCATTTTAGCTTTGTTTGTTGGCTTCCTGTTGCCATAGGTAATATGTTCAGCAAAGCAAGCAAATGATTTTACACACACACACACACACACACACACACACACACACACACAGAGGTGTGTAATCCTGTGCTGTTCAACAACATCCCACAGTGGTCCCGTATGGCTGCTATGAACCTTAGGAGACGTATGTACCATGGAAAGCATCCTAGAAGAGTCTTAATGTATGTAGATCTATGAATCTTAGGAGACGTATGTACCATGGAAAGCATCCTAGAAGAGTCTTAATGTATGTAGATCTATGAATCTTAGGAGACGTATGTACTATGGAAAGCATCCTAGAACCAAAACCTCTATTTATCTTACTATGTTGAATTTCATGTGCTGTTAAAATTACAAAAAACAACCATACTCTCCCAGTTAGGTTCAAAAGTGAAATAGTTTAGATTAGTCATAACACACACATCTTATTATGTACCTAATTCATAAGACACCGCTTTGCATACACTCTGTGGATAGTCAGCACATGTCATACTTAGTCATTGTACTAATATATTCAAAATTCATTTTTTGCCAGACATGGTGGCGCATGCTTTAAAACTCAGCACTCAGGGCCGGGCGGTGGTGGCGCACGCCTTTAATCCCAGCACTTGGGAGGCAGAGGCAGGCAGATCTTTGTGAGTTCGAGGCCAGCCTGGTCTACAAAGCGAGTCCAGGACAGCCAGAGATATTCAGAGAAACCCTGTCTCGAAAAACTAAAAACAAAACAAAACAACAACAAAAAAAAAAACTCAGCACTCAGGGCACAGAGGCAGGTGGATCTCTGTGAGTTTGAGGCCAGCTTGGTTTACATAGAGGACATACATACATGACATACATACATTTTAGGATAGCTATGTTTACATAGTGAGATCCTGTCTCACATGCTCTGCCCTTCCCACAAGAAACCTCCAAAACTTATTTCTTCACTTTATTTTACGTGTATGGGTATTTTGCCAGCACATATGCATCAGGTATGTCCTGGTTGCTGTGACGTCAGAAGAGAGCGTCATATCCTTTAGAACTGGCATTCCAGATGGTTGTGAGTCACCGTATGGGTGCTGGGAACCAAACCCAGGTCCTCTGTAAGAATAGCAAGTGCTCTTAACCTCTGAGCCGTCTCTCTATCCCATGTGCTGACATCTTGAGTTTGATAGTTCTTTATAATTCTCAAAAGAGTGGCATAGTGTTATTCAAGTCAGTCCTCACTATATCTGGTACTGAGTGACATTTCCTTTCTTGCTGTGACCTTTTTCCTATGTTTACTCTAATATTTTTCAGAGGACCAACCATGTTGGACTCCTGCCCATGACCTTTGTCTCTTTCTTAAAAAAAATTATTTATTTTTGTGAATCTTGGCGTTTGACTGCATGCATGTGTGTGTGGTGGTGTTGGATCTCCTGGAACAGGAATAATAGACACTTGTGAGTCACCCCGTGAGTGCTGGGAATTGAACCCTGGTTCTCTGGAAGAGCAGCCAGTGCTCTTAACTGCTAATCCATATCTCCAGCCCAGACAACGCATTATCTCTTGTATTGTTTTTATTTCCTTTTTTTCTGAGACAGGGTTGCTCTATATAATAGCTTTGGCTGTCCTGGACTCTCTTTGTAGACCAGGCTATCTTTTTTTTTTTTTTGATTTTTCGAGACAGGGTTTCTCTGTGTATCCTTGGCTGTCCTGGACTCACTTTGTAGACCAGGCTGGCCTTGAACTCACAAAGATTCGCCTGCCTCTGCCTCCCAAGTGCTGGGATTAAAGGCGTGCGCCACCACCGCCCGGCTCCAGGCTATCCTTGAACTCACAGAGATCCACCTGCCTCTGCCTCTTGAGTGCTGGGATTAAAGGCATGTGCCACCATGCCCAGCTTTCTTTCCTCATTTTAATCTTCATTCCTCTGTATTTTAAAATATATTTTATTTATTTTTCTTGTGTGTATATGTGTGCAGGTGTGAATGTGTGTGTAACTGTGCATATGTGTGTAGGAGTGAATGTGTCACAACATGCCTATGGAGGTCCTAGGACACGTTTTATGTCTTTTTCCAGGATGTGGGTTCTGAGGATCGAACTTTCTGGCTTGAGAATAAGTGCCTTTACCCACTGAGTCTTCTTCTGGCAGCCCTCTGTTCTTGAATCTGTACTCTCCCTACTTACGGAAGTCTAGACCTCTATGAAGATGCCCACACTTCTTTCTCCCAGCAGGGGTCACCATAGCTCCTTCCCAGTGACCCATGCAGGCTACTACCTATCGCCATATGAGAAACAAACGCCCTTTGGTCTTGCTGATATAGCTAAGTTTCCTTGGACCATTGTAAATCCTTCAGGCTCAGATATTCAGATTGGAAGTTGTATCTGTCTTTATCAAACATTAATTTAATATTAACTTTAAACACATTTTGAGTAAATTTCATTTTAAAATTTTATCTCTGGATTTATTTTTGCTATAATTCTTACAGGAAAGGCAGTCACCAAGTTTTTCCTAATATTTCATATATATATATATCACAGATCAAAGTTGAAATCACTATATAGAACAGTAAAGACCTGGCAACTGGTCTACCTTACAATTTGTCATGGTTAAGTTATCTAAAGGCATCATACACATGTTTAGGGCAGAGCTATAGAAATGACATCAGCCAGACAGGGCAGTCCTTTCAGCGAACTTTTCTTAGAGGTCCCTCTTGCCCTTCCTCTTATTCCAACAGACATTCTCATGTTTGGATCATTGGTTCAATATATACAGCCAGCCAAGTGTCTGATTTATATCTTGTTCATGGAAAGAAGTAACTGTGGCTGGAATTCCAGGAAGCAATATGCTTGGCTATTCTGCAACTTGTGATACTAAGGAAGAAGAGAAAGAGAGAGAGAGACAAAGCAAAGGTAAGCACTAAGGCTCTCTGTCATAACATCAATATACAGGAAGGTTCTACATTAAAATGCCCTGTCCTGTGCTGAGCCTCCTGTTTGCTCTCTATGTAGATGCTCACTGGGCAACTCAAACCGAAGAGGAACAAAACAATGGCCTTGTAGTATGTCTCAGGAATGGACCAGTGACTGACTGGAATGAGCTAGGGGAGGAATGACGAGTGAGAACAGGAAAACAGTGAACGCTGAGAGCTCTTTTAGAGTTTTGGTAGAAGGAGAAGAACAGAGTGATGAAAAGTAGCTGGGAAAGGTTTTGAAGTCCAAGGAGTGTTTTGTATGTAGAGTAGGGAATTGATCAGTCTGCTTGCATAGTAATAGGAATGGTCAAGGAGAGAAGAAAACAAGAGAGCAGGGCGAATAACTGCAGGAATAAACCCCTTAAGAATAAGGGGATAAAGGCGTGGTGGCGCACGCCTTTAATCCAGCACTTGGGAAGGAGAGGCAGGTGGATCTCTGTGAGTTGGAGGCCAGCCTGGTGTACAGAGTGAGTTCCAGGACAGCCAGGGCTGTTACACAGAGAAACCCTGTCTTGTAAAACAACAAAAAACAAAAACAAACACACACACACACAAAAAAGAGGAAGAAGAAGGGGATGACATGCAGTGCATGAAGAGAAGGCTGGTTTTTGAAGGTAACTAGAGAGAAGAGGAAATGTGTGGGTACAACTTTTGGGTAAATGTTCAATTCATTGAAGCTTTGATAACTCTGCTTCATATTTCAAAAGTATATATAAAATCAAACAATGATATAATATATCAAAATCATAAGGGGAAAAATAAAGATATAGCTGGATTAAACAATAAAACAAATATCACCTAAATGGAAACAGAACAAAAAAATGACTAAGTAAGTAGGCTGAGGTTACAGTTCATGAAAGAAGCAGAGAACATCTGGTGCTGGCTAGGACTTTTAGCTCCTAGTGGACAGAGGGCACTGGAATTGCTCTATGAGGGTCTGAATCCAATCTTACAGCTAGAAAATTTCTTCCTTTTCAGGAGTGGAAGCTGGAAAAAGAATGGCAACTCCATATGACGTCTCCTCAGAGATATAGCTTTGTAGGAAACTGTGACAATGAGGGTGGGATATAGATATAATCTCATAATAAAAAAATTCGCCAAACTGCTTAGTTGTTCTGTGAATGGACCCACGGGGTCCTCAATACCACCTTGGGATTGGAATTCCAAACTACTACTCTAGATTTGGCTTCAAATCAAGAAGCTGCTGACAGACAAGGCTGACCTCACCAATGAAGGCTCAAGGAAGGAACAGAAAGAAAAGCACCAAAAGCTCCCAAATGCATCAGTGTGAGGCCACACACCCCAATTCAAGAGAGTACAAATGATTCTAAGGCTTTGGAAGAAATCTAGCAAAATCAGTCATTAATATATGAAGTGGCTCCAGGTGAAATTTTATCTCTGAAGCTGGTTGATAAGATTTTAATATAATTGTGACTGAAAAGTTCAAGGAGATAAATTAATAAAATTATAAGATTTTGGAACAAGGACAAGTCAAAAGAAAAAAAAAGTACTAGAGAGAAGATCCTATAGAATAAAAATATCCAGAAAGGTGGGGCTGGAGAGATGGCTCAGCAGTTAAGAACACTGGCTGCTCTTCCAAAGGACCCGGGTTCAAATCCCAGCACCCACATGTCAGTTCACAGCTGTCTGTAATTGCCGGGCGGTGGTGGCGCACGCCTTTAATCCCAGCACTTGGGAGGCAGAGGCAGGTGGATCTCTGTTAGTTCCAGGCCATCCTGGTCTACAAAGCAAGTCCAGGACAGCCAGGGCTGTTACACAGAGAAACCCTGCCTCGAAAGAAAAAAAAAGAAATGGCCACCATAGACTCCTGGGTTTGAATGCTTGGCCCTTAGGGAGTGGTTCTAGTAGGTGTGGCCTTGTTGGAAGAAGTGTGTCACTTTTGGGGGTGGGCTTTGAGGTCATATAAGCTCAAATCTGGCCAGTATGTCTCATTCTCCTTCTGTTGCCTGCGGGTCAAGATGTAGAACTCTCAAGGCCAGCCTGGTCTACAAAGTGAGTCCAGGACAGTCGAGGATACACAGAGAAACCCTGTCTTGAAAAAAATCTAAAAAAAAAAAAAAAGATGTAGAACTCTCAGCTCATCCAGCACCATGTCTGCCTGCACCGAGTCGTGTCTCCCTCTATGGTGATAATACACTAAACCTTTGAAACTGTAAGCCAGCCCCAGTTAAATGTTTTCCTTTATAAGAGTGGCCGTGGTCATGGTGTCTCTTCACAGCACTGGGACCCTAACTAAGACAACGTGTCATGGCAATACACACTAGGAGGTACAGTGAGCATCAAGTTCTCAGAAAGTGGAACGGACCACGGAGGATACAGACCAACTTAGTTCTTGGAGGATCCGTGGCCATCTCTCTTCACTGAGCCTTGGAACTTTCAATTTATGGGGCTGGAGAGATGATTCAACAGTTCCAAGTTTTTTTTTTTTTTTTTCTCGAGACAGGGTTTCTCTGGGTAGCCCTGGCTGTCCTGGACTTGCTTTGTAGACCAGGCTGGCCTCGAACTCACAGAGATCTGCCTGCCTCTGCCTCCCGAGTGCTGGGATTAAAGGCGTGCGCCACCACCCCCGGCTCAGTTCCAATGCTTGCTGCTTGTGCACAGGACTCAAGTTTGGTTGCCAGCACTCATGTAAGGTATCACACGGCTGCCTGTAACTCCCGTGCCAGGGGAACCTGAGTCTCTGGCCTCCACAGGTTGACTACACTGTGTGCACACATGTCCCACCCCCTGCAGTGAGCGTTCTTTCTGTATCATCCTACCCTGTGGTCCTGCCTCACCACAAGCCTCAGAGCAACTGGGTCAGCCAAGCATGGACTGAGATCTCCTAAACTGTGAGCCCAAAGGAGACTTCCTTCATACAACTTGATTGTCTCACATACCCTAGTACAGTGACAGAAATCTAACAGTTTGCATATGCCACTGACTTAAGTACAAGGAAATGCTTGATTCTTCCAAGTTCAGTTCCAAAGTCTGCTATTTAAAACCATTGTGCACAGGAATCAAAGGAGCTATTTAAACTCTTGAACCTTTCTTCTTCCATAAAACAGAGATAACAGCAATACTCTTAGCAGGTTCTTCTGATAATTAGATATCAAGTATTTGAAGTGTTTGTATTAATGCCTCATAAGTGCTCACTGAATAGTTGTAGACATATTGGTATCTACTAATTAAATATCCAAGAAACATCCTTTAGTATCCTAGTCAAAGTTATCCTATTTTTAAAAAAAGATTTATTTATTATGTATATAGTATACTGCCTGCATATTTGCCTGCACTCCTGAAGAGGGCACCAGATCTCGTTATAGATGGTTATGAGCCACCATGTGGTTGCTGGGAATTGAATTTAGGACCTTTGGAAGAGCAGTCAGTGCTCTTAACCTCTGAGCCATCACTCCAGCCCCCCAGAGTTATTAAAGTTAAAAATAGTTTAGAGCGGGAATAACACACACACACACACATCATGTACCTAGTGCATCAAATACCGCTTTGCAGATGCTCTATAGATAGTCAGCAAGCATCCTCCTCCTCCTCCTCCTCCTCCTCCTCCTCCTTCTTCTTCTTCGTTGTTGTTTTTCAAGTCAGGGTTTCTCTGTGTAACAGCTCTGGCTGTCCTGGACTTGTTTTGTAGACCAGGCTGGCCTTGAACTCACAGAGATCCACCTCCCTCTGCCTCCCAAGTGCTGGGATTAAAGGCGTGCACCACCACACCTGGCTTAACATCATACTTCTTAATCATAATAAGATGATTTATTTTCTTTTATATGTATGAGTGTTTTGCCTGCATGTACATATATGCACCCGGGTTCATGATACGTGCCAATGGAGGTCAGAAGAGGGTGCCAGATTCCCCTGGAGCTGGAGTTACAGGTGGTTATGAGTCACCATGAGGGTGGTAAGACTAGAACCCAGGTCCCTTGCAAGAGCAACAAGTGCTCTTCCCCTCTGAGCCATCTTTATAGCCCCTGTAACAATATTCTGAGTTTGATAGTTCTTTATAAAACAGTGTCATTTCAGTTGTCCTTGCTGCATCTGGCAGTGCGTGGTGTCTCATCTCACGTTAATTGATGAAGAGGCTTAGAGATGAGCTAAGGGACTTCAGCCAAAGCACATGGTTGGCTCCTTTGTGTCCCTTTCCCTGTCCTGTCCTCCAGCCCCGAGGGCTGAGCCCATGGTCTTGAGCATGGTAAGCAACTGTTCTACCAGGGAGTCTGAACCATAATCCAGCTAAATTACATGGTTTGTGTACTGGAGCACTCAAATCGAAGTGTGCATTTTCATTGTTTATGGCTGTTATAGATTGGTGGAATTGTTGGCCAGCCATTTTACTTACTTATTAATATAGCTAAAGATAAGAATCCACAGTTACTGTCTTAGCAGGTGTGCTACATGAAGAATACTTTTTTTTTTTTCTCGACATAGGGTTTCTCTGTGTAACAGCCCTGGCTGTCCTGGACTCACTTTGTAGACCAGGCTGGCCTCGAACTCACAGATATCTGCCTGCCTCTTCCTCTTCTTGTATACACCTCCTAGTGTTGAAATTAAAGATGTGCGCCACCACACCCAGCTGGCATTATTTTTTCTTTTTATTTTTTTCTGTTTTTTAAGATTTATTTATTTTACATATGTGAGTGCTTTTATCTTCATACACCTGACATCTTAGTATAGATGGTTGTGAGCCACCATGTGGTTGCTGGGAATTGAACTCAGGACCTGTGCAAGAGTAGACAGTGCTGTTAACCACTGAGCCATCTCTCCAGCCTGGCATTGTTTTTCTTAACATATGTTGGGCATCATATATTATTTTGATAAATTAATATTTTAAGCACACATCTTCAGAGACAGCTCAGGGTGTGAACTATCTGTGCTCCCATGAGGACCTGAGTTCAGATCCACAAAACTCCTGTACAAGGCTGGGTGAGGCAGCACACGCCTATCATCCCAGGACTAGGAGGTGTAGACAAGATTCCAGGGGCTCACTGTCAAGCTGCTCTAGCCAATCTGTGAGCTAGTCCATTGAGAGTCCAGTCTAAATGTACAAGGTAAAGAAGAAGAAGGCACACTGGGCCTGGAGAGATGGCTAAATGGTTAAGAGCTCTGTCTGCCCTTCCAGAGGACCCAGGTTCAATTCCCAGCACCCATATTTTAACTTGCAACCTTCTGTAACTCGAGTTGAGTTCCAAGGAATCTGACTCCCTCTTTTGACCTCCTTAGGCACCAGACGGACACATGTAGGCAAAGACAGTAATAAGCAAAATGAAATAAAAATTCCAAAAAAAAAGGCATCCAGTATTGACCTTTATCCTCCAGGGTAGAGAGATAAATGAATGAACCTGCGCGTGCATGTGTGCGCGCGCACACACGCACACACACAGATACCCTCACACAATAAATGAATAATAAACAAAATTAACATTCTCAATACTCCTTTTCCCATTATACATGGTCAGCTAAAAGAAAACCTCAGAGTGTGTGTGTGTGTTTTATTGTTTGCTTGTTTTTGTTTCTTTGTTGTTTTTTGAGACAGAGTTTCTGGGTGTACCAAGCCCTGGCTGTCCTGGACTCACTTTGTAGACCAGGCTGGCCTCGAACTCAGAGATCTGCCTGGTTCTGACTCCAGAGCGCTGGGATTAAGGGTGTGCACCACCATGCCCGGCACATGTGTGGTTTTTATAAGACAGAGTCTTATGCAGTCTAGACTGACTTCAAACTCATTATGTAGCCAAAGATGGACTTGAATATCTAATCTTCCTTCCTCCAGCCTGCAAAACCTGGGAGAGATCCCAAGTGTGCATGATGTCCAATTTCTGTGGTGTTTGGAAGCAAACCCAGGACTTTAAAAATGGTAGATAACTGCACTCTACCAACCAAGATACATTCTAGTGCCTTAACCTGTATTTCTGATGCAGAAAAAGAAACATTAAGACAGAAGTGTTTGCTTTTGTTCTTTTTCTTTTTCTTCTTTTGTTGCATTGCTGAGGCTCAAACCTAGATCCTGACACATTTTAGGGAAACACTCTACCACTGAGTTCTACTCTTAGCCCCAGTATTACTTTATAAAAACAATAAGTCATTAGTAAGGAGACCTGCACCAGGGAGCAGAAAGTCACCCCACCTTTCATCTCTAGCCACCACTCAAAAAATTCACGCCTACGTCCACCACTGCCTGAGGCTTTGCTTCTATGTTGCTGAGATTCTCACGAATCATGGGGAAAGTCTGTGTCTCTTTTCTTCTTTAGAATAATGACCATAACAATGCTCTCCTACATTCTTACCAGAAGTTTGGTAAGAATGAAGCCATTTAAGAGAGATGCCAATACTTAGAAAAGCTGTGTACCAGGCTCCCACAAAGCTTGACTACATTCACTGCTTCTATAGGACCAGCATGGCAACCTAACTTCGTGTGGGGCTCAAATCCAGGGCTTTGCACACGAAATAAGGGCTGCAACACTGAGATGTAGCCCTGGATTATTTTCTTTGTGCGAATGAGATAAGGTATAAGTACATAGCCCAGGCTAGCACTAGACCTTGCCATTTGACCCAGGACGACCTTAAATATAGTTCGATCCACTGAGGACAGTTCTTACGGCGTTATATACAACAAGCTTCCAGATTCAATGGAACCTGAAAGACATCTGACAGATCCATTTTCATTCCAGGTAAAACCACCATGCCTGGGTACTCTAAATTTTGTTTATAGCACAATAAAATAGTTATATTTATTTTGTTTCTCCTGCTCTCTCTTTCTCGCTCTCCTCTGCTCCCTTCCCTCCTTCTCTGTTTCCTACCTCTATGTGAGTGTTCATTCTACTATCTAGACATATCTCTTTATGGCCAAACATGTTTACTTGCTGGTAAACTCCAGGTAACACAGATCATGCCTGCTTTGGCCTTCCCTCCAAGGTTACTTATGTGGTGAAAAGAGCTTAATTTGAGTCTTAGAGCACTCTAGATTTATCTCTGTCATTTACTGGCTCTTGGATTTCAGAGAAATCTTTCGGGCTCTCTGAGCCTTAGCTTTTATCTACGAAGTGATGTAATTGCAGAGACAGAGTGAGACACTGCACCAAACCCACACTGGTGTCAGCCCATTTGCTTACCTAGTAACGGGAGGAGAGTCCTGCAGGGGCACACTGCCCACTTCCTGGACTCGGAGCACACAGGCCATAACTTATTAAGAAGGGACAGAGGGTACAGTGCCAAAAGACAGGCTCCAAGATGATTGTGGCAAAGGATTAGAAAATGACAGCATGCTCAGGTCAGGGAAGGGACACTCTCTTTGATTGAAGCTTACTGGAAAGCACACACTGGGTGGGACTAGCCAGTCACAGAAATCGTTCCCAGAAGTAACCCATGTGATTTGAGAAGGTTTTACTGATGAGACCAAGATGCTAAAATGCCATTGTGAACGAGCCAACCTACAGTGTAATTAATAATGCCAGCATTCCCCTTAGAAGTCGTTATATTCTACGGACGTCCACTGAGATGAGGGGAAGGGCATGTGTGGACAGCCACACTGGTCCTGGCCGCTTATGCACATCAGCAAATCAAGCTGTTACAGTGACCCCCTGCAGTGGGTGTTAACACTCCTATGCAACTGCGGAGGAAGTGGACATGCTGATGGTTTTTAACTCATACAACATACGCAGCTCAGGAGCAAACCCTCGACCTCATAGGAAGCTGGTGTAAGCACAGAGAGTGTAAACCTAAGGTCATGCATAGATTTAGGCACACAAGAAATACAGCAGTTTTTTTCTTTCCTTCGGTGGAGGTGCGTTGCTAGGGCTAGAGCCCAGAGTGGCACGCATGCTACGCAAGGTTCCTGGCTGAGCCCTATCTCAAGCAGAATATCTTACTTCTTATGTAACTTGACTATTTACTAGGGGTCACTGCTCCACCAGTACAGCAGAAGTGGACTCAGTTCCAGTTTGAACTTTGCCTCCTCTTTCACATGGTTTATGTTTAGAGAGGTCCAGATGGCTCCAGAGCATTGATAGTGTCAGCATAGGGTTGGAGAAAGTCTGGTCTCCACTGAGGGTATGGAGAGGAATCGCTTTTGTCCAAGCAGGCTGTCATGGAGACAGATTTACTCCCATCTGAACAAGCCTCCCACCCAGTCTAGCTCCCTTGGGTGCATGAAGCTCTTTCTGTCTCACCGTTATGGCTTGAATGTGACACACTGGGCCATCAGGTGGATTTCTTCTGGGTCTCGGTTGTCTATTTAGAATTCTACTTAGTTGCTAAAACAAAGCTTCCCCCCCCCATTTCTAGATTCTATAATCCCCTCTAGGGTTTGGCTCTTGCTCCCTCCTGGTGCTCAGCCTGGAAGCGGGGCCCAGCCTCCCTTCTTCAGAGCCAACGGGTGTCAGACTACTGCCATTCCCTTCTTTGTTGTTTATTTTCATTTTTTACTTTTTGGTTTTTTTGAGGCAGGGTCTCTCCGTGTAGTCTTGGCCTTGGCTATGTAGACCAGGCTGGCCTCGAAGCCACAGAGATCCTCCTGCCTCTGCCTCCCGAGTGCTGGGACTAAAGGCGTGCACCATGCCTGGCTTCTTTTTAAAAATAAAGTGTATTTGTTTTTATTTTATGTGTTTGGATATTTTGTTACCACATGCGTGCAGTGTGGGAAGAGGCCAGAAGAGGGCATCAGATTCCACACTGGAGCTAGAGTTACATGTGCTTGGGAGCAGACATCTGGGTGCTGAGAATTGAACTGGGATCCTCTGGAAGAGCAGGAATTTTCTTTTTTAAACTGCTGAGCCATCTCTCTGGCCTTTCTAGTCTTTTTAAAAAATATTTTTAATTTTTATCTCTCATTGTTTTAAGACTGGGTCTCACTATGTAGTTCTGGCTGTCCTGGAACTCACTAGGTAGACCAGACAGGTCTTGAAATAATAGAATCCTCCTGCCAACCAAGTGCTGGGATTAAAGGCATGTGGCATTACACCTGGCTCCCATTCTCCTCTGTCATCAGATGTGAGGAAGGCTTTTCTTATTAGTTAGGAAGGTATATGGGATGTGTGTGTGTGTGTGTGTGTGTGTGTGTGTGTGTGTGTGTGTGTGT
>CAJQZJ010032401.1:3386669-3413380 GCA_907164525.1 Lophiomys imhausi
TGTGTGTGTGTGTGTGTGTGTGTGTGTGTGTGTGTGTGTGTGTGTGTGTGTGTGAGCGTGCATGTATGTTTACTGCTTTACAGTCCATCATCAGTCTGTGGTGCTAGGTTTTGGAGGGAAAGCTGGGAAGGGCTTCCATTTTCCCTGTTTATCACATACCTTCCTTGGGCCAGTGGACCACCCAATGGCTCCGCTGCCAAATATAGAAGGAAATGCTGGGAAACAAATGAAAACTCGTTGAGAGATGTTTTCATACAAATGACTTTGCATCTTTGATTGGTCTAAATGCAGTATGAAATATGACTTCACACTGAACTGAAAGCACCCTTGACCTTCCTTTGGTGGATTAGGACATATTTTCTCTGTGAACATGATGTACAAGAAGCCAAATGAGAAACATACTCAAAGTCCACAGAGACAAGTGGATGGTGCTCACTCTGCTGTGCTCTGAGATGCTTTCTACCTCTGCTCAGGAAAGCTCTTCCTGGAATCAGGAGTTACACCAAGTCTGAACACTTGTCTGAACACTTGGGTGAGGATAAATTTTATATTTACAACCCCTAGTTTTCTTATGTTTCAGTTTTCCCATTCCTTTTTCCTTGACTTCTGTATCAGCCATCAAGCTTTCTTCAGGCAGAGCCCACCGGAATTGTTTTGGCCTTGGCCTTCTGAAAGTCATTTTCTTATGCATTCTGTGGCTATCATAGAATGTGCAAAACTAGGAGATTTCTAAGATGGAAGTTTATTTGGCCCATAGCTCTAGAAGCTTGGAGTCAAAGGTCAATGGGCCACATTTGTTGAGGCATTTTTGCTGTCTCCTAACCTGGTAAAGGCATCTCATGGTGCAGGCAAGGGAACAAGAATGGACCTAGACTCCTTCCTAACCCAGCTATGCGTGATACTCTTCTTCAGTAATGATGCTGAAGGCTCATAAGGTCAGAGTGCTAGTGACTTCATCCCCTCTTAAAGGCCTCCCTCTACCTTTTCACAAAAGTGTACCATGAGTTGGACTTCCAGTTCATGCACACCGGGGACACATTGCAGCCATAGCAATTGTGTGTAAGATCCAGATCTGTTTCTAAGAGACTGCATCCAGGGTGGCATAGCTGAGCCGGAGTGTGCCACAAATACCAGAGTCTTGAATTTCTAGGCCTCCGTTTCTGTCTTGTTTTGAAACTAAAATGCATGAATAACGTAAAATAAAACAAACCAGTATATGTACACAGAACAAAATATGCAGCCTAAATGCTTTTACTTCATATTTGAGCTCCTCTCTGAATCCACACTTTCAATTTCATGTCTCAGGGGCAACTATTTAAAAATTTGAGATTTTTTTATATTTATATTTATTTATTTTACATGTATAGGTGTTTTGGCTGCATGTATGTATGTGCATCATGTGCAGGCAGTGTCTGTGAAAGCCAGAAAAGGGCATCAGATCCCCAGGAACTGGAGTTACAGAGAGTTATGAGCCACCATTTTGATTCTGGGAATCAACCTGGGTCTTTTGGAAGAGCTGTCAGTACTATTAACTGCTGAGCCATCTCTCCAGCCTTCCCCCCGCCACTCCTTTTTTTAATTAAAGAAAATATGTGTATGTGTGTGTGTGTGTGTTTGTGTGTGCGAGAGAGAGAGAGAGAGAGAGAGAGAGGGGGGGGGGGGGGGGTCAACCCTGACAGAACTGTATTCCCAGGTCCTGAAAGCCATTCTCACAGGAGACATTTCTTTCTTTCTTCTTTTTTTTTAAGAGTTATTATATATATATATATATATATATATGACTGCTCTATCTGCATGACAGAAGAGGGCATCAGATCCCAGCATAGATGGTTGTGAACCATCATGTGGTTGCTGTGAATTGAACTCAGGACCTCTGGAATTGCAGACAGTGCTCTTAACCACTGAGACATCTCTCCAACCTGAGATATTTCTTGTAAAGAACGTCCATAGATTTTTTTTTTCTCAAGACAGGGTTTCTCTATGTAGCCCTGGCTGTCCTGGAATTCACTCTGTAGACCAGGCTGGGCTCAGAGATCTGCCTGCCTCTGCCTATCAAGTGCTGAGATTAAAGGTGTGGGACACTTCTGTCTGGCTCACAGATCTTTCTAACATAGACAGGAGATCCAATGATTTGAAAGAACCCTAACATTCCCAATTTCTCATGCAGAAGAAACCATTTGACAAAGTAGTCCTTGGAGTGGACTGTTCTAGAATGGCCACCACATCTCTTTGCTGGCCAGGAGAACTTGATGTTTGGGTACTCCACTCCTTCCTCTAGGAATTAGCAAGACAGCTATTGAAGAAGTATGTGCTGTTTCTGAAAGCATGCAGACTTGGTATGAGAAGGCCTCTCATTCCCAAAATATTTGTTTAATATTTGATTTTATGACTGTATTATATATTTTTTAAGGTCTTGCTTGATATGTTTCATTCCAATCTTGGCTTCCAGGATCAGACAGCTCTGCATTTGAATACTAGTTTATAGTTGGGTAAACTTGGGTCCTTTTTTTGTTTGTTTGTTTGTTTGTTGTTTTTGTTTTTTTCAAGATAGGGTTTCTCTGTGTAATAGCACTGGCTGTCCTGAAACTCACTCTGTAGACCAGGCTGACCTCCAACTCATAAATCCACCTGCCTCTGCCTCCTGAGTGCTGGAATTAAAGGTGTATGCCACCACTGCCCTGCCAGATCACACAGCATGAATAAAAACAAAAACAAAACTGGGGTCCCAGGAGAGATACTTCCACTAAGCACCACCTTTTACAGCCCCTACAACTCCAACATCATCACAGTAATGACCAAGTTTTCAGTATATGAGCATTTATGGGACAAACCACATCTAAATATGGCAACATTCATGTCAATTTCAAATTGGTTTTTGTTTTGTTTTTTGTTTTTTTCGAGATAGGGTTTCTCTGTGTAACAAGTCCTGGCTGTCCTGGACTTGCTTTGTTGATCAGACTGGCCTCCAACTCACAGAGAACTGCCTGCCTCTGTTTCCTGAGTGCTGGGATTAAAGGCATGCACCACAACTGCCTGGCTTGATTTTTTGTGTATGGCATAAACAGTTACAAATGGTACTGTGATACATTTCAAGTCATATGTTGAATCCTTACCCACCATGTGACTGTATTTGGATACAGAAAATGTGTGGTGGCTTGAATAAAAGTGATCCTCTTACACTCATATATTTGGATGCTTAATCAGCAGGGAGTGGTACTACTTGAGAAGGATTAGGAGGTGTGGCCTTGTTGAAGGAAGTATGTCACTGGGGGTGGGCTCTGAAGTTTCAAAAGCCTAAGCCAGGCCTTTTTCTCTCTCTTCTTGCTATCTGTGGATCCAGATGTAGAACCCTGGGCTCCTCCAGCACCATGTCTGTCCGCATACTGCCATGCTCCCCACTGTGATGAAAATGGACTAAACCTATGAAACTGTAAGCCAACCCCAATTAAATACTTTACTTTATAAGAGTTGCTGTGGTCATTGTGTCTCTTCACAGCAATAGAATAGTGACTGAGACAGACTTCAAGATAATTGAAGTCAAGAGATGTGTGTTTATTTATTTATTTATTTAAAGACAGGGTCTCACTGTGTAGTTCTGGCTATCCTAGAACTCATTATGTAGACCAACAAAAGATGTCCTAGGGTTGAAAAACAACAGGCAACTAAAGAATGCGGAGAGTGGGAGAAATAATTTTCCTCAAGGAGGAATCCCCTGTCTTAGTTACTTTTCTATTGCTGTGATAAAACAATGTGGCCAAGGGAACTTATAGAAAAGAGTATTTGATTTTGGGATCAGGCTTGCAGAGGGTTAGAGTCCATGACCATCATGACAGGAACGAGGCAGCAGGCAGGCAGGCACAGTGCTGTAGAGTAGCTAAGAGTTCATGGGCATCCTGATCCTTAGTAAGAGGCAGAGATAATTGGGAATGACATGGGCTTTTGAAACTTCAAAGCCCACCTCCCCCTCTCACTGACACATGTCATCCAACAAGGCCACACCTCCTAATCCTTTCCAAACAGTTCCACTAACTGGGGACCAAGTATTAAAATATGAATACTGTGAACCCATGGGGACATTCTCATTCAAACCACCAATACCCCCAATTGATTATCCAGTAAAAAAGGATTATCCATGAAAACATGTCCATACAAGTAACATTTATGGACTAAGCAGGTTGTATTTATATATGTAGTTATCTATCTATCTGAGCATGAGAGAGAGCAAGGGGAGGGGTACATGGGAAGGATTGGAGGGAAAAAAGGGAAGGAGAAAATTATATAATTATATTTTAACTTTAAAAAATAAGATGTTTTAAGGATGGGACTATACCTGATAAGCATCAGGTCCTTATGAGGAGATAAGAAAATGCAAGATATATCTTTTCTTCTCTATCTGCAAACAGAAGGAAGTTCACATGCCATGGATGAATGTGTGTTCCAAAGTTCATAGTTGGACCAACAGTGTTGAAAGGTGATTTTTAAAATTTTTATTTATTTGTTTGTTTGTTTGATACAGGGTTTCTCTCTGTAGTACTGCCTGTCCTGGAATTCTCTCTGTAGACCAGAGATTAACTGCCTCTGCTTCCTGAGTGCTGGGATTAAAAGAGTGCACTACCACCATCCAGCAGGTGATTTTTAAAAATAAAATATTTTAAAATTAATTCTTTGATTATTTCATATACTTCTTCAATGAATTTTGATCATATTCACTCCTACTTCACCCTTCTAACTCCTGCTGGATCCTACCCATGTCCTCTCCCATTTTCATGTTCTCTTAAAAATAATTCACTACTGTGAGTTTGAGGCTAGCCTGGTCTACAAAGTGACAGCCAGGGTTATTACATAGAGAAACCCTGTCTCAAAAAACAAAACAAAACAAAACAAACAAACAAAAATTCACTAAATCCAATTAGTGTTGTCCATATATGAATTTGGATAGAGGCATCAACCAGAGCTCCTCAACTACTAGGGAACACAGCCCTGAAGAGACTGACTCTCCCTTTCTCAGCAGCCATCAAGTGCCAGCAGCTCTGTAGCAAGAGGCAGAGACTCATGGTAGAACGTTGACTGCCTTGATCTTGTCTTGACAACCACAACAGCTATGAATTCGTGAGTGTCATGGCCCTATTGTATCCAGAGGACACTATTGCATAGCAGTCCTCCCTAATCTCTGGCTCTTACAATCTGTGATGGTTGGAGGAAGCGTGTCACTTCGAAGTTTCAGAAACTCCAGCCAGGTTCAGTATCATTTTCTTCCTGCTGCCTTCTAATCCAGATGTAGGACTCTCAGCTCCTTCTCCACCACCATGTCCGCCTGCACACTGCTGTGTTTCCTGCCAGGATGATAATGGACTAAACCTCTGAAACTGTAAGCCAGCTTCAATTTTATTAAGACTTGCTGTGGTCATGGTGTCTCTTCACAGCACTAGAAGCCTTAAGACACATTTTTTCCACCCCCCTCTTCCTTGATGATCCAGGATTCTTGGGGGAAGTGTTGTAGAGATCCTATTTATGGTTTAGCAGAAAAATAGAATCTTTTTTTTTGGTGGTGGGGGGCCCGAATGTGGTGGTTTGAGAATGTCCTCCCACAGGCTCAGAATTTTGAATACTTGGTCCCTAGTTGGTGGCAATGCTTGGGTAGGTTTGAGAATTGTGTCCTTACTGGAGAAGGTATGTGGCTGGGAATAATGGGCTTTGAGGTCTCAATGACATGGGTCATTCCTAGTCCACTCATGGCTCCATGTTTTCTGTTTAAGCTGTGAGCCGCAGACACCATGGCCATTGCAACTCTTCTAAAGGACAGTGTTTAACTGGGGCTGGTTTACAGTTTCAGAGATTTAGTTTATTGTTGTCATGGTGGAAAACGTGGCAGCACACAGACAGACATGGTGCTGGAGGAGCTGAGAGTTCCACACTTTGATCCACTGGTAATGGAAGACTGTATATCACACTGAGGGTAGCTTGAGCAAAGGAGACCTCAAAGCCCTCACCCACAGTGACATACTTCCTCTAACAAGGCCACACCTACTCCAAAAGGCCACATCTCCTAAATAGTGCCACTCTCTAGGGGCCAAGCATTCATACACATGAGTCTATGGGGCCATATCTAGTCAAACCACCACAAACTGTAAGCCCACATTTTCTTCTCTAAGTTTCTTTGATCATGGTGTTTTATCACAGCAATAGCAAAGTAAGGAACACAGTGCTCTCCCTATGCAGCTCTAGCTGGCCTGGAACTTGCTAGGCAGACCAACTGACTTAGAGCTCACAGAGGTCCACTAACCACTGCCTCTCCAGTACTGGGCGTGATCCACCATGCTGGACTGAGGTGATATGTTTGAAAACATTGAGGGCTCTTGCCTGCACACAGGGATTAATGCTCTTAGTGAGTTTGTTGTCGTTGGAGTGAGTTCTTGATAAGTTTGAGTCCTTCGGTGTCTGCCTTGTGTACTCAATAGCTCTTCTACCTTGTTCCATGTCATAATACAAGAAGGTCCTCACTGGAGGTAATCCATCCTTCACAAGCCTGTTTTCCCCTTCTCCATTCTGTTAGTGTGTGGCATTTGAATAAGAAATTACTCCCATAGGACAGTGGATGTGAATGCTTGGTCCTCTGTGGCTGACACTATTTGGGAAGGATATGGAGATTTTAGGAGGTGGAGCATTGCTGGAGGAAGCATGCCAGCAGAGTGAACTTTGAGAGTTTATAACCTCCATCCACTGCTAGTGGCTCTTTTTGTTTCCTTGGGTTCAATTGAGATGTGATGCCTCAGCTTCCTGCTCTGGCCACCTTCTGTTCTGCTTCCCTTGCTGTTATGAGCTCTCCATCTGGAACCATAAACCCAAATAAAATTTCTTCCTTAAGCTGTTTTTAGTCATGCCATTTTTATCACAGTAATAGAAAAGTAATTCCTATGGTGTGATGTACTACAAAACATAGCCCTGGACAGCCTGAAACTCCCTATGGAGACCAGGCTGGCCTTGAACTCACAGAGATCAGGTTGCTTCTGCCTTCTGAGTGCTGAGATTAAAGGTATGCATCACCATACCCAGATCAAAAGTAAGAGTCCTTTGAGAAGTTATTTTGTCTTCGTGGTGAGTAACTGGTGTATCTGGTTTTACCGTTCAGAATTTGTGTGTATGCTGGTTTCTTTCTAACCTGTTTATGTCCTGGTCACTCTGCCTAGTGAGAGCTTTCCAGTTCTGAGGGAAATGAAGCAAACAGCACAAGTGTGCAGGCTAAATCAGGCCCGGATACTTAAATTTGAGGTGGCTCACACATTCATTGGTACTCCAGTGTTTTTATTTTTATTTTTGATTTACTTGACAGCTTTAAATGGAGATATTTCTTACAAAAAAAATCTTGATCTTTAACTTTTTTGTGGGGGGATAAAGCTGCTGGCTTGGCAAGACTGAGTCTGTGTTCCCAAGTGGCTGCAGTTGGCTGGAGTTGAGTTGCAACTGCCCTTTCAGTTGAAGCCGTGTTCTCCATGTCTCCTGGGTCCCCTCTCCACAACGAGGCTGGAGAGCTTGAGGACACCCAAGCAGTAGATGTCTCAATGTCATCAGAGATTGTCCATAGCTTCCTGCAAGGCTCAGTGGTGTGGCAGGCTCACGGGATACCTGAAGCTGCCTAAAGAAGCATCTGTTTCTTCATCTGCTAAAACCTGTCAGAATCTTTTTCCTTCTACCTTGGCAGAAAAGAAAAGGATAAGATGATCTCTCTCTCTCTCTCTCTCTCTCTTCTTTCTTTCTTTCATTTTTTGGAGACAGAGTTTCTCAGTGTACCAAGCCCTGGCTGTCCTGGACTCACTTTGTAGACCAGGCTGGATTTGAACTCACAGAGATCCACCTGTCTCTGCCTCAAGACTATGGCTTTAAATAAGGAAAACACATGAGGAAAATTATTTAGACAAGGCTAAGATATGGCCAGACCTTAAAAGAAATGTTATCTCAACTAAGTTACTAAGCAACTTAGTTCTAAGTCTCCTTTTTATGTGAAGAGAGCAGTGCCGAAGGTGCTGGGGATGTAGCTCAGTTGGTAGAATGCTTGTCTAACATGAATGAAGGAAGCCTCTGGTTCTGTGGCAGCGCTGAATAAATCTGGCCTGGTGGCATAAGTCTGTAATTCCAGCACTTGGGAGATGGAAGCATGGAACATTAGGAGTTCAAAGTCAGCCCCAGCTTCATAGCAGATTCCAGGCTAGCCTGGGATATGTAAGATCCCATCTCAAAGAAAAAGAAAAAACAAAAATCAAAAAACAAAAAAGACCAAAAAAAAAAAAAAACCCAAAACCCCCCAAAAAACCAAACCAAAACAAAAAACAACCCCCCCAACAAAACAAAAAACCTAATAACAACAAAATACTCAAGAAATATTTAAGAATAAGTCCTCTGTTTAAAGGAAGGAAGAAGGAAACAAGAGGCAAAAGGTTAGTCAGTCAGCTGTCTTACAATGGGAAGATCCTCGGTTACCTCAAATGGATGTAGATAGAGAGGAATGAGCACCACATGTTGAGCTGGGTCAGAGACTGTCCCTGTGTAGTGGAGTTTGCAAGGCTACCCACTGAGAAAAATATCCACTTTGATGTGCACCAGTATATAAATTCATGCCTTTTTAATTAATGCAGAGCTGTGTGAATTTCTTTTGAACCTTTAGATAACAGCAAATCAAATGGAGTTAAAGGATTTGGAGAGACAGCTCAGTGATTAAGAGCACTTACTACTCTTGCAGAGGGCCTGGGTCGGTTCCCAGCACCAACATGGCAGCCCATACCAACCTGTAGCTCTGGTTCTAGGAGATATGACAGCCTTTTCTGGCCTCTGGGGGCAGGAGCACATAAAAGCATTCAGGCACACATTCATATACATAAAATAAATACACTGAAAAACTGTTTAAAAAAATAAAAGAGCAAAAAAATTTAAAGGTGTTGAAGTTATCTGTCTCTTTCACACACACACACACACACACACACACACACACACACAGAGAGAGAGAGAGAGAGAGAGAGAGAGAGAGAGAGAGAGAGACAGAGACAGACATACAGACACAGACACATTCATACACAGACACATATGCATGCACACACACACTTTGGGTTGACTAAGGGAAACATGAGAGTCTTCTGAAAGATGCCCATTAATCTCCAGCTCAATCAGGGGCTAAGGAAAGTGTCGGTATAAATCCTTGCTTACAGCATGTTCACTATAGCCCCACTGGCCAAAGCAAGTCACCCTGCCAAGCACAGAGCAAGGCAGAAGGGGACTCGCTAAGGGTGGAGATGTAAAGAGGGGGATTTCCTACTAAGGGAACTGCTCTGGAGTGGGTAAATAGAATCTGGGTCGTTATCTATTCTGGAAAAATATAGTAATTGATCCACATTAATATTAGATTTTAATATTTCTATTCCTCTCATTACAAACATGCTTATGTTTTAAATGCAAGTAATGTACAAATTACTAGGAAGAATAAGAAGAATCATCCAAATATTGCTACCTAATAAAAAAATTCCCAAATTCAGTGTATGTGATTCTAGAAACCTCTGAACACACACACTGACAGGGTCTCACCTACACCAGGCATATCCCTACAGCTGAGCCCCCTCACCACTCACTGGTCCCCTGATTATTTTAATTTTACAAGAGGGAACTTTGGCACCTGGAAGGAATGGAGAAAAGGGTGAATCCAGGGACCACTCCCATGAACCCTGTTTTTCATGTCAGTATTCTTTGTAGAAAATGTATATGGAAGATGACAGATGAGAGCAGAGGTCAACATAGGAGACAAGAGAACAGAAATAAAGAACATGAAGGCTCCATCCTTGGGCAAGTATTTTCTCAGCCACCAGGCTTCTTTCTTCTTGGATACTAACACATTCGCCTTGAGGAAGCTCAAGGGGCTATGGGAAAGTGAGGACTTGGTGCCAGGAGCTCCACAGACAGCCACCAAGTTGCTGTCATTTGTGACTGGACCTTCCTTTTGTGGTGCTATTCTAAAAGGATGAATAAGACAAGAGGAAAATAAAATCAGGTTAAACCCTAGCAGGAAGTTGGGGTTCTTAAAAAAAAAAAACCCAAACATCTGCTAATTTGCATGCTGCTGAGTTGCTCCTGTATTCAGAGAGCTGAAACTAAATTCAGTAGGGAGTTAAGGTTGTTAATTAAGAAATGGGAGTTTTCTAAAGATAATCCTCATTTTTTTAAACATAAAAGTTGCTCTGTGTGAGTGTGTGTGTGTGTGTGTGTGTGTGTGTGTGTGTGTGTGTGTGTGTAATATGGCTGTAGATTTGTGCACATGAGTGTGGTGTCCATGGAATCCACAAGAGGGCGTCAGCTCCCCTGGAGCTGGAGGCACAGGCCATTATGATCACCTAGTGTGGGTATTGGGATGAATTCTGGAGCAGTCAACCCACTTAACTGCTGAGCTATCTCTCCAGTCTCCTGCTTTTGGTTTGATAAAAGTGCATACATTTGTGTATGAGTATTTGTTACATATTGTAATATGTATTCTTATTACACATGTAACAAACGTATGTAATATA
The DNA here is from genome assembly GCA_907164525.1 of Lophiomys imhausi. Taxonomy (NCBI): domain Eukaryota; kingdom Metazoa; phylum Chordata; class Mammalia; order Rodentia; family Muridae; genus Lophiomys; species Lophiomys imhausi. The sequence continues at coordinate 3,397,211 of CAJQZJ010032401.1, forward strand.
TCATATAATACCTTGTCCCCTTTTACAATATTATCTATAAATTAATTTTTATCTTAGTTTGAACTTGTGGTTGGTAGGTAGCCCAGATGAGTCATTCGAATGAAAATAGACATGATCTCATGAACATTATTTTAAAAGTTTACTCCATTATTCAGAAGTTTTTATGCTTCTAGAAACATCTCTGCCTCCCCAGTGGCCATCTCAGGACAATGAGATAACTCCTGCAAGGAAGAGAAGAAAAGACAGTGCTGCTGGGGTCAGGATTGAGAGTTACATCCCAGTGTGTTCCAGTCAGAGATGGCAACCCTCCCAAAACCCAGCTCTCCAATTGTAGATGACCAGACAGTATATTAAAGCTTCATTCAGGCCAGGATAATCCCATGGTTCACTTTTCATGGACCCATGAAAGCAAGAACACGACTTCGCTTACATCTACCTCAGCAGCATGTTTCCTTGTTAACCGTAGGGGAGGGTGATGTACAGGAAAAGGTGACGTAATGATTGTCTCACTTTCATTATTCTCTCCCAAATGGATAACCGTCCACACCAGGGATGAGCTCACTCACTATTAGTGGAATAACATCTGGTGAGCTAGGGCCCCCAGCTGAGCATGTTGCTGGTTTGAAGCTATATTTAGCCAGCAGAGACACTACAACTGTTAGTTACATGGGTCACATATGCAGCCGGGCCACATGGTGAATGTCCTTTTAAAGGGTGAAGAAACAATCCTTAAAGTATTTAACATGCAAGTCTACTTTTCCTTATGAAGCAAGACATTCATTCACCTTTACCAAAAGAGACCCTGAGCTATTATTAGAATGGACCATCTTAGACATGTGGCAGATGCCTCGGTCCTCTTCGACTGAAGCTAGGATGCTTGCCATAGCTGTCTAAGTTTAAATTTCAAATCACAGATAGGAATCTCTCTCCTTCAATTTCCCTTCCCATCCTTAATTTCCAGGCAGGCCTGCCACGATGACGATGGTGAATCTTGCAGGGCAATCTATCTAATAGATTTACTGTAAATGATGAATCATCTAGTACTTAAATCTAATGAGCAATGTTCTAAGTCAATTTGACTTTAAAAAAATATGCAACACAGCTAAGGTCATCCGTTAAATGTGCTACTACAGAGTGATGCCAGTGCTCAGACACACGCACAGTCACGAAGATGGGTGCTCTGAGGTCTGCCGTGTGCCAAGGTCTTCAGGGGGATTGCTCACTCAAAACCAGTACATTAAGGAAGGAGGCATAGTGACCCTTGCCTTTAATCCCAGCACTCGGGAGGCAGAGGCAGGTGGATCTCTGTGAGTTCAAAGCCAGCCTGGTCTACAGATTGATTTCCAGAAGTGCCAGAGCGACATAGTGAGACCCTGTGTTGGATAAATAAATGAATGAATAAATAAATAGATAGATAAATAAAACCACAACATTTAGCAAAGTTGATAAGAGATCCATTTTAAAATGACCAGGGTCAGGCCTTCAATTTTAGGATCCTCTTATTCTGCCCCCCCACAAAGTATAGTAATACTTTGTTATAAAGATGACAGACAGCAAGTCGTTCTTTTTAAAATGTAAAATATCAGTATGTAGTGCTGGCCTAGTATAGCAGGCACACGGGTCTGAATTCAATTCCTGGAGCCACAAAATGAATCAATGAATGAATGAATCAATGAATGAATGAAATACACCCGTTGTGAAAATAACATTCATTTATTGAAAAAATACATAAAATACAATCAATTCACCATGAGTTTAACCAAACAGATCTTTTTGGCACAAGTTAGTATGTTTTTTAACATTAGTTTATGTACGTGTGTGTGTGTGATGACATGGAGCGTGCTAGATGTCAGGATGATTTTTATGGTTCCATTTAGTCTTGGCTGCAAGCCTCCTTTCTCACTGAGCTATATTGCTGGCCAGGTTGGTCTTTTAAACTGGAGTATATGTAAGCATTTTCTCACATTATTAAATATTCTACAGTTTCCTGCTAAGTTACCATGCACTATCACATGAGTGTACCGTAATTCATTAAATCAGTCTCCTATTGAATATCGAGTGTGCTTCAAATTCTTGCCACTGTTAATAAGGCCATGAAAGCCGGGCATGGTGGCGCACGCCTTTAATCCCAGCACTCGGGAGGCAGAGGCAGGCGGATCTCTGTGAGTTCGAGGCCAGCCTGGTCTACAAAGCAAGTCCAGGACAGCTAAAGGATATATAGAGAAACCCTGTCTCAAAAAAAAAAAAAAATAAGGCCATGAAAAGAAATATGTGTAGCTAACCCTTTGCTCCCATGGGTTATTTCTTCCTCAAGATTAGATCACAGAAATAAACCTGGGTGAAAGTGTGCACATATGTTAAAGGATTTTAATACTTGTTGAGAACAGCTTTATGCAGGTGGGAGAGGCTTTCCTTTTCCCTCTCTGTAGGCACTGCATACGTGTGCTGAACATGTACATGTGTGTGTGTGTAAGCAAAATACTCATCCACATAAATAAAAAATAAATATCTTTAAGAACTCTAACGTGCATGTTCTACACTGCCAAATCGTGCAGTTTCTTCCAGACTGCCACTAACCACCCACCCCGTCACTCATTCACTCACATGTGAATTCGTTCCAGTATACTAACTACAGGAGTGGTGCTGTTCTAGGCACTGGAGGTTTGGTGTGAACTAAACACTGTCCTTGTCCTTAGGGGCTTCACAGTAGAGAGTCAGAACGTTGGTGTGTAACGTAGTATCGTGCAACAATGAGTTCTAGGGAGAAAGATGAAGCAGGGAAGAGGAATGAAGACTGGCCGCACGCCATGTGAAACAGATGTTCCGAGACAGCCTTTCTGAGCAGACAATGTGATGAATCACCCAAGGACAAAAATGGAGGGCAAATTGTCCATGCCAGGAAGCCCAGAATAAAAGCTTTAACAAAAGGGCATGTGTTGTGCGTGCACGGAGCCCCACTGAGGTCATCAGAGCTACAGACCAGTGGAACTTGAGTGAGCCTATGAATTAGTTCCAGAACATTCTGGGGCAGGGGAGTTAGGGATCAGACACAGGTGAGCAAAGGAGAAACGGGCCGGCTGCTGATGTTGGTGAAACTGGCATGATCTCCACGGTTCTATGGAAGAAAGGTGACTCACAACCTGCCCCCTCCTTCTACTGGCTGTAGTGAGCTAGAATTTAGGCCATAACATGAAAACACGAAACCTTCAGCACAGGGAAAATGATTCAACAGGTAAAGACATTTGTCACCAAGCCTTATGACATGAGTTTGAGCCACAGAACCCACATGGTCATGGAGAGAGCTGATTCCCACAAATTGTCTTCTGACCACTACATGCACATCATAGCCTGTGCTCACTCACACACGCACATAAACAAACAAATTTTTAAATAATTAAATCAATTTTGTGTGTGTTTTTCAAGACAAGGTTTCTCTGTATATCTCTGGCTGTCCTGGACTCGCTTTGTAGACCAGGATGGCCTCAAACTCACAGAGATCCACCTGCCTCTGCCTCCCAAGTGTTGGGATTAAAGGTGTGCGCCACCACCGCCCGGCTTGTGTGTGGTTTTTTGAGACAAGGTTTCTCTGTGTAACAGAGCCCTGGGCTGTCCTGGACTCACTTTGAAGACCAGGCCAGCCTCGAACTCACAGAGATCCACCTGCCTCTGACTCCTAAGTGCTGATATTAAAGGAGTGTGCCACCATGCCCGGCCTTCAAATAAATTTTAAACGCTAACTGCCCAGGCCCAGGAGTTTGAGTGTGATTCTAAGCACAAAAGGGGAAACTCCACCCATGGGCCAGAGACTTGCACTCCCCAGAGGAGGAGCTCTGTCTGCCCTTTCATCGCTAGGGAATAAAAGAGTGAAACAAAAAAACAAACAATTTATTTGACTGGAATTATCTTACAACACTGGGAAATCTTTTCATTTCAAAGCCCAAAATGATGTGGTTATTAATCACGTTAGAGGACAAACCCATCTAACTGGAGACCAGCTATTTCCTGATGTCATTTAGCTTCTTAAATCCTGCATGTTCTCTTAGAGAAAGGACATCAGCTTCCTTTCCATCCATGTGAAAGTACCTTTTCAAATTTAATTTGAGGTTCAATTAATTTTCTATGTTTTATCAAGAGCTTAAATGTTCCTTTATATGTGTCTGTGTGGTACATACACTTGAGAACACGGGTATGCACACTGGATGCGTGCATGTATGGAGGCCAGAGGGGACTTCTGGCCCCCTCTCAGTTTGTACCGTATCACCCGGAGATGGTCTCTCACTGAAACATAACTTTCTGTTTTGGAAAGGCTACCCGGCCAGGGAGCTCCTGGGTACTGTCTGTCTCTGTGCCTCAGTGCTGGCACATGCAGCCATACCCAGGTTTTAATGTGGACCCTGCGCATTCGAGCACGGGTCTTCATGTTTACAGCGCATGCACTGTTCCCCAAGGAGCCACCTTCCCATCTCCTGCATTATCAGGAACTTAAATGTTTTTAAACAGTTTCAGTAGGGTGTGGTGATGCATGCCTTTAATCCCAGCACTCGGGAGGCAGAGGTAGGTGGATCTCTGTGAGTTCGAGGCCAGCCTGGTCTAGAAAGTGAGTCCAGGACAGCCAATATTGTTTTATGCAGAGAAACCCTGTCTCAAAAAACCAAAGCAAAGCAAAGCAAAGCAAAGCAAAGCAAACCAAACCAAACCAAACCACTCTCCCAAAACCCCACAGTTTCCTAACAACGTAGCTTGATAGAGATTATCTTCTGCAGGTAAATTGAGTGTAATGATTTCCTCCTTTTTCTTACCTTTCCCTTCTACACTTCCCTTCTTCCTACTTCTCCCTTTTCTCTTCCCCTTCATCCTCTTTCCCTTCCTTGCTCCTTCCTTCCAATGCCCCCTCCTTTCCTTTCCTGGGGATTGCACCCCGGGCTTATGCATAATAGGTAACCTCTCTACCCTGAACTGTGCCAGGAACTATGAAGTTCATTGAGAGCTTTTAATGTTCCAGAGTAAGAATGTATATGAAACCTGGTGAAAGAAAAAGGTGCTTTTTTCCCCTTAAAGCATCTTCCAGTTTTATCATTAGTTCATTCTGTGTACACTAATAGGAGGGAGCATTCTTAATAACTGAAACTAGCATTTCTACTAGTGAAATACACTTTAACTGTTAGAGAGGAAGAAGCCTCTGGAAGGAATGAATGAGGGGGATAATGAAGAGCCTGTAGTGGGGCTGGGGGGACAGTTTGGCTGGCACAGTGCTGGCCATGCAAGCGTGATGACCTACCTGAGTTGGATGTCTAGAGTCCATGTAGAAAAGCCAGAGGCATAGCAGCGCACATCCAATAATCCAAATGCTGGGGAGGCGGAGACTGGAGGACAGCTCAGGTGGCCAGTCTAATGAATTGGTTGACTTCAGTGAGAGACCCTGTCTCAAAATATATATTTGGAGAGTCTTGGGGAAGACACCTGATGTCAATCTCTGGTTTTGTTTTCTTTTGCTTTTTTTTGAAACAGGGTCTCATAGTGTAGCTCTGGCTGATCTGGAACTACCTATGCAGCTTAGGCTAGTCTCGAAGTCACAGAGCTCCACCTGGTTACACCAGTGCTGGGGTTAAAGGCATGTGCCACCATGCCCGCCCTGAAGTAGTTCTTAGTTCTCGTGCAGAAGGTTTCAGGTATCCTTCAGTGTTCTTGGAGGGAAGTGCCAGGAGACAACAGGCTGGAGGATCTTATGCTCTGAGTTTCCTCAGACCTGTGAGGAAGCAGGTCCGAGTGGTGGCAGGAGTGGTCTGCACAGCATGGCTAGTTCTTTCAGGTCAGTGCAAACCCTAATGGCTTGTAACATTTCTCACCCACCACACCACCCTAAGTCACTACCACAGTTTCGTTAGTTTTATCACTTGGGTAAGATCTGACTTGACACATGACTTCTTGGTTTGCTCCATTAGCGTTCTGCTTCATGGACCACGGGGTTGCTGATAGCTATTAGACGTCACATGCATAAATGTGTCACAGTTATGTCCAGAGACAAGTGGCATATGTAACTAGCTCAATACATAGGAGCTGGTGAGCCTTTCAGGGAGGACAGGGGTCCCTATAAAGCTCCATTCGACAGCTGGCTGAGAATGAATGTATTGGGCTTGTGGCACACTAGCACTTTAGAGATTTACTTCCTTAAAGGTCTATGTGGCTGTGTATAGTACAGGGTGATTACATTGGCCAGAGAAGGACTTTCAGATTACTTATGCAGAACTTCCTTATATTAACTGGAAGAACAGCTTGTCCTATGTGCCTCCTATTCCCTGGGGAAGCTGGTGTGCTCTGTGTAGTGTGTAATAAAGGGCCATTTCCTTTACAGGAAAAGAAGCTCCCTCCAATGTAGTTTAAGTCAAATTTGACTTGACTCAAAGAATATTGGAAAACTCAGAGAAGCGAAGGATGGTTTTCTAGAACCACAGCAATTTTCAGGCCTCCATGGCTAGAACCTGGCACTTAACACTCTGTGTATTCTTCCAAATCTCACTTCTGCTCTCTTAGGCATTTGGTTTTGATTTTACAGTGAGGGAAATCTCTATAAATTCTTCATCTCTATAGAAAAAGCATCTTCTTTCAGCCAGTTTTAGATTTTTAAAATCCTGGGCAGGCCTCTGAGTGGCTAGGCTTAAATCATGTTTCCAGCCCTGAATGAATTCCTTGGGTAAGGCTATAAAGCACTGTCGTGGGAAGAGCAGGACCGTCATGCACCACATAGGCATATAGGCTTTTTAATTAAATATATTTTGTTGTTGAGAATTTCATGTATTCATATAATGTGTTTTGATCAAATATCACCCCTCCCATTTCTTGTCCTCTATTTATTCTCCTATTCTCCATTACTTTCCCTCATAACTTCTTGCACTATTTTTAAACTGAGATTACTTAGTGATGCCTGTATGTATGGGGTGTAGAACCGTCTACATGAACATGAGCAGTTTTTCAGACACAATATCCCTGAAGAAAATTTCCTCCTCCTCCCTCAGCACATATTAGTTGCCAATAGTTCCTCAGCTTGGGTCAAGACTTCATGAGTCCTACTCTCATCCGTGATGGGATTTTGTTCATATCTTATGCATTCGGTCACAACATTGGTGAGTTCGTACATGCAATTTTTCTGTCATGACTGGCAAATATGGCTTTGTTGCAGACATCCACTATCTCTGACTCTTGCAATCTTTCCACCCCCTCTTCCACGATAAACCCTGAGCCTTGGGATCCAAACAATTTATCATAAAAATGAGAGTTTCAAAGATGGAAAATCTTCCAAAGACAAGACAAGAGGTCCTATTTATAGCTGAGCACTAAAGTGTCTTATTTTCTCCATGATGACCAGTTTTGGGTCTCTGTTATTAATCATCATTTGCTGCAAAAAGAAGCTTCTCTGGTGAGGGTTGAGAGATGCACTAATCTATGGGCATAAAATTCTAACTAGAACTTAGGAAGAAGTTTATTATTATGTCTATTAGTGAAACAATGATACCAACTTACCCCCTATGGTCTGTGACTTACTCAGCCATGCACTAGGCATGAGTTATGTCTTGTGGAGTAGGCCTTAAGTCCAACAAGAAAGTGATTTGTTACTCCTATAACGCTCGTGCCATTATTGCATCAGTATGTATATAAGGCATGTTAGTCTTGATGTTTCCTCTACTGGCATGCTCTAATCTCTCTTTCCCTAACATAGATGCTACAAAGAGGAGGCCTCTCCAGCAGTTCAACCTGGCCAAAAGGAACAAAGCTGCTTCTTCATGTTCACACAGCTGATGTTAGCTTTCAATGTAGATGATTCATTTGCTTGGTGAGATAATAAGGAAGACTTCATGTTGGAAGTACAGATAGACTGCTAGAAAGTGCCTGGAAGCAGAAAATGATTGCAAAACTTTTGAGCATAATCTTGTAAAGTGCTATTTCTACTGTGCAAGGGAATTTAGACAGGTAACATCATAGTTACCTGTCTTGTCTTTTCTTGTCTTTAATAATACTTGTCTTTAATACAAATGGAAGATTTTCCATCTTTGAAACTCTCATTTCTATGATAAATTGTTTGGATCCCTAGGAACTGAATCTAAACATAGTTTTGAGCTGCCATGTAGGTGCTGGGAATTGAATGTGGGTCTGCTGGAAGAGTAGCCAGTGCTTGTAACTACTGAGTGTTTGTTTTTTGAGACAGGGTTTCTCTGTGTAGCCCTCGCTGTCCTGGACTCACTTTGTAGACCAGGCTGGCCTTGAACTCACAGAGATTCACCTGCCTCTGCCTCCCTAGTACTGGGATTAAAGGTGTGTACCATCACACCCAGCAATTACAGACAGCTGTGAACTGCCATGTGAGTGCTGGGATTTGAACCCGGGTCCCTTGGAAGAATAGTCAGTGCTCTTAACTGCTGAGCCATCTCTCCAGCCCCTGAGCCATCTTTTAAACCCAACTTCTTTGTTTTTGTTTTCACTGAAGAGAAAAGAAACCAAAGGAAAGTTACAATAATAATTTATATTATTATAAAACACAAAGTTATAATAAGATATATGTAACATATAATTTACAAGATTATAATATATTATATGTAAGATTATAATATAATCTTATAAACTGTAGATCTTGTTGAAATATGTCATTAATTTCATTGTTTAGTTTTATGCCTGGCATAAGGAAAGTAGGGTTTATTCTGGCTCACAATCTGAGGCCTCAGTCCACCATGACATCAGGGAGCTTGAGGCAGCTGGTCACACATGATATCTGTAGTCATAAAATACAGACAGATGAATGCTGGTGTCCAGCTCATTTTATTCTTTTATTCAGTACAGGATTTCAGCCAGTGGGTTGGTGTCACCTATATTCAGGGTGGGGCTTCCTTCTTCAGTTAAACTTTTCTGAAAATACCCTATAGGCACACCCAGAGGAGTTTTTCCTTGGTGACTGTAAATCCAGTGAAGCTGACAATAAATGTTAACCATTATAACCTACTTCAGGGGAGGGGTGGTGAGCAAGATAATGCTTTGTGTATTGTAGATGTTTAGCAAATGCTTAAAATTAACCTGGAAGTGATTTATTACTGAGTCAATTTCCTTTTTTTTCTTTTTTTTAAAGCTAAACCTTAATATGTCCACACTAAATTTTTACAGGCATCGTCATCTTATCTGGAATATTTTAACAATGTCTATTATCTTGAGATGATACTGCACTGGATTTATTTCCTGCAGGACTTTCAAAGACCCAAGACCACAAATATTTCAGATGTCAGAAAATCAAAAGGATACATTGTTTGACTGTGAAGGGAAGAATCACAATGGGGCATCTGATCATCAAGAACTTTCTGGATGCTTTGAGGATGGTCTCAAGTTCCACTAAGGAAGTTAGGGTTGTTTTAGGAGGAGAATAATTGCTGGGTGAGAGAGAGTTGGCCTTTCTAGTGTCTTAACAGGAAGAGTCACTACTGAGAAATAGATAGTTAAATTATCTTTTTTCCTGCTTGCCTATCTTCAACTCCAACCTTCTCTAATCACTATATATGACTGAAGATGCCACAGCCATTAATCAAAAGGAGAATCTCAAGAGCTCTTTCATTGTACTAATTCCTATGAGCAATTTTGATTCTAAAGCAAATGGCTAAAGATAATTTTTAAATTAAAATGTATTTATTTACTGCATGCATATGTATGTGGTATGTGTGTGTGTGTGTACAACATATGTTTGTGTGTATATAGATGGAGGTGTGTGCATGCATATTAAGTCTTCCTTAATCATTTTCAACTCTGTTCATTGAGGAAGAGTCTCGCAGTTGAATCCAGAGATCACCCATATGACTAGTCTAGCTAGCAAGATTGTCCTGAGGACACATACACACCGCTACCCTCTCCTGGCGTCAGAAGGTGGATGCCATGTCCACACAAAACTGGGCTACAGGGTATGGGAATGTGAACTCTTGTCCTCATCTTGTATGACAAATACTACTGAGCTATCTCCTAAGATCCTTGAGGATAATCTTTGAATGGTAAAGGTAGTTGTGATATGAGAGGTGAAATGAACATATTGCAAATGTCTTAGTTAAGAGTTTCTGTGGTTGTGATGAAACACCGTGACCAAAAAGCAAGTTGGGGAGGAAAGAGTTTATTTGGCTTCTACTTCCACACTGTAGTACATCATTGAAGGAAGCTAGGATAGGAACTCACATAGGGCAGGAACCTGAAGGCAGGAGCTGATGTAGAGGACATAGAGGGGTGTTGCTTAATCATTTGTTCCCTATGGTTTGCTCAGCCTACTTCTTTTAGAACCCAGGACCCCCTACCCAGGGGACTGGGCCCTCCCCTGTCAGTCACTAATTAAGAAAATACCTCATAGACTGCCTACAGCCCCATCTTGTGAAAATATATTCTTTCTTTTTAAGACTTTTTTCATTTATTCATTTGTTTATTTATTTATTTTGCTTTTTTGTTTTTGTTTGTTTGCTTTTTTTTGTTTTGTTTTTGAGACAGGGTTTCTCTCTGGCTGTCCTGGACTGACTTTGTAGACCAGGCTGACCACAAACTCACAGAGATCCGCCTGCCTCTGCCTCCCCAGTGCTGGGATTAAAGGCGTGCACCACCACACCCGGCTATTTTGCATTTTTAAAATTGAGGTTTTCAACCCCTCAGATGACTTTAGCTTGTGTTAAGTTGACATAAAACTATCCAGCAGAGCAAAGTAACATGTATCATGATTGCAGCTATTTATTGCATGTTTGATGCTCATACATGCAGGGATAGCACTGCAAAAATAGTTATGGAAAACAAGATTAGAATCTTTTTGGGGCAAAAGTGGGCCTGCTGTAAGAGAAGCAGTATAAATCTAAACATTAGTCCAGGGGCACATGGATCAGCAACTTTTCTCCATGTGACCACAAAGTGCCCCAGGTTACTTCTCTGTATCCCTAAGACATTCCCAAAGGTAGCGACTTTAGCTACTGTAGGCTTGCAATCATGGGTGTGTTTTCAGCTCAAAGAAAGGGGACAGTGTGGAAGAATTTACCCAGTACTGTAAGTGTCATTTATTTTGACTCATGTATTCTTGATATCTGTTGCCATATTGTTATACCTAACTTCAAAGAAGGTTGGGAAATGTAACCTAGTTGGGTGCCTTGTATACAGAACAGAGGAGGGGTGAATTTGGCTGGTAGTCTCTGATGCTGTATCTGTCAGTCACTGAGAGCTATGCTTCGTACAACTCCAGAGCGAAGACCTCTCGTTTAGACATAGTTGCTTTCCATCTAATCCACTGCCTTTTAGCATGATGGCACTACTTATCTTAAAATGTTTTAATGGTGCACAGTGGATTCAACTTGGAGACTTCACATAGGTCCACTATTCCTGACATTCCTTTGGGCTCCAATGGATCACCCCACCCCCATATTCACAAACAAAAAAGAGGGTTATTTTGACCATTCCCTGGAACTGAAGCACAAGAGAGGGTGAGAGTCCCAAAGAACCTAAAAAAGAGGTAATTGAGAAGTATTGGTTCACATACAATGACTTATATCCCACACATATTTTCCAACTCATTTCTGTCAATGTCCAGTTTCTAAAGTAAATCTGCTTTCATATTAAAGCATCCTAATGCTGCTGCTTTCTGCTCCGCCCTATTCCAGAGAGAGCTTCATTTTCTCATGCCAGCCTCATCCCTGAGACATGATGGTGAAGGACAAAGTGAACATATTTGGAAGGTTACCTGAGCTCCCTTCAACTCTGGCGAAGTGGATTTTGTTGCCATCAATGACCCATTCATTGACTACAACCACATGGTCTACATGTACCAGTATGTATATGTACACATGGTAAGTTCATGGGTACAGTCAAGGCTGAGAATGGGAAGCTTATTGCAAACAGGAAGGCCATCATCATCTTGTTGAGCGAGATCCCATCGACATCAAATTCGGTGATGCTTGTGCCGAGTGTGTTGTGCAGTCTACTGGTGTCTTCACCGCCATGGAGAAGGCTGGGGCCCACTTGAAGGGTGGAGTCCGAAGTGTCATCATCTCTGCCCCTTCTTCTGATGCCTTCATGTTTGTGATGGGCATGAACCATGAGAAGTACAACAACTCACTCAAGATCATCAGCAATGCCTCCTTCACCATCAACTGCTTAGCTCCCTGGCCAAGGTCATCCATGACAACTTTGGCATCATGGAAGGATCATAGTCACCACCATCACTATCATCCAGAAGACTGTGGGTGGCCCCTCTGGAAAGCTGTGGCATGATGGCGGTGGGGAACATTATCCCAGCATCCACTGGTGCTGCCAAGGCTGTGGGTAAGGTTATCCCAGAACTGAATGAACAGGGAGCTCCCTGGCATGGTCTTCCGTGTTCCTACCCCCAATGTGTCCATTGTGGATCTGACATGCTGCCTGGAGAAAGCTGCCAAGTATGATGACATCAAGAATGTGGTGAAGCAGGTATCGAAGGGCCCACCGAAGTGCATCCTGGGTTACACTGAGGACCAGGTTGACTCTTTCAACTCTAACAATGATGCCCACTCATCCACCTTTGATGCTTGGACTGGTATTGCTCTCAATGACAACTTTTTGTTTTGTTTTATTTTTTGTTTTTTGAGACACGGGTTCTCTATATAGCCCTGGTTGTCCTGGAACTCACTCTATAGACCAGGCTGGCCTTGAACTCACAGAGATCCGCCTACCTCTGCTTCCCGAGTGCTGGGATTAAAGGCATGTACCACCACACCTGGCAATTACTGACAGCTTTGAACTGCCACGTGGGTGATGGGATTTGAACCCGGGTCCTTTGGAAGAGCAGTCAGTGCTCTTAACCGCTGAGCCATCTCTCCAGCCCATCAATGACAACTTTGTAAAGCTCATTCCCTGATATGACAATGAATACAGCTACAGCAACAAGGCAGTAGACCTCATAGCCTATATGGCTTCCAAGGAGTAAGACTCCTTGGACCATCCACCCCAGAAAGTACAGGAGAGCAAGAGAGGCTCTGGGCTGTTGAGGACTCCCTGTGCCAACTCAGTTCCCAACACTGAGCATCTCCCTCACAGTTTCCATCCCAGACCCCCAGAAGAAGGGGAGGGGCTTAGAGAGGAGGTCTAACCTCTTGAGTACCACCAATAAAATTCACTGTACCCCACCCCCAAAATTTAATGTTATAGCAGAAATTTGATTGAGATAAGAATTCAGTTACTTTGCTAAATGTATGACTATGGATTTTACTAATAGCATCCATATTGCAGAATCAACTATCTTATCATGTGTCACGTATCACTCCACCCCCACACTCACCAGTTAACTAAACCAGAAGTTTTAGTGTTATCAGTGGAAATCTGCTTTCCTAATGTACCATGTTATTTCTAATCTTATTTCTTTTTTTTTTGTTTTGTTTTGTTTTGTTTTTCGAGACAGGGTTTCTCTGTGTAACAGCCTTGGCTGTCCTGGACTCGCTTTGTAGACCAGGCTGGCCTCGAACTCACAGAGATCCGCCTGCCTCTGCCTCCCAAGTGCTGGGATTAAAGGCGTGCGCCACCATGCCCGGCAGTAATCTTATTTCTTAATGTGTCTCTTTTGCCCCTTCTTCCTGTGTGTGTGTCTTGTGTGTGGTGTGCACGCACGTATGTATATGTGCAGGTGTGTGCACACAGATTGGCTAGAGGTTAACTTCAGGTATCTTCCTTAGTCACTATCTTAGTTTTTTGTTTGTTTGTTTGTTTTTTGAGACAGGGTTTCTCTGTGCATCCCTGGCTGTCCTGGACTCACTCTGTAGACCAGGCTGGCCTCGAACTCAGAGATCTACCTGCCTCTGCCTCCTGAGTGCTGGATTAAAGGAGTGCACCACCATGCCCGGCTCTTTATCTTAGTTTTTGAGACAAGATCGCTCACTGAACCTGGAGCACATGGATTTGACTAGACTGACTGACAAATGGGTCCCTGGGACAGGCCTGCCTCCACTCAACCCCCAGCGCTTAGATTGCAGGCAGGCTGTACCACACCGGCCTTTTAGTTGGGTGCTGCAGACCTGAACAACTCCAATCTTTATGATCACCCAGCAAGTCCTGGAACTCACTCTGTAGACCAGGCTGGCCTCGAACTCACAGAGATCTGCCTGTCTGCTTCCAGAGTGATAGGATTAAAGGTGTGTGCCTCCACTGCCCGGCCCCTGCTTTCATTTTTCATGTGTGCTTTCTGCTGAAAAAGTTTTCTAGACACGTTTCCACACGACCTTAGCGTGTGTATGTGTGTGGAGGGCAGAGGGTGTCTTCCAGATGTTACTCCTCCCATTCCACCACGCTGGCTCTAGGGATCAAACCCAGATTGCCAGGCTGACATGGCAAGTGCCTTTACCCACTGAGCCGTGTCACTGGCCCTCACTTCAATGTTGATGTCATTAGCACACACATGGCTTCATGTTGATGCTCCATTCTTAAGTAAATCTCAGCATAGTATTTCTTAAATGTTCTATTTTCTACCTTGTAATAAATTAGAGGTAGGGATAGTGCCTTGTTTATTTGTTTTCCAGTGCCCTCATTTAGCCTGGCACAGGACTGGCACTGAACAAATATTTCGGGGAAGAAAAGGAAAGATGGATAATGTAGACTTAACATTCAGCCCTCACTTGTTTTAAGAGCAAGTGAGGAGACACCGCGTTACTCTAGTGAAAGCCTTCATGCAGGGTACCGTTCACAAGTGAAGCGCAGCCTTTGGGACCAGCCGGAGTGCAGGCAGCAGCGTTGGGTCTTAGTTGCTGGATCCCATTCATCAGCTGGATGAGTCACTCATAGCTAGTTCCTGAGCGCCACAAACACCCTCTGTGACCTCCGAACAACTCCTGCAAGCTTCAGACACGTTTCAGCACTGGCTGCTGACAGGGTGTCCGAGCTCCACACCTGGCAGAGAGACAGTGCCATAAAACCGAACATGATTGTGTTGGACAAGCACCCTGCACTTCTGGTAACAAGAGCGCAATGGCTGCGTTTGTAGTCTCATTCACCGAGGTACGCCTGGTGACTAATGAAGCTGTGTCTGAGATGCCTGTGAGTCTAAGGAAAGGGAAGGACCTCCATTCGGCTGCTGAATACACGGCCACTGACCTTTTCAGATGCTGGCAAGCTTTACTTTGATCTTTAAATTATGACAGAAAGATCTTAGCTGAGCAGAAGGCCCCACCCATCCCACCACGCCCAACTAGGAGAATAATGGTCTCTGTCCTTAAGTTACAGACTGCCTTCCAAATAAATGGCTCCAATGACCGATGGCCTTCAGATTCTCAGAGCCTGCTCATAGAAATGACAACTTCAGCAAGGACATAAACTCTACATTGTGAATAAACAGACTTAAACAAACCAGGGGCCTTGTTTTCTCCCATATAAGTTCAGAGGCATAAATTTCATCTATTTGTGAGCAGTCCAGAGTGCCACAGGGAACGTTTTCTAGTTGAATTGTGACCTCTTAAAAGAACTTTGGATCCTCAGAACCCATGTAAAGCTGGGTATGGCAGTGTGCATTTGTAATGACAGTGTGTCTCTGCTGTGACCAAGAGGCAGAGACAGGAGAATCCCTGGAAGACCCTGGGCCAGTTAGCCTGGCTTACACAGCAGGACAACAAGGTAGAAGGCAAAGGCTGGCAAGTTGCCCTCTGACCTCCACATACATACCATGGTACATGGGACTGTGTTCACATACACACAAACACGAACACCCTACACGTATATATACATTACGTGTACACGCACACACATGTGCACACACACACACAATATAAATAAAGCTATGTTGAAGTCCTAATCTTAGGATCTATGAATGTGACATTTCTTTTAAAATAGTGTGCTATCAGATGAAAGCTACGTAGGGTATAGTCAGAAAGGCAGACCCGGATCCAATGTTTTTGTTGTCTGTCTGACTGTCTGCCTTTTTTTTTTTTTTCCGAGACAGGGTTTCTCTGTATAGCCCTTGATATTCAGGATCACTCTGTAGACCAGGCTGGCCTCGAATTCACAGAGATCCACCTACCTCAGCCTCCTGAGTGCTGGGAATAAGGCATGTGCCACCACCACCTGGCATATTTTTGAACAGGGTCTCATATACGCTAGGCTGGTCTTGATTTTACTATGAATCGAAGGATGGCCTTGAATTCTTGATTTTCCTGCCTCCACTTTCCAAGA
>CAJQZJ010032401.1:3417448-3493224 GCA_907164525.1 Lophiomys imhausi
TGTGGAGTACCATTGGAATACACCCATTCCTTGTTAATTCTTCATTATGTACTATAACAGAATATTATTATTTATCACACTTATATTTATTAATACTTATCAATCACCTATAAAATACCTAAATCCTATTACCCAAACCCTATAAACTATCATCTATAATCTATCCATGAACACTCTAATATTTATCTAAGAACATTCTAATACCTATCTAAGAACACTTAACTAACACTATTTTCTTAAAAGGTTAATATTCTTAGTGTAGGTTCATGTAGGGTGACTTGGTTTACGGCAGTCCCATCAGGTAGTATCTTTCAAATTTAAAGTCCATTGGGCCTTACCTTGTTAGTTCATAAGGCCAGTTTATTTCCACCACCAAATTGTCCCTGGTTTATAAAGTCAGTCTGTGGCAACTGTCAAACTGAGGCCGGCTTTTTCCATCACTTGAGACTTGCCTGTACAGTCTCCTTAGTCCAGTCAAACCTCACAGCCAAAAGTCTCTCCACGTGGCTTCTGAACTTTACTCACCTTGGTGCCTTTTTTGGCGCTCTGAAGCCCCAGTCAGGTGTCTTGGAAGAACTCTTTCTCAGCAGGTTTAATGTAAACTCTGTTAATGGTGTATCTTGCTGTGTGCTTCTCCAGCCTAAGTTCTCAGTGGTGAGGGCAGGGGCAAGAGGTGTGTGTGTGTGGGGGGGGCAACTGCGTGGAGTCTCTGGCCTATAAACCATCTTATCTCCCAATCCTCGGCAGAGGGTCCAAAGTCTCTCAAGATTTCCCAGCAGCCCTGTCTCCATGGCAACTGTCATAGTCTCCGAGGCTTTCGTGGTTTCTTAGCCACACACCTTCAACTGGGCAGTTCGTGTTTCCATCTTGACAACCTTAAAGGACGCCATCCAAATCCCTATGCTAAGCTGAACTGCCTACTAATTTCACTGAAAAGGCCTAACTTCTACCACAATGTACACTTTCTAGTATTCATACAAGTAGAGAGCAGCAGATTAACAATAATAACCAAACTTACGGTCTTTTGTTTTACCACTAGACTATGAAAAAGCATAACCTTGACACCATAGCTTCTCAATAAATACTTCAGTATATATCTATCAAAAAAAAATGAGAACTCTTCTCCTTGACAACTAGTTTCCATAGTCCTGAAAGTGCAATGTAGACCACTGAGTTAGAAAGGACATCAATGATCTTATCCAGCAGTGATTCCTACAATATAAATGATCAACCTCTAAGACAAGATGTGTGTATTTAGTGGCACCACTGTTATGGGTGTACTAACTGCTCTTTGATTTGATTTGAGACTAGTGCCAAGGAGAGATTCCGTGTGGAATATTGCAAACCTGTTTAAAAAACAAACAAATTAAAAAAAAACTTCATTGTGGGAGAAGTCATAAGAGAACATAGGAGAAACTCAGGATTGCACAAGTTGCTTAGAATAAATGATGGACATTTACATTGTCTGCTCTAAGGCTCAAGAAACATTGTGGAAGAGGGCCAGAAAGAATGGAAGAGCTGGAAGAAAGGGAGAAAGATTGTAAAGTGTGATCTCTTGGGCTAGACACAACCACAGCAGTCCTGAACTCCCAGAAGGTGCAGGTGGCTGCACAGGTCTGCACAACAATTGGCCAGTCAACAGTCAGGCATTTTGCAGGGGAGACCAGAGGCCCTACTGCGCCCTGTGGAACTCGTTGTTGATGATAGATTCAGGGAGAAGGGGAGCTATTGCACTCACACATTTGTGACCCACTAATGACCTCACCAGACTCTAATGGCTAGATCCAATCCAGTGGTTACACCAGTGGCCATGGTTAAACTAAATGAGTCACAAAACAAAAAGTCTGGGAAAGACACTGGCAGTGAGTGGGTAG
This sequence comes from Lophiomys imhausi, assembly GCA_907164525.1. Lineage (NCBI taxonomy): Eukaryota > Metazoa > Chordata > Mammalia > Rodentia > Muridae > Lophiomys > Lophiomys imhausi. The sequence continues at coordinate 3,419,323 of CAJQZJ010032401.1, forward strand.
GAGAGCGCATGAGGAGGTGGGAAGAGATAAGAGAGGATGTCTTAGGTAGGGTTTCTATTGCTACCATGAAACACCATGACCAAAAAGCAAGTTGGGGGAGGAAAGGGTTTATTTGTTTATACTTCCTTATGTTCATCATCAAAGGAAGTCAGGAAAGGAACTAAAACATGACAGGATCCTGGAGGCAGGAGCTGATGCAGAGGACATAGAAGGGTGCTGCTCACTGGCTTGCTCTGCAGCCAGCTCTCCTTATAGAACACAGGGCCACCAGCTCAGGGGTGGCACCATCCATAATGGGATGGAAACTCCTCCATTAATAACTAATTAAGAAAATGTCTTACAGATGGATCTTATGGAGGCATTTTCTCAACTGAGATCCCTTCCTTTCAGATGCCTCTCGTTTGTGTGTAAAGTCCACACAAGACTAGGTAGCACAAAGGGTGTGTGAGAGTAATCAGAATTCATTGTACTCATTATCCATGTAAATATACATTGTATATTTATATACATATATAAAACTGCCAAACAAAAAATTAATTTAAAAAGTTCACAAAATGGGGATCTTGGTAACAATATTATACACTTCCCCAAAACTAAGCACAATTTCTTAATGTTATCAAATGACCTATTGTGAGGTGAGCCAACCATTGTCTACATGGGAATGGTGGCATCATGATTTATTTTTTATTGTTGGATTGCCACATCACACATTGTATTTTAATCCACCAGCACAAAGCATCTTTTAACTGCTCAAATTTCCTGTTTCTATTTTTTTCTCTTCTTTTTCTTTCTCATATTGGATTATAACTTTTGAGGGAATATTTTAAAAGTTTAAATTTATCACCTCCTACTTCTCAATTTAGCTAATTTTTTTACCTCATCTACATAAACAAACTTAATTTGCATCAATGACAAGGGAGGGAAACTCATTATTCAATACAGATGAAGAATTGGAGCTTTGATTTCCTTCTTTGTGCCCTTTTTTTCATACCTTATATTAATTCATATCAACTCCACCTAGCCTTCCTTTTAAAATTTATTCAGAATCTAAGTACCTCTCTCCACCCACCATTCAGCCTCCCTTGGGGTCAGCTATGGGTCAACATCTCTCACCTGCATTTTGGTTATGGCTTCCTGGTGTTTCTCCCTGTTCCCCGCTTTGTCACCAGGATCCAGAGAGAGTCTCATAAAAATTCAAGCCATGTGATATTACTCTCCTGCTCAGATTCTTCCAACAACTCCTCAGGAAAAACAGAGATCCTCAGAACCTCTGACAGTTCCTTTATGGTCTGTCCCTACAGCTTTTGACCTTACCTGCCAATCACACTCATCCTCCCTTGTACTCCGGCCACCCACACTGTTCTCCCTGTTTCCCTTAAACTCACCAACGGCACCATTTCCTGTCTGTCATGCCTCTTCCATTGGTGATCTACTTCCTTAAATGTCATCTAATAAGGCAGGCCTTCCTGACTGCCTTGTGTAAAATTTCTGTCTCTATTGCTAACTCTGCATTCCTAATCAGTCCCACCAGGCCTTGTTTGTCTTTATGCCATCCAACACCTCACTAAGGATTGATGTGACTTGCTTATTTGTTTATGTGCCATCTGTTTCCATTAGGATAGTATCACCATGAAGGGAGAGGTTTTATCTATCTCTTCTTTCATTGCTGGAAATCAGCGTTCATAACATTGCTTTATAAATGAATAAATTTAGGACACTCAAAGAAACCTTTCTGCTTTCTTTTGCATAACTCTTCCTTGTCTAGAACAAAATACAGAACTCTTGGGAGATGGCTAGCTATCCTAATAATTCTCATTCTTCCCCCCCACCACCCCCCAAGGGTTTCTCTGTGTATCTATGATTATCCTGGACTCTCTCTGTAGACCAGGCTGGCCTCAAACTCTGAGATCCTCCTGCTTCTGCCTCCTGAATACTGCTATTAAAGGCATATGCCACCACACCTGGCAATTATAGACAGCTGTGAAATGTCTTGTGGGTGCTGGGGTTTGAACTCCAGTACTTTGGAAGAGCAGCCAGTGCTCTTAACCACTGAGTCATCTGAAACTGATGTTTTTAATTATTATTTAACACTTACTTATTTATTACTATATTCACTTATAACAAATAACAATTATTTCTTAACTATTAATCCTACACATTCCTATAACCCCTTTAACCTACCACTAAACCTATTGATAACTATTTTTCTAACCTTTTAGAATGATACAGTCTCTGGGGCAGGTCCTCAGTCATCAGGAACACAGTCTTTGTTGAAGATTCTTTATCGCACTTAGCAGTCCTTTTTCTGGATCTCTCAGATGCAGGTTCGTCAGGGTAAGTTGGTTATTGCAGTCTCACCTTAAATAAGGCTTGATGCTTTCTTCTGTCTGGGAGACCCCAGCCCCTTCGCATCAGCAACTCTGCCACTCTACCTCAGAGTCCTTAAAGCCAGGCACAGTTTCCTTTAGGCCACTCTTCAGACAGATCAAACCCCTCTAGGCAAAAGCTGAGCCACAGGGTTTAGTCCTTGGCCTTTTGGTGTCTTGCTCAGGCTTTCTTTGCTCACCAGCTTCTTTCTGCCTCAGGGAGATCTGGCCATCAAATGATGGCCAGTACTTTTTTCAGCAGGACTCTCGGAGCTCTCTAGCATCAGGGCCTCTTCTCCTTTTGGGTTCCATGTACTGTCCTTAAATATGAGGAACTCTGTTTCAGCTTAATTTGGGCTCTGCCCACTTAGCAGCTGAAAACAATGTCAGGCCAGAAACTTTGTTTTTTTAAGTCCATTAAATCTTTCCTGTTTTTCTGACAACCTTGTTTTTCAGTCCATTAAGTCTTTCCTGTTTTTCCTGACTTCAACCTTGTTTTTCAGACCATTAAGTCTCCTGTTTGTTTCCTATTTTTAGTCCACACACTGATAATGATCTTCATGCCCCGAATTAAGAGACAGTATCAGAAACCCCTATATATTTTCTAAATCTAATTTAATTTATCTAACTCCCTACAGTCATCTCTCCAGCCCCATCATTCTCATTCTTGTTGTGGAAGTAAAATTGCCTTATACATTGGTCAAAGTGAATTATTATTCTGAAAATACAACTACTATAAAACTAGTATTATTGAATTATGGCCCCTCAAAATCCATATGTTGGGCTGGCAAGGTGGCTCAGTGGAAACAAGTGTTTGCCACCAAGCCTGATTGCCTCAGTTCTAATCCTCAAGACTCACGTGGTGGAAGGGGAAAACTGCCTCCCGTAAGTTGTCCTCTGGCTTCAACATATGTGCTGTGACATGTGTGCACACATACATATATGCGCACAGGTAAATGTAATACAAAATTTATAATCCATATGTTGAAGGCCTAGCCCTCAATACCTCAGAATGCATCCTTGTTTCTAAAGTGGTGTTACGGTAGGTGTAATTTAAGCCAAGGTCCTCTTGGAGAAGGTTGCCTGTGTCCTATGTGCTATGACCAACATCCTTGCAAGAAGAAACATTTTCAACACAGAGGTGCAAATAGAATGCGAGAGGACATTATGAGAAGGTAAGACAAAAACAGTGACTTAGGAACAAGGAGAGCCCCCACCTCTTGCTCTCACTCTCTACTGCTCTTCATGGATCCAGCCCAGGACCTGAGGGTGCTAGGCACCTACCAGTGAGCCACATCCCAGCTATTTGTTCTCTCTACGGTATCTAACAATAAATACCTCAGGGCTGGAGTTTCTTTTTTGGTTATATTTTGCTTCCCAGCCTAACACACACTAGTTTATTTCTTGACACGCAGCAATCATCTGTTCAGACTACTGCTGCCCTGTACTAGAAGCAAGGGTTACAAAACACAGCCTTGTGTGCTCCTTTCTCTTGGCCTAGCATGAAACTGAGGCTCATTAAATTACTGAAAAGAAGGAATCTCTGTGTGTTTGCTCCTGGAGCATTTTCTGATTGATATTAGGAAAAAGTAGCCATCTCATTAGTGATGACAGTTGGGCTGGTGTCTCTTGGAGAAGAATGTTAAAAATATTGCTGTTGGCTTCCAAGGGGTTCACTGTGGTGTGTTCTGATACCCGTGATTAGTGACTGGGCTTTCTTCCTCCCCTCTTTGTGTGGCTATGAGAATCCGTACACTGCACTTCTCAATTGTTTGACATATTACACTCCCAGTAAGTGCTATTGCTCCTCATTCACCAGCCCCACTGTTTCAATTTTCTTTTTATCTTATATATAATTATGTAACCTTTAAAAACTTAATATGATTTAAAATAATAATCTTTTATATGCATGTGTTCTAACCATCTGCAATAGAGTCTTTAAAAAGCAAGTGTTGGAGTGGTTAGCCCTTGAGGAAGAGCCTGAGGTGAGAGTATATGTAGGCAAGGGGTTTGCTGCTTCGTCCTGCAATTTTTATTTAGGGAGCTCATATTAGAAACTTTTTTTAAACTTTTTTTTTTTTTTTTTTTGAGACAGGGTTTTCCTGTGTAACAAGCCCTGGCTGTCCTGGACTCACTCTGTAGACCAGCCTAGCTTCAAACTCACAGAGGTCCGCCTTCCTCTGCCTCCCCAGTGCTGAGAGTAAAGGCGTGAGCCATCACGCCCGGCTAGAAACTTTTAAAAGAAATTGTTTTGGCAAATGAAATTAAATTTACTTTAAAATATTTATGTATTATTTATTGTGTGTGCATGTGAGTAGGTACATGCCATTGGAAGTGTGTGGAGGTCAGAGGGCAACTTTCAGGATTCTATTCTCTCCTTCTACCATGTGGGTTCCAGATATGGAACTCAAGTTTCAGGCTTTGTGGCAAATGCCTTTACTGGATGAGTCATCTCACTGGCCCATGATTTTACTTTTAAAATTCACTGTCCTCCATAATTATGTCAGACATATGGCAAGTGTTGCTTAAAAATGCCAACATACCAAAGTGTTTGTTTTGATTTTGTATAGATGAATTGTAAACATGCAAATAAATACGTGAAAAAATTCTCTCTAGTTGAAGCCAATTGCGTTTTCTATGATTAAGGGTTTCTTATTACATGATCATTTTACAGCTTGATAAGACAAAGGGCTGAGGAACCAGAAAATTGTTGTTTTTATTTGCAGTAGAAGACCAAATGATTTCATTTAAAACCCTCAAAAGGGTTTTAAAATAAAGGGCTTATACACACATCAGAACCTTTGTGAGTCTCAAGCATTAATAAGTCTATAAACCTTTCTTCAACTCCAGTCGTTTTCAGTTACAAAACCACTGCAGACTTTGGCATAATTTTTAATGATACTCAGTCTTTGTCCTTGAGGAAGTTCAAGGTCAGAGTTCAGCTAAGCTAAGAGCCAGGTGTGGCCTTTTGGACTGTGAGGGCTCCTATATGTTTAACTCACACAATTACCAAAACTTCACTCTAAACTTCATTTTAAAAATGATCTAGTACTGGAGAGATGGCTGTGGCACACATGGGGACACACAAAATAAACAAATGCAGTCTCCTCAAGGGCATCAACAAGAAGGCTCAGAGAGTAAAGAGACCTGTTGTCAAACCTGACCACCTAAACTCAATCCCTGGAACCCACACAGTGGCAGGAGGGAACCAACCCTTTGGAAAAGTTGTCCTCTGGCTGAAAGGACCTGGCCTACTTCATTTTAGATAAAACCTACATCTTGAGCCCTCAAGTTCCAATTTCTCTGAAGGACAGGCCAGGTTTCTCAAAAAACGAAAACAACAAACAAACAACACCCCCAAAGACCAAGGGCAACCAATCAACGGTTGCCATGATATCTGACCAGAGGTTTAAATTAGACAAAAAAGTCCCTATAAGGTAATCCTTCCACATTCCAAGTTGGGGCCTCTGGCAATTTCTGCTGACGGGATGGAAGTCTGATGTTACTGGAAGTCCTCTGAGCTGGGTGCTAGAATGATGGACTCCCTTTGTTGAGCCCCCTCTTCCCTCTGATTTGAGGACCCTAGATCTTCTAAGACATGTCACATGGCCTAAGCCTCTTCTGACTTCCCCATGCTAATGAGGTCTGTTGGTGCCTTGGCTCTCAGTCAGTGACATTTAGTTTAGGCCTCTAATCTCCCTGGAGTTTTGTCCCCACCCCCACTGCCCATGAATTCCTAAGACATTACATTTTCTTTCTTCTGATTGGACAATCAAACACGTTCACCTCCCAAACCCCGCCCCACTACCCAAAGGTATATAATAGCCATTCACAGAGTCAATGCTCCTTCTCTGCTCCTCCATTAAGACGGCTGGAGTCTGGCTGTTTATTTTGGGCATAGGAGTAAAGTACTCATGTCTGGACACACTGCCTGACTGGGTCTCCTGTTGCTGGCAGCTGGACCTCATCTCTGAGCACCCGAGCACCAGATCCCTCCTCGTTGCTGCTGCCAACTAGCCAGACTCGCATCTCAATCACCACTCTCCATCACCCATGTGGTCTTTGAAACTCTGAGAGAGGCACCGAGCCTCTGGTGTCTCTCCAGTGCCCATGCTAGCCACTGCAAGTGTTCCTCTGCAGCAGCTGTCCATTGCTGGCTGTCCCTGAAGCAGCAGCCTTCAACCACGCCAGAACTGAGCCAGACTCCCAAATCCATTTGGCTTGGTCCAGGAGCTCCCTAAAACTGCCCAATCCAGTGCTGGCATCCCAGCTAAAAGAGCTTTGACCTGCAGAGGGGGTTTCTCTTCCCTGCACGCTTATCATCAGGGCTATAACACTTGACGGTAGAATTCTCCTGCCATTCAGGGCTGGCCAGATACTCTGTGACACGGAGTCCGACCATGTCCCAGCTTCAGGGGACTTGGAGCTGCTTGGGCAGGCAACTGGTGGTTCAGCCAAGAGAGCCAAGGCAACCTGTTGCTGCATGCAGGAGAAAGTTAGGGTCACCCTGACTCTCCTGCTTGCTTACTAAAAGAGTTAAATACTTGGGCTTTGGAGAAAACCCTTTCTCCCACCTCTCTGGACCCCCCCCCGCCCCCAGGCTATGGATTTCCTGGTCTGTGTTTAAGTCCTTTCTTCCGGGAAACCATTTGAGTCCGGGGCCTTCAGGTGGAGAAGCATGTGTTTCTGGTCGGATACCAGACACAAACCAGCAGCTAGGAACTCTTCCCCTAGACCCAGATGGACAATGGCAGGGGCCAATCAAAATTATACAAGTACCTCTCACCGTGGACACCCCTTCCCTAAGTGCCTTTTTTTTTAAAGGGACCTGTGAGCTCCTTTCGGAATCACCATTTTGAAGGGATGGCTGACCTCTGCATGCAGGTTGTTTCTGCAGAATAAACCCTCCTTGCTTTTGCATACTATTTGAGTCTGGGGTCTTCCTTCAATGATTCTTGGACCCTTACATTTGGTGATCTGTCGTGGATCACTGGGGGCCCCTGACCCCAATAGTGGAGAGTTCCCCGGAGAACGTGTTTTGTTCTCTGCTGGTTGGTGAGGTGGAGTGCCTCTGTCTTGCCTTGTGTGTTATCTGTGTTATTTTGTGCTACTCCAGTGTTTGGACACAACCTGGAGTCCCCGGAGGGCAGGTGGATGTGCTAATTCCCTCTGTGCCAGAGGGTTCCAAGGACGCTCCGGGCCCCCATCTGTTGGAGCCGGCAGGCTCTACTCTGTCTTTGGTTTTGGTGACTCGGATCGGGTTGCATGCGCCAAGAGCCTGGGTATAGGATAGGCACCTTCATCAGCATTTTTTGGTCTCTTTTGTGATTCCCAGGAAATTTCTCTCTCTCTCTCTCTCTCTCTCTCTCTCTCTCTCTCTCTCTGTTGCTTGTTATTTTGTATTTTCTCTTCCTTCAGTGATTCAGAGACCCTTACATGATCTCTACAGGTGGGCTGTGGTGTGTGCTCAAGGCTGTGTGTATACATACACAGATGCACAAACATATGTTTAAATTAAAAAAAAAAAATGATTCCAGGACTTCTGCCAACATAAAAAGGGTATGTTGAGAAGCCATTCTGTTTCCCCACATTGGGTCAGGTTTTGATTCTGTTTAGTCAGGTAAGTGAAGACATGGTCCCAAGAACCATCGTTGTGGAGAGAGTGCTGACGTTTTCTTTTGTTTGTTTGTTTTCAGGGACAGGGTCTCTCTGGATTGATGAGATTAAAGGAGTGTGCCACCATCTCCTGACTATGATGAGGTTTCTGGTTGGCTTGTCACCACTCCTCTGCTACCATCTCAAAGAAAATGTGTTGTATTTTTTTCTCTTTCCTGAGATAAAATTAACTGGTCCAGATTCTTTTCTTTCAGGTTTTTCAGCCTTAGGAGAGACAATTTTCATCTGTCTAGAATTGCTCGCAAAATGGCCCTCATTCTGTGGAGTGCATGTGGGACCACACTATTTATATTGACTTCCTGGAGCAATGTTTTACCCCCAACCACCAAACCCTTCTCGGGAGTGAAGGGGAGACCTAACTCGTGGTATGGGCAGCCGATCTAAATCATTTTTTTGTTTCTGACTTTAAAAGCCCCTTTATAAAACCCACAAGCCATTGCCAAGCTCTTCAAATAGTCCTTCAGCCACAACACGAGCTGTTCCCCTGCCTTTGCTGGGGCAGCTGCGTGGGTGGCTTAAGCCCTGTGCTGCAGGCTTTTATGTGGTTGTTTTGGCTGATGGGCTATTTCAGCTTCCTTGTCCATGTGGGCAGCCTCTCTCAAACAGCTATGATGAACACATCTTTAGTCATTTGAGAAAATATTCGGTGAAAATGCCTCACGATGTAAACACAAACTTTGTCTTTTTTTCCCCCCAGATTGGAAACTTTTCTGACTCAAAAGACTGCAAAGGACTTGGAAGAATTAGCTTTAGCTCATGTTGTCAAATAAGACAATTCCCATCAATATTCTTGTGTCCAAAGCCCTGAAGTTTTCTTTTTAATTGCAAGACAAAATTAAACAAGGAGCAAAGAAATTGGGCCATATCACCCATGACTAAGCATATCGTTAGGCATGGAATGAGGCTAACAGCCTGGTCCTGGTCACCAATAACTTACCAAGCACCCATCGCTGTGTGGAGACTGGTAGGTGATCTGGCAAGGAAAGTAAATAAAACACACTGCAGGGTGTGTGGTCTTGGGAGAGCAGGAAGTAGAGTTAAGGGCCTGGTTCAGATCCTCAGGACTCATGGGAAGCATGTGTTGTATTTCTGGCCTGTCCTCCCGGGTCTGAATGGCAAGATGGGAGATGGACTTGGGAATGCTTGGGACTTCAACAGTTCAACTAGCCTGACAGATGGTAGGATTGCCTCTGGATAGAGAGAAGACAGATGTGGCCCATAGGCAAATGGCAGTTTATAAAGGTATAAGGGGAACTCCCAATTTAATTGGTCACGTTAATTAGGTAAGCCAACCGGGGACAGGGTGGGGGCATTGATTGCTGGACTTCAATACTTTGATAGCAGGAACTTGGTGGTCAACCTCAGGAGGAAGTGCCCAAATAAGGAAATAGACCTTGGTGGCCAGCTTTAGGAATGTCATCTTACAGATTTTATCAAGGAAGAGGGATTGGGGAAAGGAAGGGCAGGGCCTGCCAGAGCCATGGTTGTCATGCTTGAAGAAGAAACACAGAAACAGCAAGAGAGAGACTCAGTCTCAAACAAGGAATGACACCAGAGGTTGTCCTGTGGTGTACACACACACACACACACACACACACACACACGCAGATACACATGCCATGTTTAAAACGTGGAAAAATTATACTGGAAACAGAACCAAAAGAGAGTGTAAGTAATGCTGGGCAGAGGGAATGCTCAGAGAATTGTGTGGAGCCTGACGTGTCTCTCTGCTAGGGCAATAGGAAGCTCTGAAGTAAGAACTGTCTGTGGGAGCAGCACCATGCACAGAGAGATAGGCTCTTCTTCTTTTGGCAGTGCTCAGTTAGGGGCCTAGAGGTGACCCACAAAGAGCCTGACACCATTGCCTTCTTCCATCAATGACCTGGAGCTGGTTGGATTTTTGTGAACTTGACACAAACTGTGCCCATCTGGGAAGAGAAAACCTCAATTGAGAAGATGCCTCCATCCAACTGGCCTGTGGGAAACTCGGTGGGGCACTTTATTAATGACTGCTGTAGGCCCAGCCAACAGTTCGTGGTGCTACCCCTGAGCCTTGTCCTGAGTTCTTGTTGTTGTGGTAGTGTCTTCTGAGATTGAAACATTCCAACCTTCAAGGAAGCTGCTAATTGTGAAACCAAATGACTCACAGGAGCTTCAGGAAGTCCTGAAACTGACCAGATTCACTAGGCACCTCCTTGCCAGAGTAAACAATACAAGGTGAGGGCTCCTCTCAGATGAAAGGAAGCCCAGATACAGAGAGGAGTCTGAGAGGAGGAAAGCTACAAAGACTCAGATCAGACCAGCTACCTGAAAGAAGCAGAAACCTGCTGAGCTGCTTAGAAGAGGTTTAGACCAGAATAACTTGGAAAGAACATTCTCCAACCTTTTGAGCTACCTGAAAGCTGTGCTCCAGGTTTCCCAGCATTTGTGAGTTGTCACCCATGTTAGGATGGGCCTTCGCGATGCAGCTGTTTTTGAGACATTTCTGCTCCTGTAAGTAAATCCCAATAAAATTCACTGGTTCACCAATGTAAATATTACAGCTCTGAAGGGGAAGGCTTCCCCAGTGAAGGTGTTGGAGCTGTGAGGGGAGCAGCTTGCCACCAGAGGTGTTGCAGCTCTAACGGGGAAGATTTCCTAATGGAAGTGTTGCAACCCTGAGAGAAAAGTTTTCCCCTATGAAAACATTACAGTTCTGAAGGGAAAGGCATCCTGGCAGTTGGGAGCAAAGGAATAGCACAAAGTCACACCACACAACAAACCTCACACAAGAGATTTATTGGGAGAGACACAGGAGGGTGGTTGGCTCTGCTCTAATAAGTAGCAGGAACTGAGCAGGAGACAGGCTTATATGGGTTTTTTTTGGCAGGGAAGAGTTTTCCAGGGTGAAGATTTCCAGGGTGATGATTGGTGAGATTTCAGGCCAAGCCCAGGGATTGGTGGGGTTTCATGCCTAGGGATTTTTGTGGTCAAGGATTGGTGGGTTTTCTTGCTTAGTGATTGGTGGATTTTGCTAAGTTTTCAAACCCAGAAGTGGGCTTAGACCTTTTACCCTACAACCAAGTTGCACTTTGGTGGTGTCCATACTTTGGTCTGCGGTGGGATCCTGTATGGGGTAAGTAGACCTATGTGTTACATCTCCCTAGGAAAAGTTTTGTCATAAAGCAGTTATAGATAAAAGTAAGCTTAACAAGCCATTGGGTGCAAGCCAGGAAGCAGCATTCCTCCATGGTGTCTGCTTCGGTTCCTGCCTCCAAGGTCCTGCCTTGGGTTCCTAGCCAGGTTTCCTTTGCACTGTAAAGATTAAGCCAAAAAAACAATAAATAAATGTTCCTCCCCCACATTGCTTTTGGCCATGGTGTTTCTCACCATGACAGAAAGCAAACTAAGAGGACAGGGCTTCCCTGAGAAGAGCCTACATGACTGGATCATTGTGGTGGATCCTGGAGAAGCTAACAGCCAGAGGCAGCCAGCTGTTCCATTCTCTTCCCCCTGGTCAGGTAGGCTTTTCTCCATGATTTTCAGAAACAGCTCCTCAAGGTGCTAGGGAGATAAAGACAGAAGGGAACTAATGTATTTTCACAGTTGTACTCAAGTCTGTGAGTTCTCATGATTGCTCTCCTGTGTTTTTCCTTGTAAATTTTCTCACCCTCACTACCACCTATATCAGCCTTGGCAATTTTTCAAAAGAATGTGAATCTCCACAAAACAGACTTTTTTTTTTTTTTTTTTTTTTTTTTGGTTTTTCGAGACAGGGTTTCTCTGAATATCTCTGGCTGTCCTGGACTCGCTTTGTAGACCAGGCTGGCCTCGAACTCACAAAGATCTGCCTGCCTCTGCCTCCCAAGTGCTGGGATTAAAGGCGTGCGCCACCACCGCCTGGCAAAATAGACTTTTCTAGCTAAGCTCATGATGCATTTCCATTCATGGGGATCAAAGCACCCAAAAGTGTTGGAGTTGGCTCACCTGAGTGCCACATGTATTCCTGCTTGTCTGTGTTGTATACCAGGAAACATTCTTTCGCCTTTCAGGGCCAATTACTTCTGCCAAGGTGGTGACTTCTCTGGACAATGAATCTGGCATGTTCAGGGCAGTTGGGTTGAACCCATACTCCTGCTACAGAGTGAATGCCTTGGAGAATGAATACCTTCATCCTGCATATCTGGGCAGGAATGACACTATGGGAGCCCATTCCTCTTGGGCTATCCTTTTGATCCAGATTCTCCCTGAACACAGTGCCATCAAAACACCTCTGATTCAGCAAGTGCATTGCTGGGAATTGAACTCAGGACCTTTGGAAGAGCAGTAGCCAGTGCTTTTAGCCACTGAGCCATCTCTCCAGCCCCCCCATTTATTTCTTGTGTGCAAAAGTTTTGGTCTCATGTGTTATGATATTTTGCTGTTTGGTGTAGTAGATATGCACATGTTAAGGATTCTTATTCCTTTTTAGAGGATTTACTTCCTCTTCCATTGTATGATGCCCCCCCCATAACTTTCTTTCTCTAAAGTCTGCTCCTTCTGAAACTCATAGAGCAACTTCCACTTTCCCTTGAGAATTGTTAGCATGGTGTCTTGGGGTTTCTATTGGTGCCATGAAACACCATGACCAAAACAAAGTTGAGGAGAAAAGGATTTATTTGGTTTACAATTTCTTATGTTCATCACCAAAGAAAGTCAGGACAGGAATTCAAACAGGACAGGAACCTGGAGACAGGAACTGATGCAGAGGCCATGGAGGGGTGCTGCTTACTGGCTTGCTCAGCCTGCTTTCTTAAAGAGCCCAGGACCACCAGCCTAAGGGTGGCACCACCCACAATGGGCTGGACCCTCCCCCATCAATCATTGATTAAGAAAATTCCTTACAGGTTTGTCTGAGGCATGATCTTATAGCGACATTTTCTTAATTGCGGTTCTCTCCTCTCTAATGACTTCAGCTTGTGTCAACATAAAACTATCAAGTACACAAGATATATCTTTCTCATCCATTCATTTTATTAAAGAACACTACCCTTTGTCTGCACATATACTAGGTATTTGATAGATCATTACAGTTATGATAATCACTTAATGTTTTTGGATTTGTTTTTATGAATGTAGGAAATCATCACATTCCATCTACTTTTTTATATCTATAGGTGTCTTTATATTTAAATTAGGTTTCTTGCAGACAGCATATAATTGGGTCATGTTCTTAGATCTACTGTGAAATTTTCTTTTAATCAGCACATTTGCACCTTTGATCACTAATGTAGCTGGCTTGATGCGGGCCCTGTTAGTTACCATGTTCTATTTGTTGATTTTTGTTTCTGTTTTTGTCTGCCTTTGGTATTTTTAAAGTTTATCTTTGTTTTTAATTTTTATTTATATGTACCAGTGTGTCCTGTGTGTGGGTGCTCTAGAAGGCCAGAAAGAGGGAGTTATTTGTTCCCTGATATGGATTCTGGGAACCAAACTCAGGCTCTGGAAGAGCAGCAAATGTTCTTACCTGTGTAGCCATCTCTCCAGCCCCCATCCCTTTGGTGTTTATGATTCCATGTTCTCTCCTTTCCCAGCATAACAACTGTAGTTTTTCAGCATTTTTTAGTGGTTGCCCACAGCTCTTGACATGGATTATTAACGATTGAAAGTCACTGTCACATCGTACCATAGCACTTCAGGGGTCCTACAAGCACCTTTAAGAAAACGATTCTCATTCCCTTTGAAAGTATTACCTGTTGTATCAGTTAAGAACAAGAGTGCTGCCTTTCTCATTTGTTCTCAGACCTTATGGTGGCTTAGCACACATTATCTTTCTTCTCTATGAACTATAAACATTTCTTGCAAGTATTGAGAGAGAATCCCACCAATCTTTAATTCTCTAGCCTACAAGATTATTCTTCCAAGACAGAAAAATATTCTCTGTATTTTGTTTCGTTATTTTTCTGTTGAAATGCTTGCTATTTCAACCCTTTCCTTTTTGAAAGAAAAGAAAATTTTCTTTGAGTGTGTGTGTGTGTGTGTGTGTGTGTGTGTGTGTGTGTGTGTGTGTATGTGTGCGTGTGTAGGAATGTTAAAACTAATACACCCTGATAATATTTTTTTATTCTCATATTTTCCTCCTTGGTGTTCCCTGAACTTTCAAAATCTTTGGTTTGTGGCTGGATTCAGGTGGGAGGGAGTTCGCAGTCATGTTTCAAGTGTTGGTTTAGGCCCCTTTCTGTGTTTCTTCTCATTCTACTATGATCATGCTGTTGCATCATCTTCCAAGCTTCCCACAGTTCTGAGATATTCTGGGATTTTTATTAAGTCTCTTTTCTTTTGACTCTCAGTCTTAGCGATTTCATTGATATATGTAGAAGCCAAAAGATTCCTTCCCAGCAGAACCTGGTCTATGAATGAGCCTACCAAAGACATTCTTTACTCTGCTGCCATTTTGTTGTTGTTTCGTAACAAGGTTTTACTGTGTATCCTTGGCTGTCCTGGAATTCACTCTGTAGACCAGGCTGGCTTCAAACTCACAGAGATCCACCTCCCTCTGCCTCTTGAGTGATGGGATTAAAGGTGTGTGCCATCACTGCCTGCCCTATTGTCGTATTTTTTATATTTAATATTTCTTTTTAGATATTAAGCGTTTCTTTATTATTGCATCGATTTATTATAGAATTTCATAGGCCAGTTTGGACTGGAATTTTCTGTGACTCTGAGGTCAGGCTGGCTTTGAGTTTACAATCCTTTACCTTCTGAGTGCTGGGATTACAGATATGTTTCTGAGCTTGACTGTAGAATTTCCATGTCTTTGTTTACCTTGATCATCTGTTTTAGCATACTGTCTACTTTATTCATTAAAGCCTCTGGCATATTCATCATATCTGTTTCAAATATTCCCAATGTGATAGCTCCAGTACCCCTGCTGTGTTTGACTATGGTTTAGTTCCTTGTCTTGTGTCTTCAAACTGTAACGTTTGGCATCTGGTGTGTCTGGTGATTTCAGTGATATGATTGTGAGGCATGTCTGTGTGTGGGGGGTGTTAAAGCCCTGTGATTGGGTTTCTGTCTTTCAGTTCGCCCGTGCTTCCCAATTGTGATCTCATTTGCTTCTTGGCTTGTTCTCTCCTTCCTTGTTAGGTAAGGCAGGATGGGTGGAGGGGGTGGAGTTGATATTCCTTTCCTCCAGCCCAGTTAGGCTCTGAGCACTCTATTGGGATAGACTCTGGTTCAGCATCTCCCAAGGGCAGAGAACAGAATGTGCTAGCATAGTTCAAAATGGTTTCTTTTTCTGTGTTGGAAGTTATGAGGTGATTTTCCTTCCACAGTCACTGTGAGAACCTGATAGAGCTCAAGAGGATTATTTAAAAAAAAAAAATCCTAAATCTTGAGGGGACCACAGAGATGTTATCAGTAGTGTGCCCCCAGCAGTTAGATTACAGTTTAGGCTGTTCTAACTTTCCCTGGTAAGTATCTGTTCTTTTGTTAAATTACGGTTTTTAAATTTATCCATTTGTTTGTCTCTAGCTTGGAGGGTGCTACACGTTGTCTTGTGACCTCAATTGTCTTGTGGGTCCAAGAAGCCTTTGGCGCTTTTTCAATTTGCCCAGCTTTTTACTTGCTAAGACGGGAGTGGTGACTTCTAAATTTCCTGCTTGAAGAACCAGAAAAAAAAAAGTTTTTTCTTTTGAAACAGGTTTCTCTGGTTATCCCTGGCCATCCTGGAACTCCCTCTGAAGACCAGGCTGGCCTCGACCTCACAGAGACCCACCTGCTCTGCCTCTGGAGTGCTGGGATTAAAGCCGTGTGCCTCCACCACCCAGCAAGACCAAACATTTTTCAGTCCCAGGGTATGAGACTTAAAACAAACATTATTTGTTGTTTGTCAAAACCATAGATAATACAACAGGACACATACTGTGAAGGCATTCTCATGTTTTAAGGTAGAGGTGTTATATAGCAGAGAGAATGCCAAGTTTGCTATACCTGGAGCTATGCACCAAAGTGCCCTGGGGTTGTCCTATGAGGACAGAAATAGAAGTGGAAATTAAGAAGAAGGTCAAGAAAATAGGCAATTAAGAGTAAAGCATATTTATAGAGGGAAAAAGTAATGTGATATAAAGCAAGAAATATAACTCAGTTACAGCCCTAACATAAGCTTTTAAACTGATATAGTGATAAGTACTCAAAATTCCAGCACTTGTGAGGCTTGGGTGGAAGTGTTCCTGGAGCTCAGTACTTCAAGATCAGACTGGACATCCTACTTTATTATATTGCTGTGATTAAAAACATCGGGCCAGAAGCAACCTGAGGAAGAAAAGGGTTACTGGTTTGTGCTTACAGGTCCCCAGTCCATCTTTGAAGGAAGTTAGGGCAGTAACTCAAAGCAGAAACCATGGTCGAATACTGCTTGCTGGATTAGCACCTGCTCTCGCACACACCTTTAATCACATCACTTGAAAGGCAGAGGTAGGTGCATTTGTGGGAGTTCCAGGCCAGCCAGGAGACCCTGTCTCAAAAAACAAACAAACAAACAATCAAAAAAAAAAAAACCAGTCAGGAGTCAGGGTAATTACTTTATCAATTCATATTTTTTTATAAGTACTTTATTTTTTTTTTCTTCAAGTTACATCTCAGTCACAAACCCTTCCCTATTCCCCCTTCCTGTCCCACCCTTCCACCCTCTTCCCCCCCAACAGCTTCTCTTTTCATTCCAACAAATGGTTCTTTCTCTTATAACAGTAAATTCTACACAAAACAGCAGAATTAAATATGCCACATTTATGAGAGTTAAATGGCCCAGTATACCTTCCCAATGTCCAGTTCATACATATTTGGCCCCTGACTTTAACCTTCTACCTTCTAACCATCTCCATGAGTTTAAAGTTCTATAACTGACTTAGTTTTCATACTAACTTGCATCACTATTATAACCATCTTCTTAGATCTAGAACGCCCTCTTGATTCCTAAACAACTCAAAATTTAGCTATGAGACTCAAGCTGTCTATTCTTCAACCACCTCAGAGAGCTGAGAAGGATAAATATATCTGATTATATAGGAAGTGCAGGGCCTGCAGCTTCCAATACTAAGAAATGACAAACCAGTGACTACCTGGACAGTTCCCATTTTCTCTCCATACATTCCAGCATCAGTCTTCAGCCTTTTGTTCCTGTTTCTCTGACAGACATTTATTGTAGAGCAGGGATTGTGAAGGACTAACCTACCCTGTCTTGGCAGAGCTAGGCTGTCGACTTCCCTGCTACCAAGTTTTGTCCTTTTTGGGCAGCAGTCTGTCTGCAGTTGAAGCAAGGAGTTTTTACATGCCAAGAGATAGGCTTGCCACTAATTCAACCATCTCACACTGGAGATTCTTTGATGCTTTTCTTCTACTTGGAGTAGAATAGGGGGTGCTGTCAGGAGCTGATATGTCACGATATCAAAAAAAAATTCTTAATTTAAGACCACATCTTTGAATGCCATATTCTGCAGATCTCTTGGGGTTTTTGAAGATGCTCTATCTATCTCTTATATTTAGATAAGCAAATGTTGCTTGTCTCTTAACAACTTGATTACTGAGTAGCTTAGAGAATATCTGTGATAGACTGTCATAGTAGCTAACAAGGTGACATGCATGCATGACTAGGAGTTTGTTTTTCTTAACTATCCTAAACAGTTTAAGATGGTTGGTATCAAGAGGCCAGAGCTTCACATTTCATTTTTAAGTATCTCTAGGTACTTAGGAAGTTAGTTACCTTTAATTTTGTATCAATATACAAAGATCTATTCAAATGTGGCTAAATATACTCTTAATTTTGTATCAATATACAAAGATCAATGCCTATGCGACCCAATACAATCTTAATATTGCGTCCATATACAAGGGTCAATACCATTGTGGCCAACTATAATCTTAATTTTGTATCAATATACAAATATCAATACCGACGTAGGCCAATATAATCTTATTTTTGCACAATAAACAATGGTCAATACCACTTTAGCCAAATATACTACTAATTTTGTATCAATATACAAAGGTATAAGGGCATATTCAATAATGTGACCCTTCTTCTTGATCCTTCCTGTGCTGTCTATGTCTCAATTTTTCTCAAGTCCGTGCATTCCTACATAGGAGATAAAGAAGGATACAGAAAAGGGAAAGAAGGAATACCCTGGGTCTAACCTCCAAAACCCATTAAACAGGACCATTTAACAACTTGTAATCTCTTCCCCTAAATAACAGAGTTTTCAGTTGTCCTTCAAATAACCAAAAAAGGGGGGGCGGAGAAACACCCTCCCCACCCTCTGGGTATGGGACGTCGCTCTCTTAAAATGATTTCCTGCTGATTTGGGTCATAGTAAACCTGTTTGGGGCCCAAACCAACACATCTTTAATCCCCTCAGATGGGAACCACAGGTCTCGGATCCCAATAATTAGAATGCAGAGACACACACATAGGATTTGGAAGGACCTAAGTTTAAAAGCTACTTACAAAAGGCCCACACAACACAAACAAATTGTCCTTCGAGACCTCAAAATATATACACTAAAGCTGGTTTAGCTCCAAAATAACAAAATAATTTCTTCTTTAAACCAGATTGAAAGATAACACTTTATATATTGTCAAAAACCAAATTTGCTTCAGGAGAAATATTACCTACCCGCCCCCCCAAAAAAAAAAGAGGGCGATTGTCCCTGAGTGAGGATTAGGGCAGGGCTCTGTTCTCATCTTTCCAGGAGAATCAAAGCATCCATTCAAGGAACCCAGGGACAACTGGACAACGGAAACCTCAGCAGAAATCAGAATCAGACACCAAAAAAAGACGAGTGACCCAGATGATTCAGCCTGACAGACTCCCTCAATAGCTGTCTCCATCAAAAGCCTACAACCACAACAACTGAATATTGCTAAGACCGTTCAGCTCTACACAATGCCCCAGCCAGAACCTCAGTAAAGCCTGGAAGTTCAGCTTCTGCCTACAAACTCTTTAGGACATCTAAACAGCTGAGAACAGAAGGACTGAACATAAAAGATTGTATTAACATTTTTAATCAATTCATATTTTTTTCTTTTTTTTTAAACTTTTTTTGTTTATTTATTATGTATACAATATTCGCTCTACATATATGCCTGGGCAGATCTCAATGTAGATGGCTGTGAGCCACCATGTGGTTGCTGGGAATTGAACTCAGGACCTTGGGAAGAACAGCCAGTGCTCTTAACCTCTGAGCCACCTCTCCAGCCCTCAATTCATATTTTTTTTTTTAGAGAAAAATATGTAAATATGTGTGTCTGTGTGTTTGTGCATGTGAGTGAGGTATCTGTAGAGGCTAGGAGTGGGCATCAGGTCCCCTGAGATGGATTTACAGGTGGTTGTGAGCCACCTGATGTAGGTGCTGGGAACAGAACACAGATCCTTTGCAAGAGCAGTGTGTACTATTAACTGTTGGGCCATCTCTCCAGTCCCATCTCAGAAATTTTTGTGGTGAAATATATAAAGTTCTCTTTGCTAGCTGTTTGTGTATTTTTCTCCTGGGTACTTTGAAATATTTAATATACTGGAGTTTTTGTTTTGTTTTGTCATTGTTGGTTTGGGTTTTGTTTTGTTTTTTTTCTGAGACAGGGTCTCTCTGTGTATCCCTAGCTGCCCTGAAACTCACTCTGTAGACCAGGCTGCCCTCAAACTCAGAGATCCACCTGCCTCTGCCTCCCAAGGGCTAGGAATAAAGTGTGGTCTGCTCATTTGAAGCCCTGGCACTTTGGGTGAGAGGGTCCAAGTACGCTCTCTCTCATGACACACATGGTCTGCCTCATGAATATGAGTCTTTGAGGAATAACTATTCTGGATTCTTATTTTATCCAGACAGCTCATAATACATATGACTGAAAATATTGAGTGGGATGATCTGGAAGAATTTGAGTTGAATGGCACAGCTTTTAGCTTTTAGAGCCATTGGCCAAGTGTGGCTGGATAGCCTGTGAGTACAGGCAGCCACTGAGACATAATGTATTCAACTTAATTTTTTCATAGATTATTCATTTCTCATGGGACTGATTCAAAAAGAACCCCAAACAATGGTTAAAATAACTGAAAATATTTTCTATTAAAAATGAGCATTCTCAAAAGAGCATTTTAAAAAATATCTTACATGGGGCAGGCTTAAAGTCTAGAAATTAATGTTTCCTTATGGTTACATGAAAAAAAAAGTGAGCTCTATGTCCAGTTAATGAAATTCACATGAATATTAGTTCATGTGATACTTTGATTAACCTTCTGTCTGAATGGTGGTTGGGTTTAATGGGGCAACCGAGAAAGCTGAGCAAAAACTAAGATATTCACATGGTTATACTGAAAGTGGAGCTGAAAGCATTCTGGTCCTTGGGATCCCCTAAGGTACAAAGATGACAGACCATTTCAAAGGGCTGGAAAGTAGCTGGGAAACAGCTTCACTTTAAAAAAAAAATACTGATCTTCTTGTTTAAAAGTTTTAAATTTTTGAGAATTTCATGCATGAGTACTGTATTTATATTGTGTTCATCCTTCCTTCTCCCAACTTCCTCTCTTCAATTTTTATTGTCTACATACATGTATAATGCACATGTGGTTGGTGTGTGTGCACGGGTCCATTTGGTCCATTTGCTTGTATGTATTTCTGTTTGTTATCTTTTTTCCTCAGGACCTTCATAGAATTCAGGGACTGCCCGGTCTCTGAGTCAGTAATGAAATTCACATTAGTTAGATTTTGTAGAAAGGATTTCTTTACTTCATTTGCAGTATCTTCAGAGCTAATTTGCAGGATCTGCTTAAGTAAACAGAACGTACTTGAAAAGCAGAGAAGTGAAACCATGTGTCTGAAAGTTGCACACAAGTGCTTGATAGGCTAACTAATCAAACCCAGATGCACATGTGGCCGTGCAGAATCAAAGTAGTTCCTTGGCTGCCATTTGACAAAGACCATACCAGAAAAGTCAAGTAGAGTATCCAAGGCCAATGGTGTCTGTTGTTGAATACGTGATCAGGAACATAATTGATGGTTTCCATTACACCGCTGAAGGACTTTCAGAGGCCTTCTTCTCTCACGCTTCAAAGAGTCTGAGAAGAAAACTGCTATGGTTCTTGGGCTTCTGACTGACCTGAAATATTAATGTTCCAGAGAGGCCCACATTTTTCATTTGTGGGTAATGTTTCTTAATGATTATATGTAAGTGTCGAACATTTTTAGAAGTTTTAGAGCCTGGAATCCATTATTCAGCAGCTGTGACTTGACAGGCTTGCTAATAGTCGCTAAGCAACATACACGTAAAACCACAATATTTGTGTAGAATATATGTATATTCTGTGCAATAAATCATGAGAGTAAAGAAATCTTATTAATTGAGTTAAGAACGATTTCTTTGGGCTGGGGAAATAGCTCAGGGCTTAAGAACATTGGTGGCTCTTCCAGAGGACGCATGCTCAGTGCTCAATTCCCAGCATCCACATGGCAGTTCACAACTATCTGTAACACCAGTTCCAGGCTATTGGATAACTTCTGGTCTTCTTGTAAGGCATCCACCTGGTACACAGACATACCCACAGGCAAAACACTCACACTCCAAAAATTAATTAATTAAATAAATAAAATTATTTCTTCATCATACTCTAAGGCAAATCCTTGGGGCATTGGGGGGGGGGGGAGTTACCTAATAGTTGAATTCAAAGAGATTTTGAAAGTAGCTGTTTAAATTAGGCTCATAGTGATTTTTATTTATATCTTTTGTTTTGTTTTGTTTTGAGACAGGGTTTCTCTGTGAATCCCTGGCTGTCCTGGACTCACTTTGTAGATCAGGCTAGCCTTGAACTCACAGAGATCCACCTGCCTCTCCCTCCTGAGTGCTGGGATTAAAGGCGTGTGCCACCATGCCTGGCAATTACAGACAGCTGTGAACTGTTGTGTGGGTGCTGGGATTTGAACCTGGGTCCTTTGGAAGAGCAGCTAGTGCTCTAAAACACTGAGCCATCTCTCTCCAGCCCTATTTATGTCCTTCTTAGAATGCTATATTATTATTTTTTCAACCATTGTAGGGAATTGTGCTCTACTGAGTAAACAAACTTCAGTGCTAATGCCTCACACACGTAAGGGGAAGCACGTTGCTCAGGCTGAAATGACGATGCACACAGAGGTTCCTGGGAAGCCACATAGCTGGCTGCTTCAATGAAGTCCTTCTGCCTTCCTCCATTCTTGTGCCACACCCCCCCCCCAACTCTGACTTTAAAGCACATTCTACTTCTGTAACTTAATAATTCCAATGAAGGGAGAAAGAAAGTAAAATCTTTTTTTTTTTTTTGGTTTTTCGAGACAGGGTTTCTCTGTTTAACAGCTCTGGCTGTCCTGGACTCGCTTTGTACACCAGGCTGGCCTCGAACTCGCAAAGATCCGCCTGCCTCTGCCTCCCAAGTGCTGGGATTAAAGGCGTGCGCCACCACCGCCCGGCGAAAGTAAAATCTTAACAACTGCTGCAGTTGTGTTTCACAGGCCCATCGAAGGGTTTTCCTGTGTGATGGTTTATCTAGACGTGAGAATGATTTATTGGCTCCTTCAAACTCAAAAGACATTCAACAGTAAATGATCTCTCTTTTGCAGTGGCCATGGTAAGCATGGTCACTTGCTAAATAATTCTGGGTGATTGTTAGAAAATCTACTAAACCTTTAAGATCAAATAAACATAAAACATTCTCCAAGACAGTTTCTTGGCTTTCTTATCTAACTGCATAAAAAATCAAATTAGTTTCCACTTTGGCTAAATACTTCACCATTTGTGGTTGGAAGATGCCAAACGTCATTTTAGTTATTTTCATTTAGGAATCAAAAGATAAATTGACCTTTTGTGAATCTGCAACATTACACAAAGGACGGTCTTGTTTCAACCCTTCAAGTTGACAAGCTAACTAAGAGAAATGAGAGGACAGTTGTGATTCTAAAGGCCAGTACTCAGTGCTAGTGAGCATCTCTGGGAAGTGTGTCTTCACTCCCATGTCCTCCTGACCACTCTTTTTTCCACTTGGTTTTGCTGGTTGAGTTTGTGCCTTGTGTAAACCATGATGAACAGAAACCATACGCTATGTTCTTCTCTCCCTCATCAAATTGTAAGCTCACAGGAAGACCAAGATTTAGCCGTGTGCCCCGACAATGGTAACTCAACCACACACTACACATGCGACAGTAAACAGCTTAGACTCTCGTTTAGGAAAATCCTCACTGAGGTTAGTTGATTGAGTATCAAGCTGAACACCAAAGGCAAGGACATCCTTTCATCAGGATGGCAGCCAATGAGCAAATCAGACATTTGCCATAAGGAGGTGGTAAAGGGACATGGCCATTGTTCCCAATGCAAGACATCTCTTACTAGTATACTCGGTTCCCTTGGATTGCAGGAGATTGGCCATGTCTGGATAGATGTCTACTCATGAAGAATAAGTTCTAAGATCCTCTGTGAGGGCCACAACTGCGGCTTGTACAAAACCTTGTGACTAAATGCCCTTTTCCTTCTGAGGAAGTGCTTTTCCTGCACTCTAGGTGTAACTGTTAAAGTTTGAAGAGAGACTTGGATTTTTTTCCCCCTCCCTACTCTTAGCAACCTTAGCACCAGACTTCTATCTTATTAAGTTGGCATATGTGAATTGGCTTGTACTTTAAGGTCCTTAAACAAAAAATGGGATTATCAAAACAAAAACACTGCCAGATGAAGACAGACTGTCTGATAACTCAGACGGGTACTATGTGATTAATGGGCGGGTGCGATATACAGTGTGTATAAGGCGCTGTATACGATGTGTATACTCTGGACAAAGGGAGACTTAATTCATCATTCCATCATGCTACTCTGAGTGATCTGCAATTTAAAACATATGACTTACTTATTTCTGGGACTTTCCATTTAGCATTTTCAGACCGTGGTTGGCTGAGGACAACTGAAATTCTGGAACAATTTCAGAATAGCCAAAGAGGCAACAGACTGCCAGCTCACAGCCAGCACTCTGGGCTTGTTTCTTCTTCCTTGTCTTGTCTTATAATTACCTTATTTCTTTGGTTAAAATAATAACAACTTCTTTTACATGTCATGACTGTCAATATTGTTTTCTATATAGCCAAATAATATTATGTGGTTAGATATTTTCCTCTACAATCCTTTATCTTCTGGAGAGAGAGGATGCTCTCTTCTATA
This sequence comes from Lophiomys imhausi, assembly GCA_907164525.1. Taxonomy (NCBI): domain Eukaryota; kingdom Metazoa; phylum Chordata; class Mammalia; order Rodentia; family Muridae; genus Lophiomys; species Lophiomys imhausi. Next base: position 3,443,539 of record CAJQZJ010032401.1, read on the forward strand.
TATATGTGCAAGATAGTATATATATATATATATATATATATATATATATATGGAAGAAGAACAAGCTTGAAGCAAACTACGTTTGTGGTGATGAGGAAGACGAAGCTCTTTATTTTAGCACTTACAGGAAAGGGAACAGGGGAATTTAACTTTGAACTTGTGGAGAAATGTATTCTTAACTTATGGTATTCTTAACTGGTACCTTTTAAAGAAATCATCCAAGTTTGGCTGAGCATCAAGACAGCCGTGCTATAATGAGCTCTGAACGATGGCTGTAAAGGACAGCTCTGCATTTAACAGCTGTGGTGGCTACTGGGATGAATCAAGGAGGCAGAAATGGAGGGAAGTACACTTTACAACTCTTTAAATTACAGCTTGTGGCAGGGCCACGGGGCCTCGCCAATCTCAGCCAGAGGCCAAGTCAGCCAAAGGACGTTCCTCACTCTTGTATAATTAAGATCTATTTTTGTTGTAATGGAGAGGCCTGCATTTTGGCTTATACTTCCTTATTAATAATTATGCCAAAAAGCAATTTATTCCAAAGGGTAAGTGCCAGGATAGCCCCATTGTAGGAGGACAGTCATCCAAGTACAAAACTGGAAGATGGAAAACAAATAAACAAAAAATAGAATTTAAGACCAAGCTTCTGAACCAAGACTCAGGATTAAACAGGCAGCTACAAGACACTTTGTCTCCCTTTTGGATTTAGGAAAGTCAGGAAAGTCACCTGAAATCCTTGGATCCTCTGAGCACTAGGTCCACAATAAAGAATAAGCTTACCTGTGGGGAACTTTTTAAAGAACGGTCAGTTTCTTATTAAGAACTGTAGAAATAGGCCAGCGAGATGGCTCAGTGGGTACCAGTCCTTACCAATAAGTCTGATGACCTGGGTTTGATTCCCAGGACCTGAATGGTAGAAGGAGAGAGAGCCAATGTCCACACTGTCTCCTTACTTCCTGATCACAGTAAATATGTGCCTCTCCCCGTCAACCACCCTCCACATGAAATAAATAAGTAAATGTAAAAGAAATGTAGGAAAACATGGCTTTTTATAAGATGTATGTTCCTGGTGCAAAAGGAAAGCAGAAGCAGCTGAACTTCACTGGATTATTGTCTAAAGGAATCTATGTATCTATCAGTTGCTTGTTAGTACAACAAAACACTGAAGAAAATCAACTAATAAAGAGGAAAACTCTAATTTCCCTCACCGTTTTGCTTTTAGGCCTATAGGTAGCATATCATCTGGGAGTGTAAGGCAAAACAAACCTGCCCACCTTATGGTGCAAAGAGAAAAGAAATACATAAGAGAAGACTGGGATCCCAAAATTCCCTTTGAGGGAATGCCATTGGTGGCTAAACCCTCCCATAATACCTCACTTCTTCAGAGTTTTTTTTTTTTTTTTCCACCTACAAGAGTACCAAACTGAGCCGGGCGGTGGTGGCGCACGCCTTTAATCCCAGCACTTGGGAGGCAGAGGTAGGCGGATCTTTGTGAGTTCGAGGCCAGCCTGGTCTACAAAGTGAGTCCAGGACAGCCAAGGATACACAGAGAAACCCTGTCTCGAAAAAAAAACCAAAAAAAAAAAAAAAAAGAGTACCAAACTGAATAGCAGACTTTTTAACACATGGGCCTTTGGGGGACATTTAAGATCCAAAATATAACAGAAACTTAGTGGACAAAAGCACAGAAATAAATATATAACTTTATATATAGATTGTATAGACAGATATAAATATAGATGATATGGGCATAGGTAGACATAGGTGACCCTGTCTTTTGTTAAGAGTCATGGACACTGGCTGCCCACTCTCTGAGAAGTCTGATTGCATCTGGTCCCCCAAGCATCAGTAAGGATGATAGACACCCTCTGTATGTGGAAACTAAACTAAACAAGTTGGTCATGCACAATTCTTAGGTTCTTTCTGGAAGATACACTGGCCATTGAATGAGTGTGGGTGGGTGGAGATTAGTTATTCCCCAGCCTTGCTTTTACAGCATAGGAAGCAAGTTTCAAAACTAATTAGATCCACATATCCATGTGTTTGTTAGCCAAATACTGACAAATAGATTCAAATTGGCTTGTGCAATTCCTTAAGTTTAATGAGGTCTACCTCTGTCATCTTAGCTGATCAGAAATTAATTCGGAGGTCCGTAGTGCACATCATAACCAGGGTTCTTCCCTGTGTGGTATTCATCAGAACCAACACTGAACATGGGGTTTCACAGGAAACAACTTTGGCCTTTACTTTCAGGATAAAAGCTGTCTTGGTTTACCTCTTACACTCTATTCAGTCATGCTTGGGGAAGGACTTTTAAAGTATTTGCAACCATTTCATGTGTCACATGCATGCTTAATTTTATCAGAAAAGTCCAATATCTGCTGTGCAATATTCATCATGGTGATTTGCAGCACTGACCCCCAACAGTTTGCTTCTGTCAGTCAATACAGTTAGCCCTCTGTGTCTATGGGTCCTGAATGTGAGTCAACTTCAGATTAAAGATATCGGGAGCCTGAGTCATAGCTCAGTTGGTACAGGATTTTCAAACAGGAGGAACCGAGTAGGTTTCCAAGTGTGATGGCACACACTTGTGTTGTTATTTTTGTTTTCAGATCTCTTTCTTTTATTGAAAATAATGTTTAAGCCGGGCGGTGGTGGCGCACGCCTTTAATCCCAGCACTTGGGAGGCAGAGGCAGGCGGATCTTTGTGAGTTCGAGGCCAGCCTGGTCTACAAAGCGAGTCCAGGACAGCCAGAGATATTCAGAGAAACCCTGTCTCGAAAAACCAAAAAAAGAAAATAATGTTTAAAGCTGGGCATGGTGGTACTTTAATCCCAGCACTTGGGAGACAGAGGCAGAGGCAGATGTGTTTCTTATGAGTTCAAGGTCAGCCTGGTCTTCAAAGTGAGTTCCAGAAGAGCCAGCCAGGACCACACAGAGAAACCCTGTCTTGGAAAAGAGAGAGAGACTTGACAATAGATTCATTTCTCATACCATATATCTTGATTATAGTTTCTCCTCCCTCTGCTTCTCCTAGTTCCTCCCCATCTCTAGTCCCCTCTGGTTCCACTCCCTTTTAGAAATCTCTCATTAGAAAAGAACCAGCTTCTAAGAGGTGACAACTGAACATGACACAGTAAAATATAATAAGGTGAAGCCAAACAATCATATTGAAGTTGGACACAGCAGCCCAGCAGGAGGAAAAGAGTCCCCAGAGCAGGCACAAGAGTGAGAGACCCCTTGTTCTCACAGTTGGGAGTCCCAGAAAAATCGCTATGACACACACACACAGAGGACCTGGTGTAGAACCATGTAGGCCCTGTACTGGTTGTTTCAGTCTCTGTGAGTTCATATGAGGCCTGCGTAGTTGATTCAGACGGTGTCTCCTGGTGTCCTCCATCTCTTCTGGCTCTTATACTCTTTCTGCCTCCACTTCTATGGGATTCCCTGAGCTCTGATGGGAGAGATTTGATGGAGACCTCCAATATCCCATTTGCTGCGGGAGGAAGGGTGGCACACATTTGTAATCCCTGTGCTGGTGGGGTGGATACAAGGCGACCTATGGGACTCACTGGTCAGTCAGCCTAGACTAATTGGTGAGATTCAGGTCAGTGAGAGATCCTGTCTCAAAGCAGTGAAGAACTTTGCAGAGGATAACACCTAAAGTTGTTCTCTATTCTCCGTATGCATGCAAACATGTACATGCATACGTATGTGTTCATAAAAACAAACAGTTGGAAAACAATTCCAAATACTGAACAGATGCAGTCCTTATTTTTCTGTTTTTGTAAGCAATACCATATAACAACCATTAGTACTACCACAGTGTTCACATTGTAAGTGTGCTAAGTAACCTGGTGAATATGATGCACAAGGGAGGGTTATATGCAAACACTGTCCTACTTTAGATAAGGAATGTGAGCACTCTAGTGTCTATGGAGATAAGAGACTTCAGACTGTGGTGTCTGGAGATCCTGTAAACAACCCCCAAGGAGATGGAGGAGTGACGGTATTCCAAGAAGCAAGTCACACGATGATGATCTCAGCTTACAGAAACTGGAATGGACAGTTGTAGTCCTTCTGGAATGTGGGCTGAATAACCCCGAACTGATGATGAATGACTGAAGTTGTAGTTTAATTTAGGAATATTTTAAAGCAAACTAAATGGAAGCTTATTACTATGCTACCAAGTACAGTCATAGGCTTCAAGGAGCTGCTTCAAGGTTGATGAGTTGAGAACAGTTTGAAAGTTTGTAAATCAGAACATGGCCATGCCAGAGGGGCTTCTTTGTCAGCAGCTGAGGTTAAGATGTAATTACTGTAAATCATGGGTTGGTTCTGAATTTCCAGATCCCTTGGAGCACTCTGAAGAAAGCCTTCGTCTGGCCTCAGGCTCATGTTGGAAACTTGATTAACTTTTGTCGTGTTTCCTTTGGGGAGAACCTGGGATGTCATTTATTAGGCTACCAACCACTACTTTGAAAAGATGGTTTAAATTATGTGAGATTGAAAATTGTTTATTTGTAGGTGATGTGTCAAATTGTTTGTAAGAATGAATTTATTTTTTAGTGAGGAGTGATTGTGTATTCCTGGGAAATTAGCTACGTTATCCGTTGTTGCAGAATATTTGATCACATTGTGAAACCCAAGTTTGTGATTTGAAAAATATGTTTGTGACTATGGGATGGCTCAGCCTTTAATCCTAGAGCTTTCTGTTTAGTGTGAACAAGTACTTGTCATGTGGATCCACCCTAGCACACACCTTTAATCCAAGTACTTTCTGTTTATTGTAAACAAGTGGTTATTGTGCGACTCAGCCCTAGAACACACCGTTAATCCAAAAGCTGTCTGTACACAGGATTAAATAAACCCTGGGTCGGGCTGGAGAGATGGCTCAGTGGTTAAGAGCACTGACTGCTCTTCCAGAGGTCCTGAGTTCAATTCCCAGCAACCACATGGTGGCTTACAACCATTCACAACGTGATCTGATGCCCTCTTCTGGTTGCAGATGTTCCTGCAGATAAAGCACCCATACATAAAAAAATAAATAAATCTTTAAAAAAAATAAAATAAAATAAACCCTGGGTCAAGAGGTGGAGCAAGAAACCAGCTGACAGGGATTAAACAGAAAGGAGAGACTGAGTTTAGGGGTATTTAAGACAGCGTGGAAAAGGAGTTGGGAGTTCTTTTTCCTTTGGGTTTTCCCCTTCAGAAGGTTTTCTCCTTCAAGGCTTCTTCCTCTAGCTTTTTCTGGGCTTTTAAGCTTAGGGGTTTTAGCAGGGATGTTGGTGGAATAGGAATGTCAGCTGGGTGCTTTCTCTGCCTCTCTGAGCTAGCAAGTCTTCAATCCAGCATCTGGCTCCTGAGACTTCATTGGTAAAATTGAATAATGGGGACATTTTAGTTTTTTTTTTTTTTGTTTTTTTTTAAGAAACAACAATCCTTATTTCACTGGAGTTTAAAAAAGTTACTGCATGTGCTTATGTGGGTTTGATTACCACAGGCTGCATGTGGAGGTCAGAGGACAACTTTGTGTAGTTGATTCTTTATGTCCACCTTTACATGAGCTCTGATGATCAAACTCAGGTCTCCAGACTGGAGAGGCAAGGACTGTTATCACTGAGTCACCCTGCTGGCCCGAGCTTCACAAGGTTTCCAGTTGATTCTAACAATTCAGAAGTGGGAGCCATGACCTTCCGATTGGCTCAAGGAGACTGCTGACTATGACACAAGCCCTTACCAGGATAATTCCAGATCAAAGAGCTAAGCAGGATGCATCCTTCACTCACCCTCCCCTGCCCACCGTAGCCAAGCTCGTTCCCAGAAGTCATACATACATGAGGCTCCCTTGGCTCTAACAAAGAGTAAAGTTTCCTAGCTCCTATGTCCTCAGTCAAGCCTGGTTTGTGATTTAGAATAACAGGAAAGGATAAGAACCTTTAAAAAATAGTCTTCATTTAAAATTACTTTCAGAACCATTTGCAAACTCATAGGCCAGTTGGAGTCATTTCTCATTATCTTAGTCATGCCAGGTTGAAACCCTCATGGTTAGGATGGATGGTAATGTCTCTGACTCCTCTTCACCCTGTATGGCACATATGGTTTTTTCCTCTCACATCCCTGTCCCTGAAGGAAAATCCATGACAGTACCTGTTCTGGTGTGTAACAGGTGTTCCCAATTAACAAACGTTGGGGCTGCCAGCCCAGAAAGCCTCCTCAAGTCTTGCCTGTCACTCTAGGGAAAACACAAGCCTCTGTACCTCAGCCTTGACTATGTGCAGTCTGCGCCTTACTAGACTAGCACATACACTTCCTTGCTCATGTCTTTTTTTTTCCAACAGAACACCTCCAGTCTCAATGATATTTTTAAGCCCTTATGTCATATCCTGGTGTCTATTTATGTTGACATCCAAACACTTTAGTTCCACTTCTGGCAAAGAAATGCCATGTTTATGTCTAATTATTACTGTGACAGTGTAATGCAATCTTGTTTCAAAGAAAGCCTCTCATTGCCAGCCACAGCTCAAGCATTTCCTTTGTAGAAGGATTTTCTGCAGTATCTCGGCTTCCGAGGAGCCATCCATTTAACAGCCTGTGATTCAGGAGATTTGAAAGATCAGGAACCTCTTGTCCCTCTGTAGTGCTAAAAGTTTAGACAGTTATCAGATGGACTCTCATCTACACAAACACACTTGATGCTACTCTTAACTTTGCTACTAATGACTCACCGTGGAATCATACACAGTACTCTAGGATGTGAACTAAAATCCCTACAATGATAATTTATTTACCTTTGTGTTTAGGTGGGAGTTTGGGATAGATGTGGACAGAGACAAAAAAAACAAAAACAGACATCATCAAACCACCAGACTCTCATAGAGTCACAGCTATGCAGACCTGCTGCAGACCTAGGGTAAGGCAAATTTGGTTATAGATCAGTTATTTCCCATTTTCTGTCCACCGTCAAATGTAAGTGAGTTAATGACATTATGTTCTAGGTGTTAGCACCATGAGAGAGAGCATTCAGGTTGAACAGAACCCACAGATAATTCCAGCCAGGGTGACAGAAAGTCAACTTGGATCCCCAGCATCTCACTGGTCCAGTCTTGCAGGCAGTTTTCAACAAAGCAAAGGATCTCTGGAGTTGCGCTTGCTATTCCAGAAGTCCAAGGCAACAAAGAGACTGAGAATCATCTCCATGGATAATTAGCCTGTTTGTTGGGGAGGCCAGGGAGAACTCTCAGATAACTTCACGAGACAGTACAAACTTGGTTCTATTTTGATCACTCTGTGATCAAGGGTTTACTTGAAGTTGGTAGGGTAGGTGGTTTTATGGCCCTCATGGTAACACAATGTTTTGTTTCATTGGACGTTTTAACTCTTATCCTTTCAACACAGTAACAAGTCTATAGTCAATGGCAAGTTCTTTTGGGTCTCACTCATCTTAATGGGTGGGGGTCGGCCACATTACTTTCTGTTACACTGTGATTGACATTTCCTTGGCATTGCAGAACTTGGCTCTTCTGTTCAAATATCCTTTCCTCACTCCTCAAATATATTCTCTCATAAAAGAGTAAAAGACTATGATTTCTTGGGCAGGTTTTTGGGGACAGGGTTTCTCTGTGTAACAGCGCTGGCTGTCCTGGAACTCAATATGTAGACCAAGCTGGCCTTGAACTCACAGAGATCCACCTGCCTCTGCCTCCCAAGTGCTGGGATTAAAGGCGTGTGCCATCACACCCAGCCAAACCCGTGTGGGTGCTGGGATTTGAACCAGGTCCTCTGGAAGAGCAGTCAGTGCTCTTAACCACTGAACCATCTCTCCAGGCTTCTTGGGTGGGTTTACAAAGAAAGGGCAAACAATAGCCTGGATTTGGGCATTGGGATATACATACATAAGTACACATACAGATATCCATTTATGCATATATGTGTGTGTATATATGTGCAATATATGTACTTATATTTAAAACACGGTACCATTTTTACTGGTCAAACGCCAAAGTATTGGAGTATTTAATGTTGTAATAATGTACAGAATCAAGTTGCTAACACAGAACGCAAGTGAAGGTTGTTCCAACAAACATCACATCTGCTATGAAACTGATGCCCCACTCTTAATTCATTTTGAGATTTTGATTGTTTTCTAGATGGAAGTTGGTCACTTCTGCCATGTATAATGAGTGTGGGACAGAAACTTCACTGAAGTGGATCGTGATTGTTTGGGGCACAGTCACTTAAGTGACCGCCTCAATTGCATAAGAGTGGTGGGAATAGACATTATTGTCCTGTTGGCCAGTATCGCCATGGACAGATTTTCTTTGTTCTGGAAAGGGTCACTTAGTGGCCTTGCTTAGTCACTTAAGTGCTGGGTGAGTTGGCCATTACCCTGGGAGAGTAGCAAACCAGAACTTTGATGTTTTAAGTATGAGGCCATCACAGGAAAATGAAGTGGGAACTTTGCTAGCCAAAAGTTCCCTGAGGCGCCCTGAGACGTGACCCTGGACAGGAACTTACATCCAGAGGGTCAGGAAGCTGCCAGTGGGAGGATCCTGTATGGGACATGTTGTTGGAGAATGGCCGTTCTCTATGAGAGATGACTTTGGCCCTAGTAGTAGCAGTAAGAGTAGACAAGGTCTCCACTCATGAGCTAGCAGGGCCTCCGTGGGTGACGTCTAAACAGTGTACAGCTCTGTACAGTGATGTTGACCCGAGTGTTCTGGGACCTCCTTGGCCCTGGTGCACTGCTTTTCTGCACACAGAACTGAGAGCATCTCAGCATTCTGAAGCAATAGGCCAGTGACAGTTTAGAGCAGGTGGGCCCGTCAGCATGACCAGGAACCAGCGCCCTGTGAATAGTCCTTAGGAGAGGCACCTGTCATTCACCAGGCTAAGGCTCTTGGCCCCCAGCTACTACAAAAATCAAGGATCACACCAGCTCTGCTTTTACCTTTGGCTTCCCAAGGTGAGAATCCTCTCCACAGTTGGGACCCTTGTGCCAGAGCCAACAGTGTTTCCGGAAGTTGATGCTTTCCTCATCCGTTTGAGTGCTCAGTGGAGGGGTTTATTAAAAGAGGAAGGGTGCGTGTGAGAATTTGAAATTGCTGTTATGAGGAAGTTCAAATGTGGCCTTTAGGAAACAAGACAGAGGGATTGCTGCAGTACCACACTGGGTCTTGATCAGAGTTCCACATCACGAAAGAGAAATACCAAAATACTACAATAATATCTAGAACATACTGACACACACACGCGCGCACACACACGCATACTGCACACACACACACACACACACACACAGATGTGCATACACGCCACACACAGACACAGATGCATTCACACACACATATTACACACACAGACACAGATGTATACACACACACACACGGACACAGATGTGCATACACCCCACACACAGACACAGATGTATGCACACACACATACACACACGGGCATACACACATACACAGATGTGCACACACACACAATATGTGCACATATGGTAGTTTGTATACACAGTACTTTTGCTGACAGAAATCTCAGAAAAGTACACAGAAAATTCCCAAATGAAATTAAGACTTAAATAACTGAAAAGCCATAAGACAACTTCTGTCAGATAGCAGACCTAGAACTCCATGAAACAGCAAGAAGCCCAATTCCACATGAGAGAATGATGCCTAAGGCACAGGGACATTTCCTCACTGCCTTAGCCTTCAGGCTGTCTTGGAGTCAGACATGGCTGGATGTTTGACAAGGTTAGTTTGAGCTAACGCAATGGAACGTCTGACCTGTCTTAACATCACAGAATCAATCTCAAACCACAAAGCTGTGCTTCTTCTCCCTGTGGTCTATACACTAACTAGGAGCGTGAGGTTTCCTGGAATTCTTTTGAAATTCCATTTTCCCCTAAGCAGTAACTATCAAATACCACAATGCTGGGTAATGCATTTCCCTAGCAAAGGCAGGCCTCAACTCTCTGATATTAAAATGAATCCATTTGTCTTTTAGTGTTCATGGATATGAAGAGTCAGGTTATTTCTAAGTTCCATCAAATAGAGTGGTATAATTTTTTATAATCATTTTTCTGATAAAAGTTTAATACATAGTATTAGTTTCTTTTCTATTGCTGTGATGAAACACCATGACCAAGGCAACTCACAGAAGGAAAGAATTATTTGGGCTTATGGTTCCAGAAGGTGAGAGTCCATGATAGCATGGCATGGAAGCTGAGGGCCCAAATCTTACACCACAAGCACAAAGCAGCAAGAGTAAACTGGGAGTCCTGTGAGGCTTTGAAACTTGAAGGCCAAACCCCATTGACACCTCCATCCTAGCCACACCTCCTAAGCCTCCCCAAACAGTACCACTAATTGAGAACCAAGTATTCAAATGCCAAAGACTATGGGGGACATCTTAAACCACCATACACATTTTTATTATAGTTTCTATGTTTATGAATGCTTAACCACATTTTAGATACTCTTCTAGCGGCCACCACTAATTATCACCGAACTGGGTACTTTATAGCAAGTCCTCAAACCAATGCTGAAAAGGGGGGGGGTTGTTTTTCTGCTTCATATAAGGGAAAAAGTTGGTGAGAGAAGGTTGTCCGTATCAGACACTGAGTAGAAGGCCAATATTTTTAGAGTGTATGTCACTTAATCGTAGATTAGAATAATTTTTTTTCTGCCACAGGGAATTGAACTCAGGGCTTTGTGCATACTGGTCAAGTGCTCTACCACTGAGCTACATATCCTAGCTACAACCTAGCTACATCTACATCTACTACTGAGCTACATCTCAAGCCTTTTAAGTCTTTTCTTTCTTTGTCCCCAGTAGTTTCTCAAGATCATTCATTGTTAGCTTGTGTTGGCCCTCACTGTTAACAGTAGCAACTCTGCTGGTTGGTATTCCATTTTCTTCTATTTTATGAAAAATAAATTCACTGGGACTCAAGCCCTTCACCACCCCCCTTTCTTCAGGGACCCCTCAGGGGAAGCACATGAGTCTAAAGTGAAGAAAACTGGGATGGAGACCTGGGAAGGCTGGTTGAGGAGTGGAGAAGCCAAGTGGAACTGTACTTCCTTGGCATTATTTAGTACTACCTTTGAAACAAATTGCCTAAGGAGTACCTGGTTGTCCTGCCAATGACCACTGCAGAAATTGGTTTTGAAGTCATATGGGGACCACTTTAAACATGCCAGGTAAGATTGCCCATAGATCTATTTCATTTTGGTATAACTACGTATTATTGACTGTAACTGGACAAATGCTCTTTGTGACTATTAGGGCACGGGAAAGAGGGGCAGGATGGAGGATTCATGTTGTATAATTTTCAAGTACTGGAAACCCAGAACAGTATGCACATCTACCATTGGATTGGTGCCTTTGTTGGCACCAACCAAAACCCTTGGACCAACACAGGGTCATCACTGTAGCGTCGTGTGTATTGTGGGTGTGGATGTCATCTGTCACTTGGGTAAAATTATAACAATAAAGCTTTCCCTCTCATTTGTCTATGTTTTGGTTGTGAGACTTACATGTGACTTTTGTTGGAATATGCTTCAGAGTTAAAAGTGGCCTCAGAAAATTATTTGATCCAGAAGATCATTTGGTCCAGAAAAACAATCTTCACAAGACACATGTTTATCAGATTTTCTCTTCCTTCCTTCCTTCCTTCCTTCCTTCCTTCCTTTCTCTTTCTTTCTTTTGTTCTTTCTTTCTTTCTTTCTTCCTCTCTCTCTTTCTTTCCTCCCTCCCTCCCTCCCTCCCTTCCTCCCCTCCCTCCCTCCCTCCCTCCCTCCCTCCCTCCCTCCCTCTCTTCCTTCCTTCCTTCCTTCCTTCCTTTTTTCTTTCCTCTCTCTTTCTCTCTCTCTCAAGATTCAGGGACAAGATGGCCATATGTTTACTGATAATGCTGATATTATCACAATAGTCCTGTTTCCCAAACAAAAATACAAAAAAGGCTCTGGGGGCTCAAGGAAATGGTAGAGTGCTTTCTCTGCAAGCATGGGGCCTGAGTTTGGAACCCAGAAGCCATGCAAAGGCTGGGTGTGGCAGCACATGTCTGACCCTCACACCGGCAGAGGAGGGAGTAGGGCTGGAAACAGGTGGGTACTGAGACCTTGCTGACCAGTAGTGTGGCTAAAATGGTGAGCATTCACACATGGGTGTGCAACACACTCACACACAGAGGGAAGGGGTCTTTGAAGTCTGTTCTATTGTATCAGAAGACCAAGCCACCTTGGATTTCCTTCTCCTGGGCACAGAGCCACTTCACATTTGGAGGCAGAAGCTTATTCAGCTCCTGCAGGAAGTCAGGTGTGGAACTGGAAACAGCCCAGGGTCTTGATGAGGACAGCAGCCATCAGTTTGCCTTTCAGTTTGTGCCTTGGGGCCCTTATAGGGCGATCACCACATAAGGGGGTCCTAAGGAAAAGGTGAGTGTGCTGCCCGCCTGACTCTCCAGCCTTCACTCCGAAGACAAACAGACACAACAGGGTTAATGTCTAGCATTATCCGTTTTTACTATTTCATACCCTAGCTTATATACAGAAACAAATGAGTGTTTCCACATGAGGCTATGTGGGCCAATCACATTAAAGGCCATCCTATTACATCACATAACACAAGCCTGGTAACATGATAATCATCCATTGGTCATGAGTACGGAAGTCTTGCTCACCCAATCAGCTCTACCCATGATCGGGCTTCAACTCCACCCCGGCATCTTCCAGCTAGCACCATCTTAGATATCTCCCATAAGTTACTTTCATTTTCCCAGCCACAAGGCATTTCTCATAAGATTCCATTTCCAGGGTCCCCACAAGTTTGGTTTTCCCTATTGGACCTCCCAAACTTCTGACATGTGATCTTTTGTGTACAGATGATGAGATTGTGGACATCATTATTTCTCCCATCTCTTCTAGAAAGAAATGTTCCTACCTCCGATCCTCTCACATTTCTTTTGATGTTACTTCTATAGCTTAACATCGAGGCACTGCTTGACCATGTCACATGTAACTAAAATACAGCCCAGCCATTCAAATGGCATAAATTCTTCTTTATAAAAAAATAGCCATAATGTTTTAAAAGAAATGAATAAGATGATGATGAATGTGGTAGGCCTGTTACCACACAGGTCAACATAGCCTACAGATTGCAGTGTTTTATTCTGAAGATGACAATCTCTCTCTCTCTCTTTCTGAGAATATGTACAATATGTACATATATATGTAACAATGAACACTCTTTAAACCAAAGCCATGCACACATATAAATGTCTTTCATATTCTTGAAGCTAGTTCAGGTTAACAGAACTTACTGTCAAGACCCGAGACTGGGTATGATGGCCTGTGCCTGCAATCTAGTATTTGGCAGGCATAGGCAGGAGGATTTCTGCGAGTCTGGGGCCAGCCTGGGCTACATAGTGAGTTCTAGGCCAGCCAGAGAGACATAACAAAAACAAAAAAAGAAAGAAAGAAAGAAGAAGAAGAACTGAGTCCAAAGCATACTGCAGTACATTCCTTCCCATCACTCATCCATGGAAGTTCACACCTGGTCCTCTTTATTTGCTAAATACAACCTAGAGTCCCACACAAGTCCGCTTTGCCCTGTGATTTCCCTCTGCTAAGAATACCTTTCGTACTCCTGCACTTTGTGAACCCCTGTTCCTCTAGTTCGGAGTTTTCTGCTGGAAGAAAACAACCTTCTTTCCCTTTCCTCATTGCCTGAAGAGCCTTGTGTAGACAGGCAGGGTGGGATGGGTGCTGCTGCTTCAGTGTGGGCCCAGTCTTGAAAACTACCCCAGAGAAGCATCCTCCTGGCCATCGTGACTAGTGTGCTCCTGGGTGAACAGGCATCTCCTTGAGATGCCGCTATGGATCATGTGGGTATGGCCTCTGCAGTGGAATTGTACAGTAATGCGTTGATTTAGTTTTCATGAGACTTTTCCAGTGTTTTCAGTACCAACCATGCTGCTTCACGTTCCCACCCACGCACGGAAAGAAGTGTTCCCATTTCTGTCTTCACTAACATGGGGCGTTCTCTCTCACTCTCATTCTTTATCTCACTCTTGCTCTCCCTCTGTTTATAAAAGACATTGTGATGGGGTTGAAGTAACACCTCACTGGAGCTCTCACGTGCTTTTCCTACTGATTAGTAATGTCAAGCATTTTCTCAGACACTTATTGGCCATTTCTACATCGTCTTCCGAAAAAAAAAATGTGGTCAAGTCCTCTGCTCACTTTTTACTTGGGTGCTTTCTCTTTTGCTGTTGCTGTTTTGAGTCATAGTTGTTATTCTGAATCCTCAAATATTGACCCTTTATCAGATTTATGACTTTCAAGTATTTCCCCATTATGTAAATTGTTTTTTCACTGTTGATTCACCTAGATATTATATTTGAAGGTAATTGCAGTGTCAAGCTTAGTATCGAAAATTTCCTAAAGGTTGTGGAAAACATAATTCTTCAGAAAAACAACCACACCTGAATTTCTGCTGTACTTAGGGCACTGAATTTAGGCATCGAGGCCTTGGAGTCTCACATTTTCAGCTTAGGTACAGCACGATGCCTTTTCCCCAGAAAGGACACAGTTTTGTTTGATAAAGGAAAAGTGGTGTTTGAAGAACATAACATGAACAAGTAGATGCAGATCCTGAGGCAGATGGGCTCCCCAGCTAGTTAAGGGAATGCAGAATAAGCCATATAAAGATCAGAAGTCTTGGGCTGGGGATAAGGATAGTACCAGAGGCAGAACACTTGTTTTGCAAGCATGAGGGATTGCATTTCATCACCAGAATCCATGCAGGAATTCCAAGTACGCCCTGACAATCCTAGCACTGGAGAGGTGGAAACAGGATTTCTGGGGATTACTAGCCAGCTAGGTTAGTCTGATTTGAAAACTCCAGGCCAATGTGAAACCCTATGTCAAAGGAGGTAGACCGCATTTCTAAGGAAGATACCTAATACTAATACACACACACACACACACACACACAACTCTTTGATGGAAACCTAGCATAAGAAGATGAGATTTTAATCAATTTCCACGAAAATCATGAATGAATAGGAACAAGAGATCAGCAGCAAAAATACCATCAAAATATAACTTTGGGGACTAGGGATATAGCTTGGTAGAGTGCTTTTGCTTGCCTAAGAAGTGTGAGCCTTGGGTTCAATCTCCAGAACCACATAAATTAGGCCTGGTGTTTATACATAAGTAATCCCAGCACTTGGGAAGTGGAAAATGGAAGATCAGCAAGAAGTTCAAGGTCATTCTTAACCAAATAGCAAATTTGAGTCCAGTCTAGGCTACACAAAACCTCATCTTTAAAAAAACAGGACATACAGAAATCAATCTCCCTGTTGATGGGCTTTTCTGGAAGGTGCTATAGGGTTGTGGTGGAGATAGGAGTTGGGAGGCCATTAGATTTCATTATGCTACAATATCAACTTGCCAGGCAAGATGTGCCCACTGGTGCAATTGTGGTATGAATGTTATGCAACCAACCAGTTTCTGATTGGATTTGAGGCCTGCTTCATTGGAGAAAATTCATGCCTGATACTGTTAGCCTGGTCAAAATCTAGGAGGCCATAGGCCTTGGGGTGGAAATGGCTATTGCTTTGCTAAATTGTTACATTGTCAGATTGCTAGGGAAATATTTATGTTCCTTCCCTATATATCTGTGTTTTTATCCTCCCTGGTCAGAGAAGCTTCTTTTTGCAGTGGGCAGTAGTTTAACACAGGGACGTATAACCAGTGCTGAGAACAAGTGATTGTGAGTGCTAAGCCCCCAATGGGACATTTACAGTCAGCTTCCTCCCTGCAGGGTTCAAAAACCACTTCAGAAGAGTGGGTGGAAAGAATGTATCAGCTACAGGACAGGGAGAAACCATGTGAAATACTGTGGACATGACATGGTCATTGAACTCAGGAACCCACAGCAGCTGTTGTTACCTGCACACAACCTGTAAAGGTCAATCCAGACAAGATTCCATTACATATGGGGGAGAGGTTTATGAGGCCCCACTTCTAGCTGAGGAGCTATTGCCAGCTACTGGGAGAGGAAGAGATATTTTTTTTTTTGGGATGTGTGCTCCAATGGATGTCTCACACCTAAACTATATGGGCAGCACCAATAAAACATCGTAGGTTATTTTAAAAAATAGAAAAGAAAGGAGGATGTGTTGGGGGAGTTGTGGGATATTGGTAGTGGATATAATCAAAATACATTGGGTACATGTAAAAAAACAAAACAAAAAACCACAAGAAAAACAAAACAGAAAGATACAAACTTGTTTGTGTAATTTATACTTATGCATAACAGGTAAATCAGGAGCTCTTGCAGAATATGTCCTCATTAAGACTGTTTAGAAAAACAACAGATGTTTGAATGGCTAATTATGATTATAAATGAACTGATGATAGTAAATATTACAGAAAAAAGGTGCAACATATTTTGTTCCCTTTTTTGTTTTAGTTTTAGCACACAGTGCAAAGCTCTCTTTAAGCATTCAAAGCTTTAGTGCACAGGCAGTGGGATTCTTTGGCAGTCAGTTGGGACATAGGCCGGCCCCGTGCCCACTGGCACAGCATTCAGCCCAGAATGTTTAGTGCTTCCAGCTAGAGAGCCATACTAGAGCCTCAGATAGCCTGGACTAGCCAATAGGAAAATAGAAAGCTCACAATCTTCTAACCATGTTGCCACATTTGAGTCCTACCTAAGCTGACGAGCAGGAACAAACATCAGCTATTGATTCTGGAAACTGATCGAGATCAAAGGAAACTTAACATTACAGTTGTGTAAGAGGAAGAGGCTGCAGCTGCTAAGGAATTGTGGCTCTTTAGCCTCAGCTCAGGTCAGAGAGAGCTGGGCAGAGGGACACCAACGTGTCAGAACCCAAATGGGCACATGATGAACAGTGAACTCAGTCACTAAGGAACAAACATGGAGACACAAGAAACCGACGTAATACCTAATGGCTTCTATACTTCTATATAAAAAAAAGAACACCTACGAACATAAGGCACGGGACCTATGCAAGCTATGTTTGGGAGAATACTACAGGCTACTCCGACCTAACTTCCCTCTGTGAAACATGTAAAAATAGACCATTTACAGCAAGCAACCTGCTTGCTTTATTTTACAAAATGAGCTACTGTAATACAGACAAAAGGGTGACTTGCCTATAACGAGGACTCACTGACCACTATTACACCCAAAGCTTAATGTGAAGCTTCTCATTTGACCCTGAACAAATCTACCAGGAAAAAGAGGCCTAAGACTGTGACCTTAAGTCACATGACAGTTTAACACATGGCTGAACTGTAATTTGAAAGCAAGGCATCTTGTTCTAGATCTGACATGTGGTAGTGAGCAGGGTCACAGAAGCAAAGCTAGGCATGAATATTTCACATATCTGCCAACTCTAGGGAGCTGGAGGCGGGTGGGAAAGGTTACCTAAGGTCTTTAAGTTATGGATCACAACATCAAAAAGACAGGAAATTACAGTGATTGACAAGGCTAGAATTCTACTAAGTTTCTTCCTTCCTCCCTTTTCTTTTCTTCCCTTCTTCCTTCTTTTGAGATAGGGTCTCCCTATATAACGCAGACTCGCTTTGAACTCACTCTGTAATTCAAGTTAGTCTTAAATTCACTCTCTCCTACCTCTGCTCCCCAAGTGCAGCGATTTTAAGCAGGAATGACCACATCTGGCACTCTAGCGGATTCTAAATTCAAAATCTTTCCACTTCAGTAGACTCAAGACATATTCTTACTTCACTCAGACAATTTGAAGGTATTTAGAACGCTTGGTTCCCCTGCAGGAACACCATAGTCACGATCGGTTCTCTAACCTGATAGTTATCTGTTACTAGAAACATGGTCTGAAACAGCCAACCTTTACCATCTCCCAGGTTTTGTGAGTACAAATTTACAGGAATTTCAGGAGTGGCTCATTGATTTGTCCTGCTCAAGGTTCCTTATTCTGTTGCAGGCAGACTGGTGCTGGGGTCAGCAGGCATGTGGCACAGATGGAAGATCTACTTCCAAGATGGTGCTCACATGGTTCTTGGCAGGAGGCCTTGGCAATTGCTCACTTCAAAAGCCTGTCTTTTGACAGTCTGGTTGCACGCAGCCCAGTGGAGAGTAGCTCAACTTCCTGAAAACATGTCTAAGAATTTGTGGCCAGATAATACCTTCATGTCTGACTATCTTCTCCTTTTCCTACTCTCTTCTGTAGTCTGGAGTCTCCCTGTCTCCTTCTCTTTCTACTTGCCTTTCAAAGGGAGACATGCAGCAAGAGAAAGAACGTTTTACATAGCCTTTTCCACAACATCAGGAAGTCCCATAGCCATCTTTCAGCCGTGAGTCTGAAGACAGGGACCGCACTCTGAGAGGAAGCCTGGAGGCAGCTCATTCTTGACAGTGTTGTCAAGCCACCTTATCAGATGTGGCATTAAGGAAAATGTTTCCCATCTAAACATTTTGTTTTCTCCCTTTCTTTTTGGCTTGTACATGTGTGTATGTGTTACATGAGTGTGAACACACAAGTGTGCTGGTACCTGTTGAAGCCCAAGGTCGATACTGTCTTGATAGCTCTCCACTTTATTTACTGAGGCAAAAAGTCTCCTACTGAGCCTGGAGTTGGGCTAGTCTAGCTAGCCAGTTAGTCCTCAGGGTCTTCCTGTCTATCCAGAGTGCTGGGATTACAGTGCTAGCCCGCCCAGGGCTTTTCTGTGGGTGCTAGAGATCCAAACTCACGTTTGATTGGTGAGACCTTTATCTACTGACCCATCTCTCCAGCCCCCACATTTCCTATTACATGAGATAATGTGTTGTTTGTTGTTGAAGCCTGTGAGTTGTGTTTTCTGTTACTTTCAGTGGGAAGGCATCACTTGTATGGGATTCAATAGCTGCTCCACGTTGTAGAGCTAATGTTTTCATGTCAAAGCAGCATGGCATTCAGAATGACCCAGACTTACAAGGACATCTCAGTATAAAAGGGAGGAGGGGAGCTTCCCCTGCCCCATTCATTGAGAAAAACATTTCCTCTCACTCCCAAAATGTTCTCTGGTTATTTTTATTATTTTTGGTCGTATTGGCAATTCTGAGTTTGGGGTGAAGGGAAGGAAAAAGAGGGGGGGTCAGAGGTTGATGCACTTCTAATCCTTTGTCTACTCTATACCTGGCATCTAAGCTGCCTGCTCCTCACAGTCCTCCTCTAACCAGCTAAATCTTCTGCCCTCTTAAGAGTGTCAAGTCACATCTTGTTCAAGAAATCCAAGTGCACAGCAGTTCCCTTCACTTTGATCTGTGATTCCTCTGGAGTTAGAATAACACATTTGCTAACCACCTGGAGACATCACCCGGCTGTGAATTCCATATTGCTTTTCTCTTCTTTCTTGTCTTCCCTGGAACATTCTAAACTCTTCCTAGGTCCAAGGGTCCATGTGGTGGCTACCTCCTTCTGTTGAATGTTTACAAATTAGATTCTGATAAGTTGACTTGGAAGAAGTGGAAATGTGCAAATAGGAATTGGGACTAGGGAAGCCTAGAAGTGTATTGTACTCTTGATCTGCCCTTAGAATGTATAAAGTAATGGTCTGGGTGTGGTGGGGTTTCCATGTCATAGGATGACTAGGGAAGCCATATTTCTCTATATCTATCTCTATATATTTACTTCTCTCTATATACCATATCTGCACCCCAGTATCAGAAGGGGGAGATAAGAGATGCTGAGATGGTTTGTGGATGCTGACTTACTGTGCTTTTAGACTTGGCTGTGTGCACCAGCTTTCCATAGTGCTTCCTCAGACTATTTCCTAATGCCCTTAGTCATGGTCTGATTCACTCCAGTGTTCTCATCCTACAAGCAGTGATTCCAACCACTTTCCCTCAGGGTTTAAAGTAACAGTAAAGGCCTTGGAACAACCATCATTGCGAAGAAGTTTCTCTGAAGGTTCCAAATGGGCCTGATAAATGGTCACCGTGGAATACAGGGTGATTTCCAGGAACAATCACCTCTGCAGGGACTTCTTGCTGTCTTTGCAGCATACCATTTATCCTGTAGGTCTTGCTAAATGCTATAGTGTTCCTGGAGCACCATGCATGCCTTCAAGGGTGTGGCTAGAGTTGTAAATTCCATGTTTGCAGTCACCTTCCAGCAGAGCTAGAAGGGACAAAGTTTCAACAGAAACATTTCTGAGATATCTGAAGATAAATTATTCCAAAGATATCTTAAATTATTCCTCCATGACCTAGAATTCCAACTTAAACCCTCAGAAACACAGAATGAGGGAAGATGCTAGCTAGCAATCTACTCATTCAAATCGGCATTTCTACACTTAAATTAAAAAAAATATATATATTTATATGAGTGTTTGTATGCTTTTGTGTCTGTGCACATGAGTCCAGGGACACTGGAGACCAGGAGAAGGTGCTAGGTACCCTGGGACTGGAGTCACACATGGTGTGAGTAGCCATATCGGTGCTGGGAATTGAACCCAGGTCAGCTGGAAACATAGCCGGTGCTCTGAGCTTCTCAGCCATGTTCCTCGCCCCAGCATTTCTATTCTTTATATGGAAAGAAAATGTGGATTGAAAGTTACTCCACTAAAGTATACAATTTCTGTTTTTTCTTGACATCTTTTTAGAAGTGATACAGCTTAAAGAAAAATCTGGTTCTTCCATTTTTCTAATAATTTTTTGTCTTTGTTTTTTTTTTTTTCATTTTATGCTTTTCTCCCTGGCTCTTCTAAAAGGTACTTTCTCCACTTCCATTCTTTTCTTGTTGGCTTTCTTAACATTGCTGCTCCTGACTCATGATCCCTGTGTGAAGAGGTGTCAGAACAATAACAAGTTCCATGTTTTCACCTTTATCTAATTAAAATAAGTTAGTTTATGTGTTTCCCTATTTAGTGTGTGTGTGTGTGTGTGTGTGAGAGAGAGAGAGAGAGAGAGAGAGAGAGAGAGAGAGAGAGAGAGAGAGAGTGTGTTACTGTATGGGCACATGCATTTATGTTGCATTTATGGAGGCCAGAGGTCAATACCAGATCTTCTTCTGTTGCTTTCTCCCTTACTGCTTGGGTAGAATCTCTCACTTGACCTGGAGCTCACCACTGGCTAGAGAGGCCGGCCAGGTTAACACCCGAGGATCCTCAGGTCTGTACTTTGCAGCACTGGGATTATAGTCACATGCTGCCACACCCACCTGCACAGATGGTGAGGAGCTGAACTCAGGCTTCCTGTTTGTGTAGCAGGAGCTGTTCCTGCTGAACCACTTTTTTAACCCCCTCCACACTTTGGCTTTTATTCCTGCTAGGCTCTTGACGATTCATTAGAAGGCAAAGTGAGGTGACACTTTTTTTTGATGTTTCTTCAGACTGTTGTATTAGGACACTGTTTTCATTCTTCGCAATCCCTCAACTCCTCCCAAAGGGCTTCCGTGCACCTGTGTTTCTGGCTTCACTGTCCCCCATACCCAGCTCTTGAGGACAATGAGATTAGTTCTGATTTAACTCACAGTGAAGACCAGCATGAATATTTCTGCTCTGCAACTTTAGTTTTAAGGAATGCACAGACAAAAATGAGAGACAAAATGGCCCAGCTGCGCTGCCCAAGCATTTCTGCCTCGTCACCATGCCCCTCAAGCCTGGTCACAGTCCCAGAGGTCTTCTAACTTTGTTTTGTGTGGACTCGATACACATCTACATATAACCAGACTCTAAAACAGAACTCAAAGCCAACACGTTGCCTATTAGTCGTGGTATCCAGGTCTCGTTTGTACGAGATCATAAATCCTCTGATGCACCTTCGACAACTGAAGCAGACTCTTGGACAAAGTAGCACTCAGGAATCTTTAGTCCTAATACTCTGTCTCAGACATTCACACATGCGTATCGGTTGGGGCCAAGCACACAGAGTGATACAGGGGACCGGGGAATCACAGTTGACGCAAGGGCTTTATTTTAAAAATCTCAAAGACAACAGAGGCAACGAAGACAACAGTGATGGGATATTTTTGTTTCTGCTAGAGAATTCAGCAGTGAACACAGCCTGAGTCCTAACCCTATAAAATGAGTCTCACCCTGGAACCCTGTTTATTTCATTCTGCTCTGTCTAGCATTCAACAAAACATGTACTCTTATGATGAAGGAGAGTTAAAGTTGCCATTCTGTGTTTGGCCTTAGGCATAAAAGGCCAGGATATAAGAAACTTGTATCACAGATAAATATTGCTCATTAATTTATTTATGATTACATTTCATTTCTGTTGTCAGAGACTCTGTGCTTTTTCTTCCCTTGTATTCATTTCCTATCGCCAAAGTCCACAGATTTAATGAATACTAGGTGATTTTTTTCTCATTTTTTTGAGACAGGGTGTCACTGTGTATCCCAGGCTGAACTTGAGCTCAGCCTCTTCCCACCTCAGCCTCTCAACGTGCTAGGATTACAGGCGATCACCACCATGCCCAGCTCAGGTTTATTCTCTATGATGGAAAAGTCTTCACCATGTCCTTTTCAAACACCCTGCTTTGTTATTCCCCCTTCAGTACAGAATCCCTGAGGGAGAAGGTGCAGCTACTTCGTAGAGGCCGTGAGTACTTCCAGCTGACCCATGAGCTTACGGGGAGCTTGCTGCTGAAGCTTTGTCAGCATTTCTCAGAATAGCACATTTATTAAGTGAAGGCCAGGTGAAGGAGGCTTGTCTCACTGACAAAGACGAGACCAGGACTGACATTCCCAGCGGCTCTCGGATTGAGGTGGTTACTATTTCATCCATCAATCAAATCATAGAATTCAGTTTAAATGTGATGTAGGGCTGGGGAGATGGCTCAGTTGGTAAAGTATCTGCTACAAAAGCCTAAGAAGGACTTAAGTTCAAATCCACAGCGCACGTGTTAAGGGCCAGGCATGGCTGTAGGCATTGCCACGCCAGTGCTGCCAGGCAGAGGAAGCAGGATCCTGGGGTTTGCGGGACAGCCAGTCCAGGTGATCGGTGAGCTTCAGGGTTGTTGGGAGACCCTGCCTCGCAAGTAAGGTGGAAAGCGGTCACAAATTGCATCCAGTGCCAACTTGTGGACTCTACATCCATACGCATACATGTGGACATGTACCACCAAGTGCCACACAGCATATTTAAAAATGGGTTAATTATATGTTCTTTGAATGTTAGGGCTATGTCATGTGCTTCCAGGTATACCTTACAGCTAATTAACACTCAGTCAAAACTACTAAAATGAATAGTTCTCTGAATTCTGATACTATAGAGAGTTGAAAGTGTGGTCTTTAGGTACCATTCGGATACTTCTGCTGCCATCTGCTTTGTCCTTATATGGCCCATTGTCCTGTAGCAGAGGCTAAAGCTCAAATCCACATTTCCATGACACTGACGACATATTCAGGACAGAATGCCTTCCAGCTGGCCACCCAACTGGACAATGAAAAATCCAAAAAGTAAGCCCAACTCAGGTCCAGACTGAATCATCCCTGGATTAGAAATCGGCTATGAATGAAGGTTTTCAAGAAGTGTTTGTCTATCACCAGCAAGACTGAATCTCAGAATCTAGAGTGAAAACTAGAATGGGCCCTGATTGTGTAGTGTTAAGCATTCTAAATGTTAATTAATTGGTCCTGCTTGCTGTCTGTTACTTACATTGACTCTGATTGGTTAAATAAAATGCTGAGGCCCGAGATTGGGCAAAGACAGGGAAAGGTGGGACTTCCTGAGATTAGAACAGGAAGCCTGCGCTTTAGACAGAGGATTAATGCATTCCAGCCAGGAGCAGCAGGAAAGAGGATGCACACCATGGGTTAGAAAAAAGAACCTCATTCCACATTGCCAGGAACATCGGCATAGCGTGGAGAGTAGCAGTCCAAGGGGACGTATGTATATATGGGGTCATATTTGGGTAATAGAATTAAAAGCTAGCTTAGATGGGCCAAGATTACTTAATTCAGGCCTAGGCTTGTTAAGATCCTTGTGGCATCTGTGTGTATTTATTTATAATGGCAGGTTAAGGATTAATACCGCTGAATAAATTAAAGATAATATAAATACTGGTTAAACAATTTAGTTAAATTTTTTTCTACATATGGCACCCAATGTGGGGCAATTAGAATCCATGCTTACAGCCTGAGAAGGCCCAGGTGAAAAGTAATTTCCTAGCTAAAGTGCAGGGAAGGAGGATCCTTTAACAAAAGCTACTGCCTTACAGCAAAGGTGGGAAGCTTAGTGCTCTTCATATGCTAAATAACCGGCAGCCTTCTAAACAGAGCTTGAAAACAGAATTAACCGCCTAAATTAAAAATGGAGGAATTCATAATGTCTCAATATGTTTGGATTCCAATTGAGTTTGTTTCTCTTAGCATACAGATAATTTTTAAGCTGACAATTGTGATTCTATGTATACTTTTTGAGAAAGATTTGGCTAGAATAGATTTAAGGATTATCTGTAAGGGAGAGAGTTTACAGAGGGAATGCTAAGCTGCTAACCATAACAATGGGGGAAGGAAGGAGGCCTGACTCGATACAAAAGATGTCAGGGGGAACTCTCAAGTGCTTGAGAACTAGATACTTATCAAGAATATCTGGGAAAGACCCACAAAGATATACAGTCTAAGCTAGATTTCAGGAATTATAAACAGAACGTTAATTACAACACAGGATGGCACAATTAGACCAAGGCTTTTGGAATGTTGTTGTTTCTCTGCTTAAATTTTGTTTGGATGTCTTTGATTTTCCTATATGGGGAGGTAAAAAAGATGTTTTTGTCATTTGACAATGCTGAGATATTAGAGATTTTAAAGATATAAAGAGAAAAGGGTCACATTAGACCCTAGGGGAGATATCTTAATCCTTGGAAGAGATTTTAAAGATATAAAGAAAAAGGGGTCACAAGCCAGTCTCCTTACATGGGGGACACCCACTGGAAAACTGGTTTCAAGAGATATATTAGACCCTAGGGAAGATCTGTTGGGTGTCATGGTACATGCCTTTAATCCCAACATTTGAAAGACAAAGACAGATATATCTTTGACCTTTGCCAAGGTCAGCCTGGTCTACAAAATAAATCCAAGACAAGGATATAAAAAAAAAATCCTGTCTCAAAAGAAAAAATAGAGAGATATGTTAATTTTGAGAAATTATATATTTTGAGAGCAAAGGGACCAAACACCAAAGAAGACAAGACAAGCCCAGATGGTGCAGCTCACAGACTGTTCCAGACAGGACTTGAATAAAGCCCTGAACTTTCCTACCCAAAGTCCAGCTTCGAAATACAAACTGCTCAGGACATTCAAATTGTTGAGCACATAGAGACTGGACAACAAATGTTACTATTAAATTGATTAACCATTTTTTTCCATTTTATTTGGGTCCCTAAACAGGTTTTCTGCATCCCAATTCAGCAGGAAGCAGTTTTAAGAGAGTGATGCCCCATTCCCAAAAGGTGGGGTGGATGATTCTTTGGTTATTTGATATGTTATAGATGTTGTTTAGGGTGATTAGTTACAAGTTGTTAAATAGTCTTATTAAACATGGTATAGGAGGTTAGACTCAAGGACCTTTCTATTTCTTTTTCTCTATCCTTTCTCTCTTATATAGGGAAAAGGACTTAAAAAGAAAAGAAGGGGAATATATGTATATAGTATAGAAATGATAAGATATAAAGATAGATTATTGAATCTGCTCTGAAACCTAAAACTTGTTATTCTTAAAATAAGGTTATCTTTTGATACATTGGTATAAAATTTTGACTAATTTTGATAGAATTTTACAGTTTACTTGTTCAAAGATGATAGATTTATAAATCAATCAATGTCTTTAAAACCCTCAGAGATGTACAGAAAATGGCATTTAAAGATATTATTATTTTAAGAATTGTTTGACTTTAGGACAGTCAGCTCCTGACAGCTCTCATTTGACTTAGAAGAAAACAATGAGCATCAAAAAGAAATCTCCGCCGGGCGGTGGTGGCGCACGCCTTTAATCCCAGCACTTGGGAGGCAGAGGCAGGCGGATCTTTGTGAGTTCGAGGCCAGCCTGGTCTACAAAGTGAGTCCAGGACAGCCAGAGATATTCAGAGAAACCCTGTCTCGAAAAAACCAAAAAAAAAAAGAAATCTCCTATCAGTAGATAATTCCTATTGGACAAAAATGTCCCTGCTCTCTCAACAGACTATATAGAGTCCAAAGATGGACCAGAGCTTAAATACAGGTAAGTTGATGTCCTGATTCTGCAGGGACAGAATGGGAAAATCCTTATTTCCTGCTGCACAATTATGTCTGTGAGATATGCTTGTCCAGAAGGCTGAAGATGATGCTCCAACAGTATGGAGAGGTATTTGGGACTATCTAGGCAACAAACTGTCATTTTTTCTTTTTGGAAGCTGTTCTTCTATGCTTCCTACTCACTCAAATAATAACTTTATCCCTTCTTATATCTTTGATGGGGTTGAAGGCATAATATTTATAAAATTTCAATTGAAATTGGATTGTTGAGGATTTGAAAGGATATTTTCAAGTCTAAATAAAAAATTTAGGTTTATAAATATAGGATATGATAGAAGTTATTTAGGTTCAGAACTTTAGACACACCAAGACAGATATTTTTTTCTTCTTCAAGATTGCCTGATACAAATAGGCTAAACATTATAAGTACTTTTTATATATGGTTTTCTTGATTGTTTCATTAAAAAATTTAGCCTTTTTATTAGACAAAAGGAGGGAAATGATAGAGTGGTATTAAGCATTCTAAATGTTAATTAATTGGTCCTGCTTGCTGTCTGTTACTTACATTGACTCTGATTGGTTAAATAAAATGCTGAGGCCTGAGATTAGGCAAAGACAGGGAAAGGTGAGACTTCCTGAGATTAGAACAGGAAGCCTGAGCTTTAGACAGAGGATTAATGCATTCCAGCCAGGAGCAGCAGGAAAGAGGATGCACACCATGGGTTAGAAAAAAGAACCTCATTCCACATGGCCAGGAACATCGGCATAGCGTGGAGAGTAGCAGTCCAAGGGGACGTATGTATATATGGGGTCATATTTGGGTAATAGAATTAAAAGCTAGTTTAGATGGGCCAAGATTGCTTAATTCAGTCCTAGGCTTGTTAAGATCCTTGTGGCATCTGTGTGTATTCATTTATAATGGCGGGTTAAGGATTAATACCGCTGAATAAATTACAGATAATATAAATACTGGTTAAACAATTTAATTCGTTATATTTTTTTTCTATAGGGCCCTTTGCCTCTGCATATGACTACATCATCTTGGTCCTTCAAACTATACTTCAGAGTGAGTCAGGATGCCACAGAGCCTCCACTAGGTAGGTCCAGTCATGTCCCCAGGCACGTGCTGACAGGAAGGACATCTCTCATTTTACCCCAGAAAGTCTTATCCTGACACTAGCTTATCAGAGGTTCTACTATATTTTATGCAAAACACTTTCAAGAACATTGGAATAATGAGCCCTGAAAATAGCATTCACTATAGAAATAACAGCAGAATACTTAATAAGTGCCAAGAATGTTGCTAATTGATGTATAGTCACCTGTCATATAATAGTCACAGGTATTATATGAAGGATGTGTAAGAATTTCCCCATTTGTAGGTAAGTAGCCTGATGAAGGTCTTTATTAACTTGCTTGTGGATGAGCTGAGAGTAGAGTCTCTCTAAGCCAGCACTCACACACACCAGACAACACACAGCTGTTAAACTGCAAGAATTTGTCTTGATTTAGGAAAATTTCAGACTGAGGAGACCTCGAGGAAGGAAGGACTCATGTGGCCGAGTGCCATCAAAGCAATGCCAGCTAGCCAAGTGGAGGCAGATTAGGCCAACCAGGAGTCTCAGATGGTCCTAGCTGCTTGGGAGCCCACTGGATCAACATGGTCCATTGGAGGAGTCTGTGCATAGAGTCCACGTCCCAGGCACAGTCTGCTGTCTGACCCTGGCTGGAAGTGGCACAAGGATGTCACGGAATGGCCTCTTTGTGCCTCGATGCCGTATCTTCCTCCAAGCCTTGGGATGGGGAGCTTCATTGGTTGCTTAAGAGAATTTTAGTAAACACATTGCCATTATTTTTCCACGAATGTTATAATATCAAAAAGAATTTGAAATCCTATAACTCAAGCTGGGGAAGCTAGACAACATGACTGCCCCTGAGGCAGGTGCAATTTCCACTTGGAGCTGGGCTAACCCCACTGTTTGAGGAAGAAGGACTGTGGAGTTCTCACCCATCTCATTTCCAAAGAAAGCTCTGTGGAATTTCATGGGTTTTCTGCAAAGCAACTGGGCTAGGAGTTTCTTCTGGAAAGTTCCCAAAGAGGAATTTCCTATGCTCTTGTCAACATCATCATAAATAAATAAATAAATAAATAAATAAATAAATAAATAAACAAACAAACAAACAAACAAACAAATAAATAAAAAAATAAAGTTCAAGATGAGAGGTGAGTATTTATTTCAAGAAACTGGGCATGGTGGTACACACCTTTAATCCCAGAACTTTGGAAAATAGAGGCAGGCGGATCTCTGTGAGTTTGTAGCCAGCATGCTCTACGTAGAAAGTTGCAGACCAGTCAGGGCTATGTGGTGAGACCCCATCTCAAAAACAAATAAATAAATGAATGAATTGATAAAATGGAGAGAGGTAGCCTCCAGTACAGAAGGAAAGTGTGTGGTCAAAGAAACAAAAAGAGAGGCTAGCTTATAAGAAGGAGTTCCCATTCTGGTTCCCACCGTGAAAATAGGGAACACGAAGGTGTGGGAAATGATTAGTCCTGATCACTTGGTTGCAAATGGCAGCTGATTGGTCCAGTCTGTGTAACAAAATGGAACTTTCTGAGACTGTTGAGCTTGGCAACTGAAACAGGAACATTCCCCAGTGTGTACTTAGCACTTCTTCCAGGAACACAGACTATGTAGCACCCCATCCCCATGTCAGCAAATATTTCCCAGGGTACTTTCTGAATTTAGTCCTAATTATTCATTTGAGATCCTTCTTGGACATGAAGCTTTTCTTTTTAAAAAAGTGTTTTAAACTTTTTGTTGGCCAGGCATGGTAGTGCATGCCTTTAATCCCAGCACTCAGGAGACAGAGGCAGGCGGATCTCTGTGAGTTCAAGGCCAGCCTGGTCTACAGAGTGAGTTCCAGGACAGCCAGGGCTACAGAAAGAAACCCTGTCTCGAAACAAGCAAACAAACAAAACCTTTCTGTTTTTTTGTTCGATTGTTTGAGAGTTTTTTGAGACACAGTTCTCTGTGTCTTTTGAAAGTTGATGCCAGTGGAAACCTCTTGGTTTGTGCACATGGATTTAACTTCATAAGAGGACCAGAAACTAAAGAGCAATATCCAAATAAATTTATCCAACAAGATGACACTGAACTGTTTTACATTCTGAACACACTATGCAGTCTTCCAGAGTCCTGTTGGCCTGACTAGTAGATTAAAAATAAAAATAATAATTATCTCAGATATACCAGTTGTGACACAGAATTTAAAGATAGGCTCTCCCCTGGCTTAGGGGGCACCGGTGAGCCAGCCCTGAGGGCATGAGCAAGGGAGAGCTGGTCCTGTGACTCATCTGCTATGAGGTGGTGTGGCTGCAGGAGTGACACCCTTCTTCCCCTTTCCCCCTCACCACTTATGACAGTCGGGAGAGCTGGCCCTGGGGTCATCAGAGTCAGTGAGCTGGCCCTGCCCCTCGCTGGCTGCAATACTCAGGAAAGCAGGTCCTGCACCTCACCTGGGCAGCACAGTAGATCTGGTCCTGGTGGGAGGGGTACAGGTGAGCCAGCCCCAAGGGTGAGAGTGTGGGAGAGCCCCCACCTCTGCTGTGAGGTAGTAGGGGTGCAGGAGTGATGCACCCCCCACACACCACCTGTGGTAGTGGAAGAGCTAGCCCTGCCCCTCACTGGCTGGAGCACTTGGGGAGCACAGTAGAGCTGGTGTGTTGGACACCTGATGTCCAAGGTGAACCAGCTGCGAGGGCATGAAAGAAGAAGTGGAGCGGTGCTGGAGAGCTCACCCTGGTGGTGCAGGTAAGGGGGAGCTGGCACACTGATCAGCTCAGTGCCACCCAGACCCTGATCCAGGGCTCTGAATTGGCCCATTCCAATATCTCTATCATCTGTGAACAGTGAGGATGTATGAAAGGGCCAGTCCTGCTGATCCAAAGCTGCATTTTCTCCATGACACGGACAACAACAGGATAACCAGGAGGAGTCCCAGTGAGGATCCAATATGATGTTGTCACAGAAGCCAGAGGCCTCAAACCAGACCAATGACTCTGCAGTGAACACTTCTAAACGAAGATGTGTGGACAGAGGGATGTACTCTTGGACACACTGTGACACACTACAACTTCCATGATGAGATGTTTTCTATGCTTTGCTTGCTTGTTCTTTATTTTGGAGGGAGGTTGTAAGGGTGAATGGCAAATATGAGGAGATATAGAGATGGGTTGGATTGGGGTGCATGATGTGAAACTCACGAAGAATCAATTAAAAGTAAAAATAAATAATTAATTAAAAAAAATATGGAGACCTCTTCATGTCCTACCGGAGTATGTTCCAGGATGCAAGAGACGCAATCATCTGGGTCCATTACAAAGGCTCCCTTAAGGAAAAGACAGTTGAAGATCCTGAGAAGTATGTAGTCAAAGATGGGAAGTTGCCATTGCTCCTTAACCAGATGAAGGAGTTAGGGAAAGTGTTTCTTATCACTAACAATGACTATAAATACACAGATAAAATCATGACGTACCTGATCGATTTCCCATGTGGCCCCAAGCCTGGGAGCTCCCATCAACCACAGCAGTCTTACTTTGACTGATTTTAGTGGATGTATGAAAATCACTCTTTTTTGGAGAAAGAGCAGTACTACATGCGGTGAATACTGAAACCGGAAAACTTAAAAATTGGTACCTCCACAGGCTCCCTGCAGCAGGGCATCGTCCACTCAGGAGACTCATCTGATACAATCTGTGACCTATTAGGAGCCAAGGGCAAAGACATTTTGTGTATTGGAGATCACATTTTTGGAGACATTTTGAAGTCAAAGAAACAGCAAGGGTGGAGAACGTTCTTGTGATTCCTGAGCTCACACGAGAGTTCCATGTCTGGACTGACAAGAGTTTACTTTCTGAAAGAAGTACAGAGCTTGGATATTTTCTTGGCTGGAGTTTGAAAGCACCCTGACAGCAGCAACAGTGAGCCCCCGAACATTAGTTCCATCCAGACACAGGTTAAGAAAGTAACCCATCACATGTGCGTGCACTCCCGGATGATGGGAAGCCTGTTTCATAGTGGCTCCCAGAAGACACTCTTTGCCAGTCAAGTGATGTGTTAAATGCGATCTCTATGCAGCATCATTCGTCAACCTTCTGTACTACCCATTTAGCTACCTCCTCAGAGCGACCCGTGTCCTGATGCCACATGGATCAACAGTGGAGCATACACACGTGGACATCAACGATCTGGAGTTCCCTCTTGCCGCCGGGAACCGAAAGTCAGTGGATTCCAGACACTGACTGTAACTGGCACCAGCTTACTAGGTCCATTAGTGAGATCATGCGCCCCCCCCCCAGCTTTTTCCCATTGGCTCCCCAGGAGATTAAACACTGCCATGACGAAGATGATTATGGACTGGAGGGAGAGGAAGAATAATAAGGCCACCTAAAATCCTGAACATCATCGACAAGTCTGGCAGGACTCACAGGGGAAGGGGTGGGCCTGGTTGGGATTCTATTAGGGAGGGTGGAAAAACTCCATCAGAAGTTTTTGTCTGGAAGTTTCTGAAGGCTTTAAATAATTCCGAGCATAGCTCCTTACCTCAGTTTTACTTTTCTGTGCTCTCTATGGATGGTTGGAAACTGTGTGAGGAGAACAGGTAGAAAGTCAGGTGGGATGCGTGCAGAGGCACCGCTGTGGCTTGTCACAGCGTTTCCTTGTTTACTGTCTTCATCAACGTCTTGTCTGGGTACACTAAGGGTGGTAAAGGGTTTCAGAGCAGAACCGCGTGAGACTGGTGGGAAGAGGTGATCCACAAACACTGTATTACTACTATGGAACGTCAGTGGGGAGATGCATTGTTTTCATGTAAAATGTATTAAAGCAGTCTGCATCGAACTTGATATTTTAAAATTATTTTATTTTGTATATGTGCCTTTTGCCCCCATGTATGTCTGCATACCGTGCAAATGCCTGGTGCCTGTGGAGGCCAGAACAGGGTGTCCAGATTCCCCGAAACTGGAGTTATGGATGGTTGTGAGCTACAATGTGGGTGCTGAGAATCAATCCTGGGACCTCTGGAAGAGCATCCAGTAGTCTTAAACATCTCTCCAGCCCTTAGAGTGGTTTTAAAATTAATTTAAATTTTACTTCATTGAAGATTGATCTGAAAACAGACCCAAATGCTTAGTATTTCTATGAGGGTATCATTAGGAAAGACAGGTCGGAATAGCGTGGAGGCGGGGAGCCACCAATGCCTGGGGGAGCCAAAGAGTAGCTGAAAGTATCTGAGAATTAGAAGTTTAATTTCCTGAAAGGACCCTTTGAAGATATTCCTGTGGAAGATTTAGGCAGTTTTAAGATTGTGGAGGGTTTAGTTGAAGCAAGTGAGAAGTGCTGGTCAAAGCCATCCATGCCAACTCAGACACTAGCATGTGCAGCCAGGAGGCAACTGGACAAGATGTGGCTGTCCAGCAAGCAAGGAATCCCTAGGCCTCTGTCAGGCTCTAATGGCCCCAGCAGTGGAAGGAGAAATTCTATTAACAGGGTGAGAAATATTTCTGATGATTCAGGTTGTATCAATTTCTAGTCAGGGCCCAGTGTCTAGCACGGCCCTTGGGATCAGTCACCCATTATAATACACACTTGTGGGAATGTCCACAGCTGTCATCCTTGTGATTGGAGGCATTGTCCGCAGGGTAGTCATATGTACCAGGTTGTATGGAAATGTCCCTCTTTCTGTGAGTCTGGGGATTGTGACAGAGTGGCATTTGAGCCAGGGACTGGAGAATGAAAAGGGGGACTTTATGTGCCCCAATGAACACTTTATTCCCACTTGCTGGGAACCTAGCCAGTCATGTGTCCAGTCACAGCCACAAAGATACAACCATGAGGGGAAGCTATTAAGTCTAGGCATGTTCCAGAAGTTTAGGATCTCATTTTGGGGTTCACACTTCATGAGACTGTGAGTGAGAGATAGCTCAGAGGGTAAGTCCTGGCAGACAGTGCGGAAGGAAGGTCAGAGAGGAACAGAGTGGAAGCTAAGTGATGGTTTTGGTACTACAGCAGAATTTTTGTTAGATTTTGGTGGAAATGGCGGTGAAAAGGGGATCAGTGTGTGTTAAGGAAAAAAAAAAAGTAGAGCCAGGCAGTAGTGGCGCACATCTCTAATTCCAGCACTTGGGAGGCAAAAGGCAGACAGATCTCTATAAATTCAAGGCTAGGCTGGTCTACATAGTGAGTTCTAGGACAGCCAATGCTACATAGTGAGACCCTGTCTCAAAATAACCAAACCAAACCAAATAAACCAACAAACCAAAACCCACCATGACCAAGGCATTTTATAGAGGAAAGAATTTATTTGGATTTATGGTTCTAAAAGAATAAGGGCCCATCCTGGTGGGGAAGTGTGGTAGGTAGCAAGCAGAAGACATGGCAGCTGGAACAGGAAGCTGAGAGAGAAAGAGAAAGCTGGAAGAAAGTAACCCGAAGTATTTTTTACTCTTTTTTTTTTTAAATGATGCAACTATTTTTAAAATTGAGACAAAATATCATTAAAAAAAATCAAAAAGTGTGTTTAATTAACTGACAAGAGAGAAGGTTGGGCCAAGCAAGGCAGGCGGATTTTGTTGAGTAAGCGTTAGAAGCGGGGGGCTCCATAATCATCTGGCATCCACTCGATGTTGTATCTATGGTTAGAAATGTACATAATAGGCACTCCAGGGATCTTCCGGATTCTTCTTTTGAGGTCCCGGTCAACTGTGGCCACAATGTAACACTTGTGCTGAGTTACTCTCTGAACCAAGCAGTCATCAGCATAGGTTCCTTTGTGTGTGCATGGCAATCGGTCAAATCGTGGATCCTTGGCGATCCTTAGTGCCACACGATACTTTTGTCCCAGTTTCTCAATTTCAGCCATTACACAATCAGTAATACAAGGGATACACTTCATACAGACAGTCCATCATTGACTGCACTAAGTCCAGTTTGGCTTTAATGGAAAAGTTGATGAAGTTGGTATCAACAAGGATGTGGTAAGGTGGACCCAGTTGTGTATTATACTGAAAGAATAAGCAGGAAGGATGTTGGGGGACTTCTCTTTCCTTCAGCGCACTGGGATCTTTCTTTTCTTTCTTTTTAGGCTTTAATCTATCCTTTTCTTTAAGTCTCTCATCTCTGAGACTAAGCATTCGCTTCATGGTCGCGTATTTCCTTGTTTTCTTTTGCTTCCCCATGTTCACGCCGCCTATTTTTTACTCTTAAAGCCTGCCCCCAGCAATACACTTCCCACAGCGAGGCTGCACAATCTAAATTTCTGCAAACAGTGCCACCAGCTGGAGACCAAGTGTTCAAATGCCTGAGACTATGAGGGGCGTTTCTCATTCAACCCACACTTTCCTTCAAGGAGGTTTATCATAATAAGAGGGTCTCAAGGCCATGATGAGGCCTTGAGGCAGGAGGCAGAGCACGAAACAGAAAGAGACAATATATGAAGATTTCTAAATGTGATGAGGCTTAATGGGAAAAGGCAAAGAGAGGCCTCATTAACAGTAAGGATTAGGGAAAGCCATAGGGAGAGTGACAGAGAGAACCACCATGAGAGGAATGGCAGAGGAAGCCCGAGGACCTCTTCAGAGAGTAGGCTTTACGGCCAGACCAAATCCCACCGAAGAGTCTTAGACCAGTCCCTATGAGGAGTCTCAGGCCAATCCTGGGAACAAAGAAAAGGTCTTTTATAACTGTGGTGGCAAGTCTCACATCACACACTTTAGTTCACCATAGCGCACGTGGTTAGGAGCGTGGAGGAGCCAAGTACCATAATTGCGTGCTAAGTCACTGTACAGGCTGTGTCTTAACCCTCTGCATCAGGGAGGCATGGCTTGGATCAGGCCTAAAGGTTCAGACTGGCGTTCTAACAATGTTGAGCAGCAGGTACATGTTGGTGCTCTGTCTGTGTGGTAGTCAATCACACATTAAAGAAATAATAAATGATAGACTATGGGCTTATTTGTTTTAGGGACAGAAAATATCATGAGTGATTCCTCAGTCAGAGTAGGGAGAGGCACAATAGGTATGAAGTGATGGGGATGAATTTGGTATGTATCTATTGAGGTATTTCTGAAAGAACGGGGGTGAAATTAGCTATTGGTCATTTGAGTCATTTGGGTTATTGTCCCTGAGGACTCTTTAGACAAGGTATTACCCACGGGCTGCACGGCTGCCAGCCTGGAGAAAGCTCACCTGGATTTTAACTGGAAGCACTGACTGTATATGACTAACATCAGTACTGGAATGTGCCCTGGGACACTCAGACAATTCTTTGAGGTCAGGAAGGATGGCATTAATGGGACCATGTGATAGATGGGTAGGGACGAGTTCTATGACATTAGAGCCTTCTGATGGATTGATCCTGGCATCAGTTCTCCCTCTGGGAAGAAGAGATGTAGGCTCAACAAGCTTCCAGAAAATTCTCCCCCAAAAGACTTAGAGGGACAATGATCTCCAAAGATATAGAAGAACTTTAATCCAGCAACATGGATGCTCTGGCAAGGATTCACAACCAAAGACCTAGGTCTGTGTGATCTGGCTGGAATGCAGACATACCACATATCTTTAATCCCTCTGGCTGGAATACAGATATGCCTGAAGTACACACCTTTAATCCCAAACAATGGCATTTAATTGAGAGACAGACAAAGTGATGAATCAGAGAAATATTTGATAGAATGAGTCAGAGACAGGATATGCCCATCTCTCGGGAGAACAGACAGGAAATAGATGCTACTTAAGAGCAATGCAGAGAGAGAACAGAAGAGAGTAAAGACAAACAGTACAGTACAGATCTGTACAGTTTGGTGCAGTTCCGTGCAGTTCAGTTTAGTCAAAAGCCAAAAGAAGCCAATTTGAATGAGTCAGCTTGGAGAGGAGTATTTGAGACAGAACACCTGAGTTGAACCAGCCAGCCAGAGTTGAGAAAGAACTAGAAAGGGTGAACTTATTCAGCAGTAAGTTTTGGAGGCTGAAACATTCTTAGACCTAGGTTAGCAGATGGATTTCGTGGAGGCTAGAAGATTTCAGGTCTAGACTTACGAATAGTTAGACAGAAATACTCTGGGCTCAGCCCAAGCCTTCTTTTCGTGAAGCTTGGGCATGGCTGTCATCTTTTTCCCCTCAATCAGAGAATATAAAAACAATATTTACACAAAGAGAGGGTCCCATTGAGGAGAATGGATAAAGATTTGGGGAAGGTCACAGGTCAGTAAACAGCCCCAACTATTTGAATAAATTCAAATCTCTGGAACAGGCACATTGGAAGTGTATTGAGATTCAAGAGAGAATCAATTTACTGTTAACCAGAGCTCTGATGAATTAATTCATCTTCAATTTGTTATCTAATTCTACTTGCTTGGTTTTACATAGAGGAAAATGTCCTCCGAATATCCCTAGAGCATTCCTAGATCCATTTGTAGGGAAGCAGTCTTAGCAAGGTTTAATTTTAGCCAGTGTTTGTATTTAAGACAGTTCTTTATTTTGTTGAAACTTGAGGACAGCCAGGCTTATTGGTTCCCTTTGAGCACGGTCCTGATCCTCCAGGGCAGGCTCTGGTCAGCCACCACTCCGTCTCCGAGCCCTGATTTCACCTCAGCTGTGCTCGGGTGACACACACAGGGTGGTGGAGCTTTTTAAGCAAAGAGTTTTTCTGTATATAAATACAAAATATGCATATGCAGAATGAGTATCCCTCCTTTGAAGCCCTTGGAGCCAGAGTATTTAAAACTTCACATTTCTTCACATTGTAGAATATTTGCAGACCCACAACGAGATGTGAAGGAAGGAACCCAAGTCTAAACATGCAGTCCATTAACATTTCCCATGTACTGAATACACAGAACCTGAAGCTAATTTACTCAGTACATTCAGTAATTTTGAGTATGAAACAAAGTGTTATGATGTAAAATTTTCCACTTGTGAGTCATTTTCAACACTCAAAAAGTTTGGGATGTTGGAGCATTACTTCTCTTTGAGACGTGTTTTCTCTGCACAGCCCTGGCTTGTCCTGGAACTCTCTGTACACCAGGTTGGCCTTGAACTTGGAGATCTGCTTGCCTCTGCCTCCTGAGTGCTGGGATTAAAGGTGTACGCCACCACCACCCAGAAAAGCATTAAGCTGTTTTTTTTTTTTAAATTACATTTATTTATTTTTGGAAGGGTCACTTGTATGCCACAGCACACACATGGAAGTCAGAGGATGACTTGTTAGAGTCACTTGTCTCTTTCCCCCATGTGGGTCCCAGGGATCAAACACTGGTCATCAGGCTTGGCAGCAAGTGTCCTTTCCCACTGTGCTATCTCTTGGCCCCCATTTTGCATTTTATATTTTTGATGTAGGTGTGCTCAACTTGCAATTTACATGAAATAGCTCGAATGAAAAGATGAATCCAATATCTCTGGCAGACCACAATGTAGTTCTTGAATCATAGTTCAGCCCCAGATCTCTTGACCTGCCTGTGTGTGTGTGAGCTGGTGGCCACCCTCCCATCTCAGGACATCCCTTCTGTTACCTTTTCTCATCCTCCCTGTCTTGCACTGATTGAAGAAGGGACAAATGGGACCTACTTGGGCAATGTCTCCTTATGCCTAAGGGGAACAGAGAGACAGAAAGAGCTCAGTAGAACCAATGTACAGTTTGACTCTTAGATGCTGAAGACAGAGACCCTCGGCTTTCTAGCCCAGCCAAGAGCCAGCATCTATGTGGTGCTGCTCAACTCAAAGGAGGCAGGATAGATGGCTGGTCTCCAAGCCTCCAAAGTGAAGGAGATCCTTGCATTTATTTCTATTGCTTGAATTGCACTGTTTGATATGTATTTGTTTAAGGAAAGGAGGTATTTTTAATATTACCTTGAAATTATTACTTTTCTTCTTCATTATTGTCTGTTGCTTCTGTTTCCTCTTCCTCTTCCTTTTTTGAGAATAGGCTAGCCTTAAACTCCCCATATAGATGAGAGTGACCTTAAATTTCTAATCCAGGTGTGCACCACCAAATTTTACTACTCCAGTTTATAGAACCAAAGCATTGTCTCTTTCATGAGTCACTGTCTTTCAAAGGTAAGCTCCGGCATTTTCAACAGCAGGCATTTTACACTTAACACTTTTGAGAAGCAGAGTTTGAGATGCTAAATTCTGCACAGGAAATACATTGGTACCCCCACTCCAGCAGCATCAGGTCTTTGGGATGTGTTCTCCAGGGTAGAAGCAGAGGAGGAAGGGAAGGAGAGAGACCGAAAGGGCAGGAGGTCTGAGCCTATAAATACATATTACGGTGCTGAGGCAGCCACAGAATTCCAGGGTGAGGGGCAGACCTGAGAACTCTTGAAGATTCTGTTTAGACATGCCACTTTTCTCTCTTCCCTCATTACAGCCAAAAGTTAGACTCTTCAAACCATTTCCAGCCAGAAAAGCTTAAGAAATACCACTAGCTCTTAGTTTCATCAGTTTAGAACTAACAGAAAGTAAAGAAAAAAGAATGCTTGGCCCAGAGGTAGAGTTCCGGATCTCCAGAATAGGATCAAGATATGTGGGTGTGCTGGATTCTTCTTCAGTTGCTAGGGAACATTGGGGCTATGTAAATGCTGCAACAAGGGCCGTCAAAACTGATGGAACAGAGCATTAATGGGACAGCCTGAGGGTCAGTCAGATGAGGACCTGGTATGTGCTGCCTTGTTAAATGGGCTGTGGAAGGGGAGATTCTCCTTTTCCAGTGAGTCCAAGCTAGAACATTCTACTAGAGGCAGAATGCAATACTAGACAGGCTAATGATATGATTTGGCATAATGTTTTCTGTTCTTACTCAAGAAATGAATATACAATTTACACGCTTGAATGCATTTTGTTTGGAAAGAGTAAATTACCCACATGATGATATTCTTGAGGCCTGACACGGGTAGGTAACTTAGACAGAGAAAATCTGAATGAGTAAATGACCTAACAAATGAATCAATTTCACATTTATTGATAACTTGTCAGATGCAGGCTAAAGGGCAAGTATGAACTGATGTTTCAGTCAGAGACCTGCCAAGTTATGTAGAGGTGGTTATGTAAGATGATAATGGAGCTGAGAAATTCTGGTTACCTAATGGTATCATTGTAGCCCTAATGTCCTAGTACATGACATTCACATTTGTGGTGATGCTACTGGGGACGAGACCACCATGATGGCAACTGTGTAAGTGTGCAGCAAACAGTGCTTGAGGCAGGTAATAAGAGGTTGTGCTATTTGTTATTTCTTTGCTATAATATGCTTTTTAAAATTATTTATTTATTTTATATTGAAAAAAATTTATTTTGTGAATTTCACATAATGACCCTGTTCCCTCCCATCTCTCACCTCCCCTCAGACCCACCCTCCACCCTTGTAATCTGTCCCAGCATAAGAAATAACAGCTTATTGTGGAAGCTGCAGTGTATCTCCCTATGTCCCACAATATTCCCCTTTGTCCACACATTCTGCTTGCAAATGTTCATTATAATGACTCCTTGATCTGGTATGAGGACCCTGGTTTCCACTACTCCATCAGTATTGGAACCTCACTGAAACTCCTCTCAAATATGCTGTAACTGTCCTGTGTCTTGGAGATCCTGAAGTCCTGGGTTGTGGAACTGACCTCTTCTTGCACTCCAGCAGTTCATCCATGGGGTAGATGTTGGGATAGGCCGACTCAAAGCCCTGGTTCTGGACTTTCAACCCCACTTGCATGGCCAGTTCTACTATGGAAAGGTGCTGGGCCTGCTCTCTTGGGTGCTGCCGAATGTGAGGGGCAAGGACAGCTCTCTAGCTCTTGTGACCCCATCTGGACCAGATCTCCTGTTGGCCAGTGGTGGTGAGGACAAAAGGGAGGGGAGGACATCTCTCCCTAGCCAACACCACCACACAGCAGACCAGAGGCAGGGCTGGCTCTCCCACACTCACTCCCTCAGAGCTGGTTTACCCACAACCCCCACATCCAGGGCCAGGCAGAGTTCTTCTAGTTTCTGGTTTGTTTCCTGTCCTGGGAACCCATCCAGTGCTTGCCTGGTACTGGTCTTGTAGTCATCTCAGACTACCCCATGGCACCAAAGGGGTGTTGGTATCCAGCTTGCTCCCCCCCCCCCAGGAATGTTAGGCTACTATTCATTCAGATGTTCATAGGTCAGAACACTGAATGTAGATATAGCTTCTCTCCTTACTGCCACCTACTGATGTACATGTGACATAGTAGTAACATCTGCAATCTCTCTAGGGGCAGAGAAATTTATTTATTTTTATGTGTGTGAGTGTTTGCCTGCATGTATGTATGTATGTATGTATGTATGTACGTATGTATGTATACACTATCGCATGCAGTACCCATGGACTCCTGAAGAGGGCATCAGATCCCCTGGAAGTGATGGTTCAGGTGGTTGTCTATCATGTGGGTGCATAACTTTAGCCCTACAATATGCTTTTTTATAATATTTATTTATTGCTTCAGGTCACATATCCATCACAGGGTCCTCTTTCCACCCCTCCAGGTCCCGCCTCCCACCCTCTACCCCCCATCCCTTCCATCCCACCCCTCTGGAGTGGAGTGTCCGTACATAATAGTCCCTACCCCAGTTCAGAGTCATATGAGGGCCAAGAGCCTCCTCATACACTGGGGGCTACAAGGCAGCACCACTAGGGCAAAGTGTCTCATGGACAGGAAACAAAGTCTATGTTCATGTTCCCTTTGGTGCCTTGGCTGTACTATAGATATCCTGTACTGTATGGCTAAAATATGACTGTAAGTGAATAGATGCCATGTGTATCCTTCTGAGTCTGGGTTAGCTCACTCAGGATGAGCTTCTCTAGTTCCATCCATTTGGCTGCAAATTGCATAATTTCATTGTTTCTGATAGCTGAGTAATATTCCCTTGTGTAGATGTACCACAGTTTTTTGTTTGTTTGTTTTTATTTTTTTATCCATTCTTTGGTTGAGGGACATCTGGGTTGTTTCCATTTTCTAGCTATTACAA
This sequence comes from Lophiomys imhausi, assembly GCA_907164525.1. NCBI lineage: Eukaryota > Metazoa > Chordata > Mammalia > Rodentia > Muridae > Lophiomys > Lophiomys imhausi. Next base: position 3,484,808 of record CAJQZJ010032401.1, read on the forward strand.
ATAAAGCTTTTTTTTTTTTTAATCACAAAAAAGAGACAAATACGGAATGACAATGACGGCTCCTACAAAGAACTTTTCACCTGCAAAGGGAACAATCAACACAAACTAGTTGGTTTTTATTGCAGTGCCCTGAAGCAGAAAGCAAATAAACCTTTGGTCTTTGCTTTACAGCTAAAGGACCATTGGGAGATGGTGCAGACTTCCCTGGGCGAAGTTGGTCCAGGTGTAGTTCCTAATTTCCCCATCACTTGGACGTTGCTGTTAGCATTGTTTGGCATTTGCGGTCTATCACTGGGGAGACTCTGAAGTCCCTGGGATCTGCTCCACACAGGGGAAGTAGAATTTTGCATGGGGTAAGGGAACATGCGTGGACAAGACCACCTCAATTAGAATCCCAGCTGGACTCTCTGCCTCATTACCTTGACTCTGAAGGCTCAGTTTCCTTGGCAACTAAGTGATGAGTTAGCGCATCTTCCTTTCCTTCCCAGTTACTAAAAATGTCTTCCCTCCGTTTCAGCCACTTCTGAAGTTTCCCAGGACCTAGCTTCTCTCCATGCCCTGTGTTTACTCACCCTAGAGCCTATTACTGTAGAGACAGAAAGCAGAAGTTACGGACTGGGAGAGAAAAGAGAGTCTGGCTGTGCAGTAGAATTAGTGAGGGACTTGTTGCTCACAGGAAGTCTTTGGTCCCTATCCATGGAGATTCTGATCCAGAAAGACTCTAAAGTGGGTTTTGTTTTTTGTTTTGCTTTCTGTCAGGTATCTCTGATGCAGCTCATATTATCCCACAACCACATTCCTTTTAGCTGCACAGCTCCAAGGCCAAGGGACAGGTTTCCAGCCCTATGCTGCCTGGATCTCCTCACCCAGGCTGAACTCCAAACCAAATCCCAGTGCCTTGTTTCTAACCCTGTCTCCATTCTGAATGTTGGAGAGTAGAGAATTAACAGCAATCTAAAAGAAGAAGAGGAAGCAAGAGAGAATTTAGGAGCGTTTTTATTTCATTTTGTTTTGCGAGGTGGGAGGTGGGGGAAATGTCTGAGTTAGCTGAAGGATTTCATGACTTTGGAAATCAACCCGACATCTTTACTTGTCCATACGACTGTTTTTTTTTTTTTTTTTTAGCAAATAAAATTTGAACATGTTAATTCTGCATGCCATGACAAGGCCCCGGGGAGACAACGAGTGAGAGGGACATTCTTCACAGCCTAAAGAAAAAGAGAAAAACTACAAACCAAAAAGTAGCCTTTATGCATGCTAGGAAAAGCTCATACACATCAGAGGTACAGAGGAGGGATCAGCCAGAAAAAGGGAAGGAGAAATCAGTGGGTGCCACTTTGAAAGGGCCTTGAAAGCTAAATTTGTCAACAGCAGAAAAGTGTTTAAGTCTGAGAGACCAACAAGCAGAGACCCTGGGTCATAAAGATGACAAAAGGTCACCACCATGTCTCAGACCTAACCATTTGTCCAGATCACATGGGACCTAAGCCGACTTGAGCAGAAATTGCAGCGTCATGAGGATCCAGTGTGCTTGTGTTTACTAGTGTTTAGCTAACCTGCAGCCCAGGCTTGCACGTCTTCACTAATTTAGAACCCCACGTTCACATTTCCTGACAATAACATCAATATTTCCATTTCTAGGTCTGCTCTAGTAACTGAAAATCATTGTGCTGTATGACGGAATATTGGCCGTTCACTAGAACACTCTGATTTGGTGGAATAATTTGCTGCTATTTTTGGTGTGTCTTCCTTAGAGGTGAGTAATACCTTTGGCATTTTACAGAGGAGGAAGAGGCCGTGAAAACATCTGGGGACCTCTCTAAGTTTACAGAAGTGTCCAGTGTCAGTTACTGTGTTGCTGGCTGGTTGGGGAGATGCCTTGATAATTGGTAAAGCATGCTTCTGAGTGTGCCTACAAGGGCATTTCTAGAGGCCTGGTGTGTGGGTGAGTGAAGCGGGTCGGGCAGAATCATCCTCAATGTGCACAGCACCACACACGAAGCTGGGAGCTCCTAAGAAACAAAAAGATGTAGAAGAGAGAGGACAGCCATGAACATATAAGCTTTGTCCTTCTTAAGCAGACACAATTTTTGCTGTCCTAGTTATGGTTACCGGGCTCCAGCCGTTGAACACTGACCCCCCACCAGCAGCTCTCTAGGACTTTAAAAATTAATAGATGTCATTTTAAAAGCACAGTTTCAGCTTTAGAGAAAAGACAGGCAGAGAATTCACCACATTCAGAATCCCCACTGACACCCATGAACCTTTACTGCTATCTTATATCAGTTGGCTACCATTAGCGATCCATTACAGGTCTTTTTAAAAAGATGTGCTCATCTTTATTTTGTGTGCAAGAGTGCTTTTCCTGTCTGTGAACCACATGAGTGGCTGGTGCCCACAAAGGCCAAAGGAGGGCATCGGATCCAATTGAACTGTAGTTACAGATGATTATGAGCCAAACTCTGGGTACTGGGAATCGAACCTGGGTTGCCTGGAAAAGCAGCCAGTGCTATTAGCTGAGCCATCTTTCTAGCCTTGTGTGATATGTTCTTATAAGACAAATTCTAGAGTGTATTCTGATTTCCTTAGATTTTGGCCTCATGTGCTTTTCCTGCTCTAGCATGCCATCTTATACTTCACTGTTATGTCTCCTGAGGCTCCTCCTGGCTATGAGTTTCTCAGCTTGCCTTTGCACCGCTTGACTTCGACAGCATTGAAGAGTGTTAGTCAGATATGCTGTAGGACCGATGGCCCTTTTTTGGAATTGCTCTAATGCTTTTCTCCTAATTGGACAGAATTTTAGAAGGAAGATCACAAGGTAGATGTCTTCTTAAATAAATCTAGTTCTTTTATTTCTTTATATACATCTGGTTAGCATGAATTCATAGGGAACTCGTGCTGTCTATGGTGTGCTCTCTAAACCTGAAACTAGTCTTTAAAAATGACAACTGTTAGTTAAAACATAGTTAACACCGTGTCAATGGCTTTGTGGTACATATCCTGTCTCCTTTCTGTGCCAGCAGCATCCAGCTAATATTACTGGAGCAAGAGTGTCCCCTCTGGTATCTTCTGCACCTTGCTGATCCCATCTCTAGTAGTGATCAGGAAAGAATAGACCCTTTGTCCGAAGCTTAAAGCCCTTGGGACGAGAGGAAGGGAAGGGATATGGGAAGACTAATATTCTAGAACTCCACAATTTCTAATGAAATTATAGCTAATACGTTTTAGAAATTCCTTGAAAACAGACACATTGGTTGGGCAAACAGCACAAGACACCTTCCTTGCCAGTGTGAGGACCTGTTTGTTATTTGACGCCAATTCCAAACATTTCATTTACTTCTCTACTACATCTAGGAGAGAATACAACAGCTGCAGTTCAACATGAGCAGGACAGACTTGTCAATACTGCATCTTTCTCCCTCAAACTCCCAATTAGTCTTCCCATGAGATAATATTTATTTTGTCATGGAGATCTTTACCTAGAATTTTCTTAGTTTTGTTTTTATATATTGTCTGTGCACCTCAAATAAAAATAAATTTAACTGTTAAATGTAAAGGCAATTCAGTTTTTGAGAAACTGTGTCTTGTTCTTTTTGTATGTGTGCTAAGATTAAAAGATATCTAAGTTAATAAATACAGACCCATTATGGTGATTCTAGATTGCAGGGTTTTCACTGGTATCCCTACTTTTTTCCCTGTGTATTTGTGTAAACCAACTCTTGAACAAATCTTACAGACTTTTTTTTTTTTTTTTTTTTTTACTTTTTAAAAAGAGGAAATAGAAAGAGTGTGGGAAAGGTGGGAGTAATTTTCTTGAGCCGGTGAGAACCCCGGGGAAAGGTGACATCAGAGGAAGGGGAAGAAGGGCTGTTTCTTTGAAATAAAAGGATAAAAAGATAATTACAGAGATTTAAAAAAGTAAAACATGGTTGGGGCTTCACACCAGATGTTCAGATGCCCTCCGTCATTTCTGAAGGGACGAGATAAAATCATCCCCAGCAGACATTCTTTCATAGACCATCCCAAAGCACATGGGATCCAGGTTTTGAAACAACTAAGTGTTTTGATCTGAGTGCTGCTGACGTGGTGTGTGGGTGTGGTGACTTCATTATTGCCAACATACATGATCATAGATGATAATGCCATTGGATAAAGGCTGAGGAGCGAGGACACAAGTCCACAGGAACACGAGAGACAAAGAGACAACCCACAACAACAGGGGCAGTAACAGTGACCAATTGGGCAAATGCTCCCCATGAATTTCCTGACCTGTTGATCTGTTGTCCCTGCTGTCTCCTTTTGTAGTTTTGTTATTGTGTGCTTGTTGTTGAGACAAGATCTCACTCTGTAGCTCTGGTGGGTCTCCGGCTGCTGTGTTGACCAGGTTGGCCTTGAACAGACAATAATCCTCTTGGCTACGCCTCCCCGGCACTGAGATTATAGGCATTTATTACCACCACACACCACTTGGCCTGGTATTTTTTTTGTTTTTGTTTTTGTTTTTAGCAGCTAACTTCTAGAATGTTACAGAAACCCTTGCAGTCACACAGCTAGGAAATGGCAGGAGAGGAATCCAATCCAGCTTGTATGACAAAGGAAGATGACTCTTTGATTTCTAAGTCAGGAACTCATTTATCTTTCCCTTGATGGCTGACCTTTTCCAATGGATATCTACCTTTTCACAATTCGGCCACCTGAGATCTTTGCTGGCGTAGGCATATTCAAAGAACACACTGAAATGCCCTCCAAGTGTTCTCTTCAGGATGAAAAGTGAGGTTTCTCTATCTTATTTCTTACATCTTGGGTTACTTTCATTTTTGCAAACTCAGTTTCTCCCTAAATCATTGGAATGGTACCTTTTACTTTTCACAGACAAAGTATCCATCCTTATCTCCTCTTGCTTGGTAATGTGACCCCAGGATGTGGATCTAAGACCTCACTTTCAGTGCTGACTGACTTTCAGGGCATTCTCTCTGCCCTTGGTCAATCTGTCTGCTTCCGTGTCCCTAAAAGTATAAAGCCAGCAGGAGGAATGCCATTCTAGCATTCCCAAGGCCCAGTACTTTACTTTTTAAATATTAGAAGGGCCCCATGGGCTGGAGAGATGGCTCAGAGGTTAAGAGCACTGGCTTGTTCTTCCAAAGGTCCTGAGTTCAATTCCCAGCAACTACATGGTGGCTCATAGCCATCTACATTGAGATCTGGTGCTCGAGCATATATGTAGACCAAATACTGTATACATAATAAATAAATAAATGTTAAAGAAGGGCCCTTGACAGAACAGCACATTGAAGGATCAAGTAGGCCAGTGAGAGGGCTCAGCGTAAAAAGATGCTTGCCACCAAATCTGACAACCTGAATTTGATCCCCAGAACCCACATGGTGGAAGGAGACAAATGGCTTCTGCAAATTGTTCTCTGACCTACACACACACACACACACACACACACACACACACACACACACATACACACACACACACACACACACATACACACACACACACACACACATACACACACACACACTCCATGGTGCATATGTGTGCACACATATGATAGATAGGTAGATAGATAGATAGATGATAGATAGATAGATGATAGATAGATAGATAGATAGATAGATAGATAGATAGATGATAGATAGGGTTCTAACAAATTGTAAGTCTCTTCTACCAGGTGAGCTCCTCATCTGGCTGGCACCAGGCTTTAGCTTTTCCCTTCCCCAGCAGGAGATTCCTGGGGAAATTTCAACTCCTTGAGGTCTATTGTGTCAATAGTCCCATGGCTGATTGGGACTATTGACACAACGGAGGGCTGATTGTGTGTCTTGGACTTTCTGCACACATTTATATGCACATATACATATGTGACGTGTAGTTTTTATTTTAGTTTGTGATTGTAATTAGATCCTTCATTTCTCCCCTTCACTTTCTTCTCTTGAACTCCTCCCATGTTTTCTCCCTTTCTATCTTACAAGTCCATGGCTTCTTTTTTCTCTAATTGATGTCTCTCTCTCTCTCTCTCTCTCTCTCACACACACACATACACACACACACACACACACACACACACACACACACGCACATGTTCCTAAATAATACATAAATACAGAAGGCTCAGTCTGTGTGTCTCTGTAGTACCTTCAGTCTTGCCAGAATGGTTCCAATTGGGTGGCTTAAACAACAGAAATGGATTTTCTTACAGTTCAAGACCAGAGAGATTTCTCTGAGGCTTTTCTTCCCAACTTGTAAACTGCCATTGCACCTCTGTGTCCTTTCTCCACTCATATGCATCTCGGGCATCTCGTGAATCTCTTCCTCTTCTTACCATGGCATTTCTAATGCATTCAGACCTTACTTCTTCAGACCATGCTTCTTTAAAGGCTGTATGTTGTGTAGCTGTTTCCTCTGGATTGAAGGATTCCTTCCCAGAGGAAGGAAGCTCTTAATACTCCGGAAGCATCCAAAACGTGTTAGATTTGGGAAACTCAGAAAGCCGCAAGATTCACAGCCTTCCATTGGTGCAAACAGTTGCTGAAGGAAAAGATTGTAGCTTTCCAGGGATGTGGTTTTGTGTGTCATCATTGATGCTGAGGAGGGCTCTTCAGTGATCCGGGAGCCATGGTACACCCACACCTGCAAGTAACCCTTCATCTGTGCTCTGTAAGTAGACCAAATAAACTCTTTGTTTCACCAATTTAGACTAGGGTGGAATTATTTCTTTGGTCTGTTGTAGGTGCCCTATGTGTGGTGAACAGATGTTTGTTCATATCTTTGGATGCCCCAGAGACTTACCCAACAGCAATCTTTACGTAAAGTCACATTTTAAAGAAGGAAGGGGAAAACATGCCCCAGAATAGGAGTGAACTGAAGGAAAAGCTGTTGGATCATGAGCCACACAGCCCCTTATGAGACATTCTCATGTTCTACACCCCTCTCACATTAATAAACAGCAAGGGGCTTTTTTCTATGCTCTGTTTGTTAGATGAAGCCCAAGTGGAAAAGGACTTCGGGTCTTTCTATTCAAAGTAGCTTCTTTTATATGTTAACTGTTTTAATTTTATTTATTATTAATGTGTGTACATGCACCTGTGTGTATGTGCTCATGCCATGGCACATATGTGGAGTCAATACTCGTCTACCTTCAAATGGGTTCTGGACATTGAACTTAGATTGAAAGGCCTGAGCAGCAAGCACTTTTTCCACAAAAGACTCATCTTGTCAGTTCCTATCTCAATCTTCTGTGGGGAGTGGTTTGAGACAGGGTTTCATTGTGCGGCTCTGGCTGGCCTGGAACTTGCTTTGTAGACTGGGTTGAATTTGAACTCACAAGTTCCTCTTGCCTCTGCCTCCCAAGTGCTGGTGGGTACCACCACGCATGGCCCTGTATATAAACCTTGATGTAGCTTTTTCCAGTCCTTACTCTCCTGCCTCAATGGATTATGTTTTCCAGATTGAGCTCTTTGTCTTCATTTTAAATAACATGTTTCTTTCTTTCCTTTTGTCTCTCTATAGAATAGTCAGACTTGGAGTAGTTTTTATTTTCTTTTTATTCTTTTAAAATCTTACATAAGTTGGGAAACCTTTCTAGACCTCCTTTTCATTCTTCCAGTGAGTTCTTCTTAATTTAGTTCCAGACCTGAGATTTTTTTTTGTCTTTTTGCTCCCACAAAGCCCAATTAGAAAGCTCAAGATAAGAAAGGAAACCTATAGTATTCAATTCCATTTTTTTTACAACCTCCGTCCACTGCTCTTTCTTTTTTCCTGATAGTCTAAGATTCTTCCTTTTTTCAATTTTATTTTTTAAAGTTCTTTGTATCGGGGGGGGGGGGGCGGTATGTGCACATGGTTGGAGATGCCATGAAGCCTGGAAGAGGGTATCTCGGAGCTGGACTTACAGGTAGTTATGAGTCGCCTGACATAGTGCTGGGAACCAAACTGGAGTCTTTTGGGAGAGCAGCACTCTTAACTGGTGAGCCATCTCTCCAGCCTTCATATTGTTTCATTCATTGTTTGTTTCAAGAATTTCCTTTATGGGTGTGGAAGATGCTCATCAGTAAAGTACCTGTCTTGCAGTCATGAAGACCTGGGTGTGGAATCTTGGAACTCACATTAAAACTGGGTTGGCATTGCCTGTCTGTTATACCAGCATTGGACTTGGGAATGCCGGATAGATCCCAAAAGCTCATTTGCCAGCCACCCTATCCAGACCAATGAACTCCACACAGGTCAGTGAGAGACGCTGTCTCAAAAGGGAAGGGACAATTGAGCAAAACATCTGATTTAGACCTCTGGCCTCCACACACTTACATCTGCCTGTGTACACTCACACAACCACATGAAAGTGTGCATGTAGTACACACACACACACACACACACACACACACACACACACTCACATTAACGTGTAGTACAC
>CAJQZJ010032401.1:3493234-3504576 GCA_907164525.1 Lophiomys imhausi
TCACATTAACGTGTAGTACACACACACACACACACACACACACACACACACACACACACACAGATATTCCTTTAGAGTGGGCCTGCTGGTGTCATGTCTTCTTAGCTGCTTTCATCGGACAATGGCCTGGTTCTTAGTTATCCTGACACGTACTTTTGTTTGCTAAAGAATTCTGGGTTATTTTCTTTTAGGGCTTAAAAAAGGTGACACTTGGCTGCTTTCTGTCCTCCCTAGTTTCTAGTGAGAAATATGGTCGAATTCATCTGCTTCTTCCGTGTGTGTGTGTGTGTGTGTGTGTGTGTGTGTGTGTGTGTGTTGTGTGTATGTGTCCGCGTGTGTATGTGTATCCTTAATGGCTTCATTTTCTCTTAAGTTTCGAGAAATTCACCTGGTTTTTAATCTTGCTGAGTTTTTCTCCAATTTTTGAACCTGTCTTTTACAAAATCTAGGGCAGTTCTCAGCTGGTATTTTTCTGAAAACTCTTCAATCTTTCCCGCTTTCTCCAAGACATGTTAATTTTCCATCCCAGTTCTCCTAGCTGTTTTCCAATTTCTATTTGATCCTTTGGGTTGTGCTGGTTCTGTCAGTCTGTCTTGACATGGTCCAATTCTTTCCTCTTCCTATTCCTTCCGCTATTGAGAAAATGATATCAAGAGGTTTTAACTTGACATGATTAATACTTTCCAGTTCTAAAAATATCTTTACTTCTTCTTTTTCCTCTGTTTTCTTTTCAGAAGCCGTTTAAATTTTGTTTCAAGCATTTGTAACTATTGAAGGAGTTTGAGGGTGGTTGCTTCTAACTACTGGTTGCATAATTCTGACCCCTGTGTTGGGTGTCTGATAATAATCTTTTCTTAATCAATTTGACATTTCTCAGTTGTGTTCTGGACTTTGGACCTTATGATCTAGACTTTTTTTTTTAAAGATTAAAAACATTTTAGATTTATTGATTTCATTTTATGTGTTTGAGTGTTTTTCCAGCATGTGTACATGTGTACCGTGTACATGCAGTGCCCGGGAAACCAGAAGAGAGCGTAAGATCCCTTGGAACTGGAGTTATGGAAGGTTGTGAGCCACCCTAGGTGCTGGGAACCAAACTTGGAGCTGAAGAACAGCCAGTCCCTTTAACCTGTGAGCCAGGTCTCCCACCCCTGTCTATTTTTGCAAAAAGAAAGAAAGAAAGAAAAAAGATGATACTGTACTTATAGATGCTCTGTAGCTAGAATTATGCATTCCCTCTCAAAACTGTACTGAAAGAGGGCACAGAGATAAGGCAGAAACAGGATGAGAGAGGACAACTCTTGTCCTTGGGGATTCTGGAGCTGGAGAACAGGCAACTGCTGCAGCAGACCACAAGGAGCTGAAACAAAAGTCAGTCCATGTGTAGCCTTTACAGCAATGAAATGAGGACTGGATGACAGTCCAGACACTGTCGGTAATAGGTGCCTCTCATGTATAGGGTGGACTGAAAACAGCATTGATTGTAAGCATTTAAAAGACCCAGTTGAACCTCTCCCTTCCCTCCTCACCCAAGATATACGTGGGCACTTCTGTCCTGAGCCACAGCTCATGGATGGAGACTACCTGCCACCTTGTCGTCTTTGTGATAAAACGCCCTGATGAAGTCAACTTTAGAGAGAAAGGGTTTGTTTGGCTCACAGTCCAAGAGTACACAAGAGTCCGTCGTGGCAGTGGCAGCTGGTCCCATCGCACCCACAGTCAGGGAGCAGAGAGAGAAAAGTGCCAGTGCTGAGCACACTGTCTCCATGCTATATGGTCCAGGATCCACATTCCTTCTGCATGCACTCCTCGGCTGACAGGCACTTCCGCCCATTCTATTTGCATTGCTTGGATGGTGTGAGAAATGATGCAATGACCATGGGAGTTCATGTGATCTTCACCACTCTGATTTTAGTTCCTTTGACTATATGGTCAGTAATGAAACTGCTGGATCACAGGACAGTTCCATTTACAATCTGATGGGCTTTTCATAATGGATCTACACATTTATATTCCCACCAAGAGTGTAAGCAACCCCTCCTTTCCCCACAAAAAGATGCCAGCAAGGACATCTTTCTGATAATAGCCGCTCTAAATACATCTCATCCTTGTTTAAATTTTCATTTCCCTGATGACTAGTGGCACTGAATATTTTTTCATATATCTGTTCTAGAATAAAAGCATGAGTCAGGGATATATCCCAAAAGAATTATCTAAGAGGGTTGAATGTTGCTAACCCCTAGGCATCAGGAGTTGGGAGTAGAGATGCATGGAGCATGCAAAAATTAAAATTCAATGTGAGTGTTGGCTTAGTGTGTTCAGTAAAACTGCTTGTCATCCATAATGAAAAACTTCGCATGACTTAAAAGCTCCCCGTGTCAGCGACAAATGCTAAAATGAAGTGCAGTGGTGCTTACAAAATGCTTAAGAGAAACTGTGACCCAGTGGTTTTATTCCCAGTTCATACTCTTTCTCAACTATAAAAGCAGAAATGAGTATTGTTCGATTTGTGGAAGAACTCAAGAAGTGAAGATTCCCATGAGCTTCTGGAAGGATGGCACCACTAGCTCATCATGTTCTAAGTGAAGCATCCACAGCCACAAAACTGTCAGCAAACAGTCACTCCATTTAGTCGGTAAAAGGAGGGCAAATTGTGAGGATAATGGTCCAGAACATACTTGCAATGCAATTAACCAAGAGAAACTATAAAGTCAAAGCTGGAGAGAAGGAGGAAAGAAGCTAAAAAAATAAACCAGGCCGATTGCCATCTCATAGGACCACTGGACCAGGAACAACGCATGCCCTGCAGTGGTGGGAACACCACAGTCAGCTAAGGTGGCTGATGAAGGCTAGGAGATTAAGGAGAAAGAAGAAGTACATTCATTTTGCCATTATTTAAAAAAGCTTCAGGCCAGTTTTCTAAAACTCATTGGGCAAAAAAAAAGCCATAGAACAAATTGGCTATTAGTAAATCTACTTGGAGAACTAGCTTTGGGAAATACATTGTTTTGATGAATTAACCTGCTTCTGCTTAAGTGGGAAGTCAATAAATACTGCATAGAAAGATTAAATACTTTAAATTTCAATGCCAGGTATGTATTATTAATCATTATTTGGACAAGGTCTCAGTTTGTAGCCCAGGTTACAGATGTGCACTACCACAGTGGGCATCAATGTATCTTTATTATTAATTATGGCAAAGAAAGATAACTACTAGAGCAAAGACATGTCTTTCCAAGCAAGCAGTCAGAAGCAGAGGCAAGTCAATGTCTGAGTTCTAGGCCAGCCTGGTGTACAGAGTGAGGTCCAGGACAGCCAGGGCCACACAGAGAAACCCTGTCTAGAAAAACAAACAAACAAAATCCTCATACATAAGTCAGGAATGAGCTAAATGTCACTGAAACTTTGGGATGAATTCGCAGGTTAAAGTCTGTACAGAGCTGAGAACAGCACATGTCTCATAAGAAAATCTCAGTGCGTTAATAGATGTAAGACACATTTCCATCAGAGAGCTGGAAATCAGAGACACATTAATAGAATGAAGGGAAGTCGGTATTGGGTCTCAATCCAGAGAAAACTGACAGAGGTAGAGGGGCTGTAAATGAAGCAAAGGAGGGCACCTCACAATAGCAACACCTACAGCATTATCAACAGCACTCAGAAAGAAACTTCCACTAAAGGAGAATTGACAGGGACCACTGGGGGTCACACCAGGTCCAGATAATGTTGTAGGAGAATGCCACCATATTTTATTTTATTTTATTTATTTATTTTTTTAAAGATTATTTATTTATTGTGTATACAGTGTTCTGCCGGCATGTACACATTCACTCCAGAAGAGGGCACCAGACCTCAATGTAGATGGTTGGGAGCCACCATGTGGTTGCTGGGAATTGAACTCAGGACCTTTGGAAGAACAGCCAGTGTTCTTAACCTCTGAGCCATCTCTCCAGCCCAACCACCATATTTTAATAAAACACAATTCCAATGTCATTTAAACTGTTTCAGAAGAAGAAAAAAATGAATTATTTTTGTAAATTAGCATAAAATTATTTTAAAATCTAACAAAGATAAAATAAAGACAAATACAGACCAAGCTTGCTTCACGGTACAAATACAAAAGTCATCAATAACATCCTAGCCATGGTCGCAGCAGTGTGTTAAAAGCATTCTACATCATGACACAGCAGTTGGAAGTCATCATATAATTCATCACAGTGTCAGAATATTCCAGGTGAAGATTTTTTCCTCCATTGTCTTCTCAAAGGAATGAACTCAGGAGTTCACTGTTGAAACATATGGGTTAAGAAGAAGCATGGGTTATTTATGTATAATTATGGGATTTATTATGACATTTGCATACCTTTAAGTGAGATTCTACTATATTATTTGTTAAACAGGCTTCACAACACAAAAACTGAGCAGTTATTACTCTATTCTTACCTCTCCTAAACTAATCTGGTTTGCCTCCGGCATAAACCCCAGAGATACTTGCACTTTGTGGCTTTCCTGCTTCAGCTGGCTTTCTCCTGATACACTTGTCTCAGCCTCTCCTTGAATCCTCCTACTCCCTCTTCTAACTCTTCCTCCCCTTGATGGCAGGAAGTCCAGCCCTATTCTCTCCCCTGCTCAGTCATTGGCTGTAAACTGTTTTATTGGCATATCAGAGAACAATTGGGGAACAGTGCTTGTGTATCCTTGAGACATGAGATTCTCAGAACAAATATTGCAACCAGATATGGGGGTACAGAAATCAGCATTTGAATTATACAACTATTTTATGCTTACATGCCCCTCCCACTTTCACTGTTCTCTCTCCCATCTAGTCCCCTTGGATTATTGTCATTTTGGGGTGGGTTTTTTTTTGTTATTGTTTTTTTGGTTTGTTTGGGGTTTTTTGTTGTTGTTTTTTCTTTCTTTCTTTCTTTCTTTTTTTTTTTTTGTGACCCAGAGGACTTGTAGGGTTGCTTATATGAGAATGAGTGAGGAGTTATTTACAAGAGCATGGCATCAGGCTGGTGATCACCAAAATTCCAGCTGCAAAGGGCTCCTACATCCCTGGATTTCATGGCATCTGCACGAATTATCAGATACCCATATACATAATTAAAAATTAAAATTTTTTGAAACGTTTAAGTAAATTCAGAATCTCAAATCAAACTTTTTTTTTTCAGGATTTTACCAAAAACCTGTCACCATAACAAAAATCAGGAGAGTCACAATACAAATTGTGGAAAATATGCAACAACTACTGCTAGAGTTGAATCAAGTACTAGAATCTTCTGGTAAAGATTTCTGGCAAAAATTCGTCATATTTTAAAAAGTAATGATTAAATAATTGCAAAATGTCTCAAAACAAATGAATAAAAATGTGTGAGCTGATCAATGAATAAATAATAAATAATAATAATAAATCACGCTAATAAATGAAAATTTAAAACTGCTTTAAAGTGGAAAAGAGCAGTGTGTGAGAATATGAAGATGCTTAAAACTGACTGGCTAGAAATTTTCCTCTAAAACCCTGAGACATGCATGTAGCCATTCTCATTCTGATTTTAACCCAGTGAGACCCACTGAAGACTCCGTAACCCACACTACAATGAATATAATATATGTGGTTATTAGCCACTAAGGTTTTTGTAATTTGTCACAGAAGCAATGAAAACAAGGACCAGGACTAATTAAATTATGGTCATCCAAATGCCAGAATCCTATTGAGCCATGACACAGAATAAAGAGATTCTCCGTGTCCCAGCACAGAACACCACTGGAATGTGTGTTAAGCGAAGAAATCAAGATACAGAATTGTACATATTCTCTGCAACCTGCTGTGGGGATCCCTTGAGAAAAGTTCTGTAGTTCTAGGAACTGGTCAGAGAGTCAATCTCCAGAAAAACACAAAGTCACTTTTTACTACTTAGTGATTTGTAATTTACAAAAGAATAATGCATTGTTTATTTAAACTCAGAGCAATGGGGCTTTTACCTAGAAAGCTGTCCTTGCCACCTCAAAGGTCAGGCTTTTATGATATACTCTGTAAAACTCCTGTACTTCGTGACTAGACAGTATTATAACCAAAATCTCACACTTTATGATGTTGATGGTGGTGATGAGGCCTTAATTTTGTTTGTTTGGTAGGAAAAAGAGTTCCAGATCTTATCCAGGTTGGCCTTGAACTCATGATGCAGACCACCAAGCCCAACCCTACAACCCCCTATTTTATAACTTTATACTACTAGGAACAGAGAATTGCTTCTTTCCCAGGATTTGGCTAATGCGTTTCTTACCAGAGGGACTTCCAAGTTTCATGAAATCAGGGGTTATATTTACCTTTTAACCATTGCAGCAGTGTGTGATAGACACACAAATATTTATTGATACATAGGTGATACTCTATAGTTTGGCTCTAAATGCTCCCTAAGGCCCACATGTTAAGGTCATAGGCACCAGCTTCGTACTATTAGGAAGCAGTGGAGGCTGTAATGGGTGGAGCACACTGGGAAATCTTTCCCTCAGGGCTTAACCTGAGGGGGATTATTGAATTCTGCTATGTCCCCCTCTTTTTTCCTCCAGGTCACAAGATGAACAGCATCACTAGACTACAAGTTTCTTCCATGACGTGCTGTCCACCCCCAATAAGCCCAGAGCTGACAGGTCAGCCCTCCAAAATTATGAGCCCAAATGAACTTCCTCTCTTACTAAAGCTGTTATTTCCAGTACTTGTTGCAAGAACAGAGTGTGGACTACCACAGGTGGATTAATTATCCAGTAAAGTCAGAGAATTCTTCGAGTAAATAGAGCATGAAGGTTCACAATATGATTTCTAAAATTAAAGGATTCTAAAATTCAAAATATAAGCCAAACTATAAAAATAAGAAGTATTATTCAGAGACACAGAATTGTGTGGCTATAAATAATCGTCCTTCTTACGCTGAACTCTATTAAATCACAGCTAAATCTAGTTCCTTAGCTTTCTTTATCCAGAGAATAAAGTTTCAACTATTTTTCAGCTCGTGGTGTTAAGATCCCTGGACCATGTTCACAGATTGAAGCCATTTAACACAGTGAGCCTTTGTACAGCTGTGTCCGCGTCAGCTGTCATTGAAGGCCTTTAGTTCACAGGCCTAATTCACTGTTTGCTCTCCAGAGTTCACTGTTTGTGCTTGCCTTGTCTGCTTCCCACTGCAGCTCTCGGCTTCTTTTATTTTCAAGATCAGAAGGCAGACACTGAAATGCGGAGCCACTATGTAAACTCTGTAACATGTGATCAGTAGAAAATGTCACGGGTGAAAAAGGATTCAGAGAGAACCCTGTTCATTCGCCATGATTTTAAAATCCTGGGCATTACAGCAGGGCTGGTCTATCTCCCAGGCTCCTTTGCGGTTAGATGGAGCCCTCTGACTGAGTTTTCTGGCTGATAGACACAGAGACCAGTGAGCTCTGTGATACTGGATTGTATGGAAGCCAGGACATCAAAGAAACCCAGCATGTTCCTTTTTTTTTTTCCTCAATACTATAACAAAATACCTGACAAAAAGCAACCTAAGGAAGAAAGGATTTATTTTGACTCTTGGTTTAAATAAGGAGATACATTGTATCTGAGTCACAACAGGTTGCAGCCACGTCTAGGAAGCTCGGAGAGATGAAAACCAACCCTCGGATTACTTTCTTCTCATTCGGTCTATGAGTGTGTAGAACAACTCCAGCCCATGTTCAAGGGGGTCTTCCTATCTCAATTAAACCTGCCTGGGAAAACCGTCACAGGCATTCCCAGAACTTGGTTTCATAGGTGATCCTAAACCTTGTCAAACTGAGTTGAGATTAGCTATTATACTTAGCTTCCTAAGTAGTCACAAAAAAAAGAAAGGAAGGGAGGGAGGGAGGGAGGGAGGGAGAGAGAGAGAGAGAAAGAAAGAGAGAGAAAGAAAGAAAGAAAGAAAGAAAGAAAGAAAGAAAGAAAGAAAGAAAGAAAGAAAGAAAACAAAAAGCAGGTGATTCTCACAACGGATTTAAAGGGTGGTGGTGGAGTGCTAGCATGAAGAAGTAAATGAAACAACAAATTCAAGAGTTCTTGAGGTCAAGAACTTTGATGTGATCAGCAACTTTTGAGCACACAGTTTAGCAGAAAAGCAATCTATAAATCTAGGAGAGACTCAAGGGGGTGGTGGTGGGGGGTTTCTATCTCCTGCTGCAGAAATGGACAAAGGAGAGGATGGGTGATAGGTCCCTCCAGAGGCAGAGGTCAGGAAAACTAGATTAAGGGGACTGGTGAGGGCTGAGAGCATCCAGGAGGGATTTTTAAATCATGGACCAGTGTTTCCTTTGTGTCTTCATTCTTATCTTTTCAGTAAGAATGTAGTGTTAAAATCCAGCCTTTTAGCCCCCAACCTGCACACAACCATTCCCTCTCACAGATAGGGAAGGGCACCCTACTGAGACTTTGTCTGTGAGTCCCTGGCTGCAGGATCTCTCACTTGGGGTAGGGAGTTTACATCAAAGGGGGTATTGGTGGCTACACATCCTGCTCCCAACCCCCTTCCCTGCCTCTTGCCAGGGAATCAGAAAGCCTGAAAGCAGGCGCCTGCTGTGAAACCACCCCCTATCTTTAGGAAGTATAAGAAACTTCTACTTCTGTCTGCCATGTGGGCTGAGCTTTTCTTTAATTAGAACATCCCACCTCATGCTGTTTATCTGTCTGTCCAAGGCATTAAATAAATCTTGTGGCCTCAAGGAATAGGGTCTATTGTTGTTTCAAAGATCTTTTACTTTCCAAATATGCATTTTCACTGTGGATATCCTATCCCTGCTCCATAATTGCCCATTGGGGAGTGGGAAGGAAGAGGGACAAATCTTTATGCAACTATGATGGAGGAAACTTTCACCACCACCACATGCTAGACCTTGAAAGGACTTTAAAGGCCATTTGGGATTCAGGGTTGCTCCACTGCAGGAAGGTTTGGATGTGTTGTACGTATGGGAAGATGTGAGTGGAAGAGCAAATTGAGACAAAGACTGTAAGTATGGGCTTGTCAGACCTTGTTTTTTCAGTTTTCCTCTTGAACACACAGCTAGTCTGCATCTCTCATCTTATCCTGGGCTTAGGGTGAGGAGCCAGGAACTCAGTTCTAGCTAGTGAGATGAACATGTAAATCATGCCCTTCTGTCCCATCTGTCCCTCCCACCCCCTATCCTGTCCTTCCGTGTGTCGTCCGTCCCCCCATCCTGTCCAGTCCATGTGTCGTTCCCCCACCCACCCATCAGTGCTGGCCACTACAATCTCCCATATGGTCACTCACACCCCCATCCTTTGCTAGAAGCAGAGATCCAGGGAGGTCTCTGTGTCCCTAGGTCAGGGATCCCTCATTGTCTGCCATTGCTTGCATGCTCTGGAAGAATCATTGTGACAATAATATGGCCTGCAGAATATAGAATATTTATTATATAGCCGTTTGCAGAAAAAGTTTTCCAGCCCTTGCTCGAGGTCCTAGACTAGGGAGTGATAAATAAGCCACTGTATAAAAGAAGTCTGGCTCTTTCGTTCCCCACTGTCACTATACTTCTGTATTATGATATGATACCAAGAACTGTAATACCTTCCACATTGTTCTTGCTTCTTGGAATTATTTTGGCTATTAGGAATCTTTTGTGTTTCCATATGACTTTAAAGATTATTTTCCTAGCTTGGTGAATAATGTCTTTGGAATTTTGATGGGGACTGTATTGAATCTATAGATTGCTTTTAGTAATCATTTCTACAATACTAATTCTGTTGATTCATGAGCATGGAGGGTCTTTCCATCTTTGATTTCTTCTTCATTTTATTTCCTTAGTGTTTTAAAATTTTCATTGTAGAGATCTTTTACCTCCTTGGTCAAGTTTATTCCTAGTTATTTTTAAAGCTATTACCAATGGGAGCTTCTTGTCTTGTTTTCTTCCTTAGCAAATTTGTTATTGGTATATTGAAAAGCTACTACTTTCCTTATATTGATATGTAACTTGCTGCTTTGCTGAAAGTGTTTATGGGTTTAAAGAGTTTTCTGATGAAGTTTTAGAGTCTTCTAAATCTAGAATTGTGTCTACAAAAAGCCAAGATTTTGAAAAGTACATTGAATAGAAGTGGGAACAGTGGGTAGTCTTTTTTCATTCCAGATTTTAGAGGAAATACTGTTACCTCTGATTTAGAATCACGTTGGCTATAGGTTTGCCATGAAATATGTTGAGATATGTTATTTCTACTCTAAGTTTCTTCAGGAGCTCTGTTATGAAGGGATGTTCAACTTTGTCAAAGACCATTTTCTGTGTCTACTGAAATGATTGTGTGATTTTTTTTGTCTTTAAGTCCATTATATGTTGCATTGTATTTACTGATTTGCATCTACTGAACCATCCTTGCATCTCTATGACTAAATCAGCTTGTCATGGTATATAATCTTCTTAATGATTTCTTGAATTGGTGTGAAAATATTTTGTTGAGAACTTTTGTGTCTATATTAATCATGAAAATTGGTCTTTAATTTTATTAATAAGTTTGGTGGCATTTCTTCTATTTCTATTTTACCAGTTTGAGAAGTACTGGTATTAAGACATCCTTAAAAGTTTGGTAGAAGGCTGGTGAGATGTTTTGAAGTTCAAAAGCACATACTGCTCTGGCAGAGGACCAAGTTCATCTCCTAGCATGCAAGTCATAACTGCCTATTATAATTCCAGCTCTAGGAAAATTCGATGACTGTGGCCTTTTTAGGCATTTGTGTACATATGCACACAGACATACATATAAGTTTCTTTTTTTTAAGTTTGGAAGAATTCACAGTAAATTTGTTTTGTATTGGGCTTTTCTTTGTACAGAGACTTCTAATTACTAGTTCAGTATCATATTTTGTTTTGGGTCTATGTACACTGATTATATTATCTTGGTTTATTTTTGGTAGGTCATATGCATTTAGGAATTTATTGATTCCTTCCAGTTTTTTGGAATATAAATTTTAAAAATATTTCTTAAAGAATCTTTAAACTTCACTAGGTCTGTTGTAACATATCTTTTCTATTTCCTACTTCTAATTTTATTCATTTGAGTCTTCCTCCTGCCTTTTGGTTAGTTTAGCTAGGGTTTATTAATTTATTTTTCCAAATAAATAGGTCTTTTATTACTTTTGTGTATTTTTTAGTTTCCATTTCGTGAATTTCTGCCGTTACCTTTATAATTTCTTGCTGTCTACTGTGTTTGAGTTTAGCTTGTTCTTGGTCTTCTGGGACCTTGAAGTGAATCATTAAGTTATTTATTTGAGCTAGTTCTGATTTTTTTTTTTTTTTTTTTTTTTTTTTTTTTTTTAAGTTTTTTTTTT
>CAJQZJ010032401.1:3504676-3524718 GCA_907164525.1 Lophiomys imhausi
CTCAATCACAATCCCCTCCCTACTCCCCCCTCCAGTCCCACCCTTCCACCCTCCTCCCCCTCAGCCCCACCATCCTCTTCCCTTCTTTTTTTTTTTTTTTTTTTTAGTTTAAGGTATTTATTTTTCCCCCCAACAGCTCTCCCTTTCAGTCCAAATAATGGTTCTTTTTCTTATAACTATAAATACAATACAAAACAACAGAAATAAATAGGCCACGATTATAAGAGTTATATGGCTTAGCATACATTCCCAATGTCCAGTCCATATGTATTTGGCACCTGACTTTAACATTCTACTATCTAACCATCTCCATGAGTTTAAAGTTCTATATCTAACTCAGCTTTCATACTAACTTGCCTCATAATTTTAAAAATATCTTCTTAGATCCAGAACACCCTCTTGATTCCTAAACAACTCAAAATTTAACTATGAGACTCTAGCTATCTATTCTTCAACCACCTCAGAGACCTGAGAGGGATAAATATATCTGATTATATAGGAAGTGCAGGGCCTGCAGCTTCCAAAACTAAAAAATGACATACCAGTGGCTGCCTGGACAGTTCCCATTTTCTCTCCATACATTACAGCATCAATCTTCAGCCATTTGGTCCCATTTCTCTGACAGACATTGGTTGTAGAGCAGGAATTATGAAGGACTTACCTACCCTGTCTTGGCAGAGCTAGGCTGTCGACTTACCTGCTTCCAAGTTTTGTCCTTTTTGGACAGAAGTCTGTCTACAGTTGAAGCAAGTGGTTTTTCTTGCCAAGAGAATGGCTTACCACCAATTTAATCATCTCCCACTGGAGATTCTTCGATGCTCATCTTCTACTTGGAGTAATATAGGGGGTGCTGTCAGTAATTGCAATGTAAGCAATTGCAACTATAAACTTTGGTCTTAGAACTGCTTTAACTGCATCCCAAAAGATCAAATGAATTGTGTTTTCATTTTTACATGCTTGTAGGTATATTTAAATTTCTGTTCTTATTTCTTCAGTGAACTACTGTTCATTCAAAATATTATTCAATCTCCAAGTTTTTGTGTAGGTTCTAGAGTCTTTCTTGCTGTTGGCTTCTGGTTTTAGTCCACTATGAACTGACAAGATATAAAGCATTGTCTTGATTCTTTTGTATTGGTTCAGGCTTGCTTTGTGGCCTACAATGTGATAAATTTTGAGAAGATTCTGAAGGGCCTTAAAAGAATATGTATCCCATGGGGCTGGAAAGATGGCTCAGTGGTTAAGAGCACTGTCTGCTCTTCCAGAGGTCTAGAGTTCAATTCCCAGCAACCACATGGTGGCTCACAATCATCTATACTGGAATCTGATGCCCTCTACTGGCATACAGGGATGCATGCAGATAGAGCTCTCATATATGTAAAATAAATAAATAAATCTTAAAAAAAAAAGAATATGTATCCCATATCTGTTGGGTGGAATATTCTGTAAATAGCTGTTAAATCCAGTTGATTTTTGGTATAATTTTGCTATGCACTTTCTTTGCTAATTTTTTTTTTAAGTTTGGAATACCTAGCTAAGGAAGAGAGTGGAACACTGAAATCTCCTACATCATTGCAAAATCTACCTGAATTGTCCTTCCTTCTAGTGTTTATTATATTAAATTGGCACCCCCAATATTTGACATGTAAATATTTACAATTTTTCTATTGTCTTGGTGATTTTTTTCACTTTGTGAATGTGTAGGACCTTTCTTTCTTTCTTTCTTTCTTTCTTTCTTTCTTTTCTCCCTAGTTTTGTTTTGAAATCCTCTTTGTCTGGAATCAGAATGCTGACCAAGCCTGCTTTTTTAGTTTTCATCTGCTTCGTATGTTGATGTCTATCCCTGGACTCTCATCTGTGCATGTCTTTACCGGGGCGGTGTGTTTCTTGGAGACAACAGATGGCAGAATCTTATTTCTTCACCTAGCCAAGCAATCTGCCTCTTCAAAATGGCAAGCAGAGGTTGTTTGCATTTAAAGTCATTATTGCTATTTCCTTCGGCTTTGTGGTTATTTTTTACCCAGTTGGTTGGATTATTATTTGTTTTCTTCCTTCCTTTCTAGTATTTGGTGGATTATAGTGTTGGATGCAATGGATTTCTACTAAGCACGCCTTTGTTCATCTGATCCTCTCAAGACAAAGTATTCTTTCCTATGTTTTTATGGATGGGACTATCTCTCTTCTTTCTCTGTGTATGGAATTTCTTTATGGATTTTGGATAGTGATGGTGTGGTTGTCGCAAATTGCTTTGTTTTCCATTTGTCTTGAAATATTTTTATTTTTGCATTCATTTTTAAAAGCTTATTTTTGGTTATAATAGTTTTGATTGGATTCTTTGAGGGATCACAATGTATCATTCTCTACTTTTCTGGTTGGGGAGTTGCCTGTGAGAGATTTGGTTGTGTTTGCCTTCCTTGGGGTTTTCCCTTTATGGGTTTAGTTATTGTTTCTTTACGTTATATTTTTGCATGCTGACTATGTCATGGGGAAGTTATTTTCCAGTCATATCTTTTTAGGCTTTAAAACACCTACTATGTTTGCTTTCCCATTTCTTCTCTTTAAACTGAGAGGAAATTTATGCTACAGCTTCATTGAATAGATTCTCCATTCCTTTAGTGTTATCTCAACTCTTTCTTTTATTCTGTGGTATTTTGGGTTTGGTCTTTTGATCAGATCCTTGTTCTTAGATGTTTTTGTCATATTTATATTTGTTTGCTTATTTTTATTCATTTATTTTGAGGATTATATGAGAAAGGCTCTCACTCTGGTTAGCATTGAACTCACTAAGTAACCCATGTTGACCTTCCAACTCACAGCAATTTTCTTCCCTCAGCCTTCTGAGTTTAGAAATTATAGGGGTGAGACACCATGCCCAACTCCCCACACACCCCCATTTTTATAAATGTTTTTAAGGTAGTATTTTCTCAGCTCTTTCCTCCCTCCTTGATGTTTTTTCTTCTACTTGTTAAATTCGATAGTTTATGCTTTCCCTTGTGATTTTCATTGGTAACTGATAGAATTTCATTGATAATTGATTCTTCATTTCTAACATTTCTAGTTGGTTGTTTATCAGAGATTTGTTGAACTTGTTGAACTTTCCCTGCATGTATTTCTTCCTCAAATCACTGGTTCGTCTACTGTACTTCTTTCCTCATCTAGGTCATGAGCAAATTTTCTGACTTCATTTGTTTATGTGAGTTGCTTCTATAGTCATTGGGTCTTTTTAGAACTGGAACTCTAATATATTTTTTCTGGCTTTTCAGTTACCTTGTCTTTGATTTCTGCCTCTCTCTCTCTCTCTCTCTCTTTCTGTGTGTGTCTTTGTTGTGTTTTGTGCATCTGTTGGAATGAAGCTGTTTTTATTTTTCCTCTTCCCCTGTTTTTTGTTTGTTTGTTTGCTTGTTTATTTTATTTTACATGAGTTTTCCTAGTGAGCTGTCTTCACTGGGATTTATAGTCCTCAGTACTATTTATGGCGGAAGCCAACTGCAGTCCAGATATAAAGGTCTGACAGCAGTCCTCTGGCATAACTTGAAGTAGAAGGCATTTGTGCACTTAATTTGTCTCTCTGATAAAGTTCTTGAACAGCAGCAGTAGGGCACTGGATAAAAAATTACAGTTTAGGCCCAGCGTAGTGTCACATGCCTTTAATCCCAGCACTCGGGAGGCAGAGGCAGGTGGATCTCTGTGAATTCGAGGCCATCCTGGTCTACAAAGCGAGTCCAGGACAGCCACGGCTGTTATACAGAGAAACCCTGTCTCGAAAAACCAAAAAGAAAAAAAAAATTACAGTTTATAGTTTTTTTAAAGCTAAGGAAATTAGCAATTAAGCAGGAAGATGCAGATAGCACAAGAACCGGGGGGAGAAGGGGGGAAGTATAAGAAACAGAACACACATGGGTGAGAGTCAATGAGACATACTGGAAGGAAACACGAGAGTCTAGCAGGTTCACAGAACAGATAGGCAGGAAAGCCTATTCAGACCAGATACCAGCTAAAGGAGAACAGCTAAGAAATCAAAGTTCAAAGCATAAATGAAGAAAACAACATGGAAAGTTATAATCTCAGTCAGTTTTTCTTCCTACATGGGATGAATGTGGCTTCTCCATCCCTCTTGGATGGCTTCTGCAGCAGGCCACAGACTGGGAGAACTTCCTGCCGAGAGGAGTTTCTGTTTGGGATTCCACTCTCCTTTGAAAATTTCTTGTTCTGAAAATCCTGCCTTCCAATCCTTCATCTCTGGTCTGGGGACTCATTCTTTGCGTGTGAGACTTTCTGTGACTGAGACCGCGAGGGGGTGTGGAGACCCGCCCCTCGTGTTTATACTTGTTCTCAGTGGTACTTCTTCTACCCACCCACCGTTTAACTCGTGCCCACCAGAGAGACTTTTCAGAGCACTGCCTGTCTTTTCCATGCTGCCACTCACCAAGCCAGTGTCAAGGGTGCTGCCTTCCTAGGGTATGCTGTCGAGGACAGTCATGACAGTCTTTTGTGAAGACACTTTGCGTCTTCACAGCCTACAATTGCTCTGCCATCCGTCTGTCCATGGAGTGTCCACCTCTTGTTACATCTGCACCCTGGCTGGTGTCTTTCCGTCTCTTCTCATGGCCATGGTGCCAGGAAGAAGAGAGCACATCCCAGGCATTGCTGCTCACCCTGGCCAGCACTAGCAGTGTGGTGTGAATGGGTCCCAGCTGCCAGCTTCTCCTCGGGGAAGTTCTCATCTAGGTTTATTTTTTTTCTTCAGTTCTTCCTCTCAAAGAGGAAGAGTCTGCAGTTTCTTGTTCTAGTTCTTCTATTTCGTCAGGTGACTTGGTAGCAGCTTCAGATGCACCATCTCACCTGGAAGTCCTTTGCCCAATTTTAAAATTATTATAAATGACAAGATGGGAAATATTTCCACAGGTGGAAAATTCTCCACACTTGTACTTTTTGAAAGACAGAATTCTAAAGTGAAACATCGCTTCTTACTTCGTTCATCTTATCTGAGTTGCCTCTGTACACATCTCTTCTTACTCTGTAGGGGGGAAAGTAATCTCAGGAAGAAGTATGGGAATGGAGTGTAAGCAAGGATAAAGAGTGAACACTTTGGCTTCCCAACAGCCAATTCCAACATAACGATCTGCTGAGACTGTTGCCCATCACTCCTTTAAATCCTTCAGAGGGAAGATGCTGAGGAAAGGGTGTTGAAGCATGCACAGAGCTGTGGAGAACAGAGCAGGGTCCTGTTGGAAATGAATCACCCTTCACCTGAGGACCCCGCTGCTCTACCACCCAGGGAGCTCCCAGCAACTTGTGTGTGTCCTCATCTGAGGCAGCACGAAGCCCTCAGGTGCTCTTCCCTTTGCAGAGTGTCAGCCTTATCCTGCTCCTCCTTCCTCCACTCTGACAGGGATAAGTATGTAAGACAATGAATCATTCAACAGAACCAGAAGGACTGAAAAAAAGAAACAACAAACAACAAAATACATCTTGGGACGTGCCATTTATGATACAGAGGACTGTGATATTATTAATTCATTAAATGACACAGAGAACATACATGACTATGCCACATACAATATCAAGGACCTTATCAGTGTGTGTATTGGTATGCATATGTGTGCATTTGTGTGTAAACCTGAGATGGAGGTTTGATAGGTGGAAGGGGTGCCTGGAGGTGGAGAGACTGGAAATCTTACACTACGCGTAATGCTGGCGGGCTAGGCATTCTTCGCTAGGGGCTGATGCTGAGCCTTAAAACGGAATGTTTGCTTTTCAGAAAAATCTTGGATTTGTTCCTAAGGTCCTTCAGTTCTTTACGCTATGTGGTCAAGACTAGGCTGCAATGTCCCTGGGTCACAAAGTCCTTCCAAGACCTTCTCATCAAAGAGACCCATGGCCAACAAGCTCAGCCCATCGCCACCACACAGTTCCCCTGTTTCCCCTCACCAGCTAGAATTCCCTGTTGTGGTTTCACTAGATTTTAGGTCACTCTTTGTCTGTTGCCCCAGGGGTGAAGAAAAAATCTCATATGCTTATGTTCCAATTTGTTTTTTTTTTTTTAAAACTGGTGCTTTTAAGTATTACGTTTATTCTCTTGTTGAAAGAAAATGAGGCTAAGAATATTAGTTTGTACTAAAATGTAATTGACTGATGCTTCCCCTTAGGAAGTTACAATGGAAAGAGTTGACTATTGAGTACTCCCTGGAGTGTAACTAACTACAGTTACTGAAAGGTGCCACCATGGCTCCTTCTAAATGATTGGCACTGGAAAACATCAAAGCCTTTCCCCATAGGCCCGGCAACTGTTGATAAATTCCTCGGGCTCAAATCAGTTTCTTCCGAACACTTTCCTTAGTGGACTGTCCTCAGACCTCAGTGTGCTGAAGAATGACCAACTGTAACAGTAAGCTTGCAGGGTCCGGGCCTTGCTCCTAAAGATTCTGAAGGGACATACTCGAGTGTGTCCAGAAATCTTTATTTTTAACTTCTGGGGTGGGGGTGGGGTTTGAGACAGGGTTTCTCTTTGTAGCCCTGGCTGTCCTGGAGCTCACTCTGTAGACCAGGCTAACCTGGAACTCACAGAGGTCTGCCTGCCTTGGTCTGCCTCCCAAGTGCTGGGATTTAAGGTGTGTGCCACCATCACCCTGCCATTTTGTAATTTTTATTTCATTTTATTTATTTTGGTGTGTGTGTGTGGGGGGGTATCAACGGTGTGCCCTATGTTGTGCATGTCAGAATGACTTGAGGAAGTCGGTCTCTCCTTCCATCATGTGCATTCCAAGGATTAAATTCAAGTCATCAAGTTTGGCAGCAAGCACCAAGCCCCTTTTCCTGCCAAGACATTTTTCTACTTTGGTATAATTACTTCTATTTCTTTAAAAAACTTTTTTTTTTTTTGAGATAGGATCTTACTATGTTGCCTTAGCTGGCCTAGAACTCACTATGTAGAACAGACTGGCCTCAAACTCATAGAGATCTCCCTCCTTCTGCCTTCCATGTGCTAGGAGAGCACTGCCACACCAGCTGGATTATATTTTTAATAAATGTCCGCTAGGTAACTCATCCTTTGAGAATACAACTCTGAGGCAAGATATAGATGCTCCCTGAGGCCCAACCAGGGAAGGCTATCTCCAGACCTTGTTGGAGGAGGGTCTAATGCATTGGTCCTTGGAGGCTGATTTTAGCGCTAGAAATCTGGTTATCACCCTTTCTGAGGCACTCTCTGATTGGTTAATAAAAGTCACTGATGGCCAATTAGCTGGGCAGAAAAAGTATAGGGAGGTGGGACTTCCTGGGTCAGTGAAAAGAACCCTGGGTTTCACACAGGGAAGTTCCCTGCCAGGTCGCTAGAGCAGAGGATGGCTGCATGTGAGCTCTGTGACCCCTTGAAGGTATATAGCAAGCCACATGGTAGGTTGGGATTAGGTGGTCTGAGATTAATTTAAGTGAGCTAGTTGAGAGTCTGCCCAGCTAAGGGCTAAGCGTTGAAACATTAAAAGGTCTTGGTGTATTTAATTACTGGGAAAAGGACTGTGTGGGGCTATAGGCTGCCAGTCAAAGCAATCCAGGCCTACTGGCCTATCTCCAAGCCCTGGAGGTTGTCCCTCCAGGCCACTGGCAATTCTACTGGTCTAATATAACAATTTATGGTTATTAATAAGTATCCAGCAGCTGCCTCTCCAGCTGCCCTGCCAGACTTCACTGCCAGGCCATCCCTCCAGGCCTACAGGCCTCTCACGCAAGTCAGACCTGCCAGTCTTCAGCCAGGCTGCCTGTTGCTCCACCAGCCTAATGTTACAATTTATAGTTACTAGTAAATATCACTACTAACAAAGTTGCAGTTTCAAGACCCAGTTTTGCTGAGGACTAGCCTATGAACTAAACTGGGATCACAGAAATGCTTCTCATGTCTTACTTCCAGGGACCCTGGGGGACACACAAGAATGATCCAATTGAGCCTAGAGGCCACAGGGAAGACAGATCAATATTGCAGTGTCCCTTCCAATAGCAACTTTCTCTTTTGTTCAGACCCAGGGCCTGGCCTCAAGGGAAGCTTCATGTTTTGTTCTTTTCAGGCAAGGTTGGTAAAAAAAAAAAAGCCAACTGAAGAGGGCTGGAGTGATGGCTCAGAGGTTAAGAGTCCTGGGTGTTCTTCCAAAGGACCAGGGTTCAAATCCCAGCACCCACATGGCACTTCGAAACTGTCTTCCCTGTGGCCAAAAGAATCCTCTGATATCCACATGTGTGCCATGGTACATATGCATGAATACATGCATGTGCAAGCATACACACACACACCATAAAAAATGGGGGTTGAGAACCAGCAAGATGGCTTAACAGGTAAAAGCACCTGCCACACAAGCTTGACACCCGTGAAACTCATGGGGAAGGAGAGAAGAGATGTCTGAAAGTTGTCCTCTGGCTCCACAGAAGGGCTATGACCCCAAATATGCCCTATCTCTCTCTCTCTCTCTCTCTCTCTCTCTCTCTCTCTCTCTCTCTCACACACACACACACACACACACACACACACACACACACAAAATACAGACACTATACACACCACACATACACCACACATGCACACCCCACACACCCTGCACATCACACATAGACCCCACACACATACACACACACCATACACACCACATACATACATACATACACATACCATACATACTACACACTATAAATACACATACACCATACACACTCCACACATACCCCACACAGTCACCATACACCATATACCACATACATACCATACACACCACATATACCCCTACACACATACACCATATACACCACACACACATCCACACTGTACATATACCATACATACCCCCAACATTCACATACACACCACATACATACATACATTCACATACCATACATATCACACACACCACATACATACACACGTACCATACACACACACACAACACACACACATCATACACACCACACATACCATTACATACCATACATACACACACACACAACTAAAACAACTAAATAAATATTTAAAAATGATTATTCCTGATTAAGCTCAATGTGTTGAAAACCTGCATCCGTTGAAGCTTCAAATTGAGGAGACTCGCTTTAGGGAAAAGAACAGCACACACAGGCTTCTCTCAGCCATCTTCAAGAAGAATGTGACCACGGGCTTGTAAATTCCCACTTGCTTGTGTGTCATACTTAAATACACTTGTATCAGTTTAGTGTAGAAAAACTCAAGAATTAAAAAGCTGTGTTTTGCCAATAGTTCTCCCAGTTGGTACTTGAGTGGAGAGAGCCAACTCTACAGTTGTGAAGAGTGGGCACTCCACACTTAGTTTAATTAGAATTTTTTGAGTAAGCTATGTTATTCCCTGTGCACCCATTTTTAGCTGGGAATGGAGGCTGACTAGAGTACTCAGAGCTCTTTCATGAGATGGTGATAGGACAAACGCTTAGCATTCTCTCGGTGACAAAGGGGCTCCCTGGACACACAGCTGCTCAACACAGCATATGTTCCAGTAACAGGGAGAGCCCTGCTATTCTTAATAAAAAATGGTTGGTCGTTCCTCTAATGCCAAAAAAAGAGTCAAACGTTCTGAACTGATACCAACTCCCTTTGTTCAGCCCCCTCTTGCTCCTTGTATATGTTGTTTTGGTACTGAAAAAAAAAAATCATACGGAAGAGACAAGTCTTCCAGGAGGAAGACGGAGTGCATACCAACAGTTCCTCCATGAGGTGTGGAGGCAGCTGTTGCAGCCTCAGAGACACGAATAAAAAGCATGTCTGGAGATCAGGAGCACAGCTCTGTGCCATGATCTTCCCGATCTTCCCAACTGTGTTAGATATTCCTCATCTTCTTCAACACCGTTTTATTAAGGCTTTTTGTTTTTTTCACAAAAGTGAATTAGTTTTGATCCTCAGAGACTATTCTAGAGCAAGCCAGGATTTCTGTCTTTTGCATAGTGAAGGAAAGAATTCTATCCTTCCAATTTTCAATTATGAAATCTGGGTCTACAAAATCCCCAGGAATGAAGAGATCATGGTCCAGTCCTAATAAAACTAGGGACATTTTGTTGTGTTTTCTTCAATGACACGTAATTAGTATTTACACACACTTTTTACATGTTAAAGGTTATGTAGTGAGGGGGAAATGTTTTAGAATTTCCCATGATTTATCAAGCCTGTTGTGAAACAATGAGAAAAATGATGATTTTTTGCAAGACAGGACATAGTATCTTCTGGGTGTGTGACTGGAGAGAGACCCATATAAAACAGGAACCTCTGTGACAGAAAGAGAGATCCAAACTAGCCATCCAGGGACACGGTGGGCTGAACTCCCTTGCTCAGCCATGTTGTCTGAGGGCCTGGGGGGCTGGATGGGAAAGGCCAGGCTGAGCACTGCAAAACCAGAGGCTCTGGGCCTCATCTGCTGCTCCAAAGAGCACCGAGGGGCGTCTCACCTCAGCCCTCATAACACAGACTTCCAGCTTCATCGTCACGTCGTGGCCTCTAGAAAGATGATGTTCATGAGCATGCATCTTACCTGAGAGAGTGTTGCATTGACTCACAAATCCCACCCTTGGAAAATCCTTTGCAAACTAAGAAAATTATACAATATGCCAGCCGGGTGTGGTGGCACACACCTTTAATCCCAGCACTCAGGAGGCAGAGGCAGGCGGACCTCTGTGAGTTCAAGGCCAGTCTGGTCTACAAAGTGAGTCCAGGACAGTCATGGATACACAGAGAAACCCTGTCTTGAAAAAGAAAAAAAAAAAAAAGAAAGAAAGAAAAGGAAAGGAAAGGAAAAAAAGAAAATTATACAATATACCGGAAAAAAAAAAAAAAAAGAATTGCTCATTGAGAGAGCAGATACTATGGATGAGAAAGGAACCATGTACTGGTGTGGAATGTAACCTTGCTTGGGTTGTGGGAGACACAGGAGCTCAGGAAGTTGTGGACAAGGTGAAGATCCTGAGGGAAGATGGAAGAAGCTAGAGAATGGAGGGTAGCCGGCTCTTAATCCTCACAGGTATGGTTATTGTTTGCAAAGTTTCTACCATAAGAGGTCAGAAGATTCTCGACTCTGGAAACGGAGAAGGCACCTCACTGCTTGGCCACCAAGGCCTAATGGAAAAAGCAAATGCAGGGAGGACAGGGACGGTGTTCTTGAAGACAAGCTGCATTAATTAGTTACTTTGCACTGGGGTGACCACAATGCCTGACAAAACAAAACAAAACACAAACAGGCAAAAAAACCCTAAAGAAAGAAAGACTTGTTTGGCTCACAGATTCAGAGGGTCTATCACAATTGGAAACCATGCCAGACCAGCTCAGTTCTAGGCTGTTGCAGTGGGTGATAGGGGCTGTTCACACCGGAGCAGAAAAGATAAGAGCAGAGAGCCAGGCAGGAACTGGGGCCCACCTACTGTTAAGTTCAAACCAGGGATTAGTGGCTGAGGGGCATATTTAATATATCAAAGCAAACCTGGCCTCCAGGTTCTCCCAGCATCCCTCAGTCCCTACCTATTACAGAGTATGAGTGGCATGCTGGCATACCCTGCCCTCTACCCTGAACTCTCCAGCCCTTCCCCTAGAGCCTCTTCCCTACATAATCTAGACATTTTGGTTACCAGCCCCTCTTTTTGCACTCCTTTTGTGCCTTTGGCCTCCTGCTTCCTGTACTTGGTTCTGCTCTCTCCCTTCCCCTCCCCCTCTCCTTACATGGTTCAGTGTCATGACTGCTCGGGACTCTCCCAGATGTGTCTGCCTCTGGCTATGCTCTCCCACAAGTCTATAAAAAACTTTCTCCTCCACCATACCTAGGAACAGTCATGTCCTTTGCTTTCCTTTTCATTCCTTTTTTTTTTTTTCCATTCACTTACGTCTGCGAGCCAGGCCCAAACTCCCAAAGACCTGCATCTTCACAAGGTAGTTCCACAAAATGGAAAAGTGCATTTAAAGCGTTTTTCAAGCCTGCTGTGGATATTTCATATTCAAACTATATCAGATCAGTTCTGGAGAGAGTACTTCATTCTCTCTGCTTATAAATAAATTTTTAAAAAATGTACTTCCCAAACAATTTGAACAAAAGCACCATGGAAGCAGATGGATCTATTTAATAGTCACACATGTTTAACATCATTGGGAAGTATAAACACATCAAATCTATAATTTCCATGAATATTAAAACTTAGGGAGGGATGAGAATGAACAGACAAAAAATCATGAAGGTATTTGTAAAACACTGTTTTGAGCTATTTGGAAATAAACACACCATTCATTTACTTGGGACTTAACGTTATACCTCTAAGCTAATAAGTGATTTATCTTTAATACAAGTGTCTGCAGGAAAATGATCAGATCTCCTGATGACAGCATTCTGATTTACCGAATGGTGTGGGGAGCGTGTTCCGTTGGCAATGTCTCTAGACATTGTCACAGGTCATGAGGGAGGATTGGGGTCTTGTGTGACCTTAGATAAGATGTGGCATCTTTCTGAGTCTCACTTCTCATTTGTACAGTGGGAATGTCCCCTTTGAAGGGTTATTGTGGGGGTTAGATGAGCTAATTGTGGTAAAGTGCTTACCATTGAAAAATAGTAAGCTCTTGACACCCTCTGAAGTTGTTAATTTTATAGTAAGCTCTTGACACCCTCTGAAGTTGTTATTTTATAGTAAGCTCTCGACACCCTCTGAAGTTGTTACTTTTTTCACATGCTTGTTTTCCTTTCCCTTCCCAAACCTTTTCAAGCTTTTGCTTTAAGTTCCTCTAATTGGCCTGCATCCCCCCCCACCCCCGTCCCGCAGACAGGACACCTGTGGCTCTTCAGGCTTTAGTGTGCCCCCCCCCACCCCCGTCCCGCAGACAGGACACCTGTGGCTCTTCAGGCTTTAGTGTGCCCCCCCCCACCCCCGTCCCGCAGACAGGACACCTGTGGCTCTTCAGGCTTTAGTGTGCCCCCCCCCACCCCCGTCCCGCAGACAGGACACCTGTGGCTCTTCAGGCTTTAGTGTGCTTGCTTTCCTGTAAGGACCATGGGTAGGCTGGAGTGATAGCTCAGTCCGTAAAGTGCTCTCTTTCTGAGCATGCCTAGGCTCCACCCCCCAGAAGCCACATAAAAAATCTCAGTGTGGGGTGTGCGTGGTACTCCAGCAGAGGCAGAGACAAGCAGATCCCTGGGCTCTAAGGCTAAGCCACCCTATTCTACTCTGGAGGTCCCTGACTAAGGAGAGACCCTGTCTCAAAAATCAGTGTAGAGAGAACCTGAGGAGGAACCTCAGCAGAGGACCATCTGTTCCACATTCATGAGCAAACAAACAAGTTCATATGTGTCTGTGAGTACATGTGCTCCTGTTCATGTCCATGTGTGTGTGCACACACACCACACACCCCACAATACAAAGATATACAAAAATACAGTAACAGAGGAGTCCTGGTTAATTGAGCTTTGACTATTTTCTACTTTTTTCTTTGAAAAAAAATATGTGTATTCTATAATTTCCATGAATATTAAATAGAATAATAATATTGACATAATGAAAAAAATATATTCATTCTACCACGTGGGTCTTGGGGATTGAACTGAGGTCCTCAAGCTTTGTGGCAAGCCCCTTTACCTGCTGAGCCATTTAGCTGGCCTGAATTTTGGTTCTTTCATTCGTTTACAAAACTGCACTGGTTCTGTTCGTAGAGGAGCCTGTGTCCCCTCCTGCTGCCAAAATTCCAGAAAGGGTTCATGATGACCCTTTACTGCCTCGCCACTTCCCTAGCAGCATGGTAACTGCATGACACATTTTTTAATAGGTGCTCATCTACCTCTTTTGGAAAGACATTTGAAATGGTGTCTTCTGTTTCTTTATCTGGATCCAGAGTACAGATTGCTGGGGTGACCAATACCAGGGGAGAGTCAGAAGAAGACGTTCCTCACACAGTGCTTTGTCCTGCCAGACTGACCACAGAGGCTTTCTACAACGCAGTTGGAACTCTGATTGTCCAAAGCAACAGTTGCCTCAACTACCAGGCCTGTGAGCCAAGCAGCTCCCTGCTCTTGTAAGCACACTTCACTAAGTATCTGCCACCCCCACTGGTCCCGAATAGTCTCCTAAGTCACAACACTCTCGGAATTGTCTGTGAGGTTTTGGGTTTTGGTTTTTGAGACAGAGATTGACTCTCGTCCAGGTTGACCACAAATTCATGGAAATCTCCTACCTCAGCCTCTCCAGGCTCGATCGCCACCCACGCTCTATCTGCTGTACGTGCTTGAATGTGTGTGCAGGTGTGACTGTCCATCTGCGCTTAGCTACACAGCCACCGGTAACATTAGTGCCAGTTTAGTATTTGTAATTTCTATTTGTGTGTGTGTGTGTGCATATGTGTGTGTGTGTGTATATATGTGTGAGGGTGTGCATGCGTGTATGTGTGTGCTACAAGGGTGGAAGTTAGAAGACAACTTTCAGGGGTCAGTTGTCTCCCCCTCCACTTTGGCCCTAGGGATTGAACTCAGCTCATCAGGCCTGTGTGGCAAGCACCTTTACCCACTGAGCCATCTTGCCAGCCCTCATACACTATTATTATTAGCATCTTTAAGATTATTAAAAATCTATTCAACATCAGGAATATGAATGATTGCATGAGGCAATGGATGCTTGTTCTTATTTTTAAGATTTTTACAACAAAATTGCCACAAGTCAAAGGACAAGGAGAACCCGTTATTATATGTCAGTTTTATTCAGGCAAATTGACATAAAATAAAATAAAAATCATCCTGAGTATGTGGTGATGGTCAATGTTGATTATAAGCTGAGAGGATCTGGAATCCCCTAGGAGACAGGCCTCTGGGCGTGTCATTGGTGGACGGTGGCTTCTAGATCCAGTTTATTGAACCAGGAAGATCTACTGCAATGCCAGCAGTGCCATTCCCGGGCTGGGGTTCTGGACTGAAAGGAAAGAGAAAGCGAGCTGAGCACCAGCAGCCATTGCTGTCTGCTTCCTCACAGCAGATGCCGTGTGACCAGCTGCCCCACCACCATGCCTTCCTTCCATCATGGTCTGCACTTTTGACTGTGAACCAAACAAACCTTTTTTCCCTTAGGTTGCTCTTGTCAAATAGTCTGTCTCAACAAGGAGAAAAGTAACTGTTACTGGGTGTATGATGCGATGAATTTTGATGTACAGAGTCATAAAAGCAGTATTACGGTGGTTTTCATCAATCCTGGAAGTTATATGAGGACTCTGCAGTTTGTCTCCTCTCTGAGGCCGCTGGGTCTGGCAACCTACTACTGCTTCCTATCATTAGTTTTATCTTTTCTAGAATTTTCTAACAGAATCATACTGGATACTTTCTTTCCTTTTTTCTCTTTCTTTCTTTCTTTCTTTCTTTCTTTCTTTCTTTCTTTCTCTCTTTCTTTCTTTCTTTCTTTCCTTTTTCCAACATAATGTTTTTGTTATTTGGGAGGATGCTTTCATTTCTGCACATCTCCTTCTATTAGTTTTCTGTTACTGCAGTAATAAATCGTCGTAGACAGTTCTGTGTCTCTGAGGTCTGGATAGGGCGTGGTCCTGTGCTTAGACATGGCAAGGCCAAGGCACAGGCATCCAGTGCTTCTCCCTAGAGAGCCTATTCCTGGATCACTCAGACTGCAGCAGGATCCCTTGAAGCCTTGGGACTGAGGTCTGTGTTCCCCTGCTGACTCTCTGGGGTGCTTTTGATGTCCTCACGGCTCCTCCCCAGATGCTGCTGCATATGCCCCCCTATATCTCAGAGCCAGCAATGACACATCACAGCAAATGACACACTCTCTTACATCCTGTCTTAGTTACTGTTCTGTTGCTATGAAGAGACACCATGACCAATGTAACTTATAAGAGGAAACATTTAGTTGGGATCTTGTTTACAGTTTCAGAGGGTGAGTCCGGGATCAGAGGGTGGGGAATCCGGCAGCAGACAGGCAGGTGTAGAGCTAGAGAAGTTGAGAACTCACAATTGACCTATAAGTTATAGGCAGAGAGAGAGAGAGAGAGAGAGAGAGAGAGAGAGAGAGAGAGAGAAGGAGGGGAAGGGAGAGGAAGACAGAGATAGAGAGATAGAGACAAAGATAGAGCCAAAGGGACTGGGCCTAGCATGGACTTTTGAAACATCAAAGTCCGCCCCTATTGGCACACCAGCTCCAACAAGGCCACACGTCCTGATCCTTCCCAAACAGTTCCACTAACCAAGCATTCAAACATATGGGTCCGTGGGAGACATTTTTATTGAAACCACTCCACATCTTGAATCATTTTGGCTTCCCCTTTTTGTCACCCTCACACAGATTAGAGTCACCTGGGAAGAGGGAAGTTCAACTGAGGAAGTGCCTCTATCAGACTGGTCTGTGGACATTCTGCGGGGACATCTCCCTGATTGCTGATGGATGTGTGAGGGCCAAGTCCACTGTGGACGGTGCCATTTGTGGGCAGGTGGATTTGGGCTGTCGAAGATAACTGAGCAAGACTGAAAAGCAGCGTTCCACGGCCTCTGCTCCCATTGCTGCCTCCAGGTTCCTGCTCTCACTTCCCCAGATGTAACCTGTAAACAAGTAAACCGTTTCCTCCCCAAGTTGTTTTTGGTCAGAGTGCCATTATCACAGCCACAGAGAAGCAAACTACTACACCCCTCTTCTGTGTCTCTCTGACCCCGGCTGTGGAAGCCATTGCTCTCTTAGGAATGCATGTGATTAAATTGGGTCCACCTGACTATTCAGGATATGTTTCTTAAAGAACCTTAGTGACATCTGAAAAAAATCCTTTTTTCACTAGTTAACATAGAGTAATCTAGGATACTTTTTTTTTTTCTATCAAGATCCTTAATCTTACTAACAAGTTCTCTTTGCCATTTAGTATAGCATAGTAAAACATTTCAGGAATTAGGGAGTGGACATCTTTGGAGGAGCAAACTCCCTGCCACACTGCTTTCATTTCATGCATCATTTGAAGATTTATGCATGTTAGTGTAACTTTATACAATCGTGTCTGTTTCATGCTTTCTCTCTTAACCCAACAATCACCCAAATAATTGAGACTCTGTTATATTATTTGTCACAACACAAGAACTGAGCAGTTATTACTCTATTCTTAGCCCCCTAAACTAATCTGGCTTCGTCCCAGTGTAAATCCCAGAGATTTCTGTTCTTTGTGGTTTTCCTGCTTCAGCTGGCTTTCTCCTCATCTCTCTTACACCTCTGTCCATGGCTAAATTCTCCTCCTTCCTCCTCTAACTCCTCCTCCCCTCCCCTGGAGGGCAGGAAGTCCAGCCCTATTCTCTCT
The DNA here is from genome assembly GCA_907164525.1 of Lophiomys imhausi. Taxonomy (NCBI): domain Eukaryota; kingdom Metazoa; phylum Chordata; class Mammalia; order Rodentia; family Muridae; genus Lophiomys; species Lophiomys imhausi. The sequence continues at coordinate 3,521,961 of CAJQZJ010032401.1, forward strand.
CTTGCTCAGTGATTGGTTGTAAGCTGTTTTATTGGCATATCAGGGGATGTTTGGGGAGCAGTGTTTACACAACATTCAGACAGGAAATTCTCAGAACAAGGCTTGCAACCAGAAATGAGATGATACAGAAATCAACATTTGGATTACACAATAACCTTTTCTCTACATATGGATATCTTGTGTGTAGCAGTTGTTCTTTTTTTTTTAATCATTTTTTTTCAAATCTCTGAGTAGTATGCCATTCTAAGGACATAGCACAACTTGTCCAATTGATGGAAGTTTGTGAATGTTTACAGTTTTTGTCTGTATTAAAAAAGTTGCTGCTATAAAGCATTCTTAAACCTCTGTGCGATGCACATTTTAATTTCCTTGTGAAAATGCAGAGAAATAAATTGGTTTGGCCACAAGGTAAGAGTATATCTAACTTTAGAAGAAAATGTTAACCTATTTTCCAATGTGGTATGGTGGTTTGGATAGGAATGGCCCCTACAGACTCATATGTTTGAATGCTTGGCCTTAGGGAGTGGCACTATTAGGAGGTGTGGTCTTGTTGGAGGAAGTGTGTCACTGTGTGGGCAGGCTTTGAGATCTCATATGCTCAAGCTAAGCCCAGTATGATACACAGTCTCTCCTTGCTGTCTGTGGATCAAGATGTAGAACTCTCAGCATGATGTCTGCTGGCATGCCACCATGCTTCCTACCATGATGATAATGGACTAAACCTCTGAAACTGTAAGCCAGCCCCAATTAAATGTTTTCCTTTGTAACAGTTGCCTTGCTTGTGGTGTCTCTTCACAGCAATAAAATCCAAAGTAAGACATGCGGCTTTGCCATTTTGTGTGTCTATCAACAGTATGTGAGAATTCTTGTTCTGAACAATGATTTTGATGCTTAAGAGATTTTATTTTCAGTGAAGTTCAGTTCTCTTTTTCTTTCTTTCTCTTAAGGTTGGTTTATCTAAGGAATCAGCAACTAACCCAGGATCACTGGGAGTTTATCTTTCATGAGCTTCTAAATGTATTGGACTTTTATCTCTAAGTTAAAGGTCTATGATCTAATTTGATTTAATTTTGGAATATTACATGAAAGTAACATTTTATTTGTGTTATAAGGACATCCAAATACTCTAGCACCAAATGATATAAACAACATCCCATCTCTTGGCACATCCTTGATGAAGACACTATGGGCCACTTGGATCTGAGTTGGCTTCTGACTCTCCTTCTCTGTTTCATCGAGCACTGTGTCTGCCCATGCAAGCCTACATAGCTTTGATTATTGTAACTTTTAATCTTCACATCATTCAGTTTAATCCCCTCTTTCATTTAATTTTTAAACAATTACTTGGCGTCTTTATATATATTTTAATTAGCTCAGCAATCTCTATCAAAGAAACTGCTGCATTTAGACTGGGATTGCATTGAGTCCTGACTCTATTAATTGCTCTGGGAAGAACTGACTCATCAATATTGAGCCTGGAAAGCCAGAGGCATTGTTGTGTATCTCCATTGACTTAGATATTTTGAAAATTCTCTCACTAGTGTCTTAATGTCTTATTAAAATTTTTTTCCTGGATACGTCATACTTTTGAACTGTTGCAAATGGCTTTATGTTCTTAATGTCAATTTCAATTTTTTATAGCATCAATGTCTTGATTAAACTTTTAAATTCTTTAGATAATTCATAAAATTAGGATATAATGCCCATTTTACATGGTTGTTAGTAAGGGTAATGAAAGGTATTTAACTTAAAGCACCAACATTTAAAAAGTATTCTACAAACAGATGCTTCAGAAAAACCGTCTCCCTTAAACCTCACGACATCCCTCTCAAGAGATTCCCAGGGAGGGAGTCAAATGGTAGGCCTCAAAGATGTGTCTCCACCAGGACACCTGAGTCCTGTGCCTGTGGCCTTACTTGGAAAAGCCAGTCTCTATAAATGTAATTAACAATTTTAATTACAATGAGATGATTCTGAATAATGTAGGCAATCCCTAAATCCAATGACAAGTCTCCTTATGAGGAAGACACAGAAGAGAAATGGCAGAGGGGGAAGGCATCACTATGTACACAGGAACCGCAGAAAGCTGGAAGAGACAAGACATTGTTTCCTTGAGGCTTCTGAGGACTGCGGTTTCAGGATTCATGATTTCAGGATTCTGGCCTCCAGATCTATTAGAAAATGCTTTCTATTCTTTTAAACCAAGAAGCTTAAGGGAATAGTTATGATGGCTTTAGAAAATCAAGGAAAAAAAAAGTAAGGAGAGCAGGCCCTGCACCTTACCTGGGCAGCACAGTAGAGCTGGCCCTGGATGTGGGGGTTGCAGGCCCAGAACCCAATGGATGAACTGCTGGAGTGCATGAAGAGGCCAGTTCCACAGACCAAAAACTACAGGGCAACTATGACACAGGGCAACAACAGTGTCTGAGAGGAATCCCAGTGAGGTTCCAGTATTGGCAAAGTAGCAAGAGCCAGAGGCTTCATACCAGACCAAGGAGTCATTATAATGAACATTTGCAAGAAAAAAAAGTGTGGACAAAAGGAAATATTGTGGGACACACTGAAACACACTACAGCTTCCACAATGAGATTTGTTTTTTTTTTCTCTCTCTCTCTCTCTGTTGGGAGAGGTTGCAAGGGTGGAAGGAAGGTCTGAGGGGAGGTGAGAGATGAGAAGAAACAGGGTGTATGATGTGAAATTTACACACACACACACACACACACACACACACACACACACACACACACACACACACAC
>CAJQZJ010032401.1:3529170-3549241 GCA_907164525.1 Lophiomys imhausi
TCCAGGCTCCTGTGTCTTCTGCTTCCATTCTGGCCTCCAGGCTCCTGCCTTGAACGTCTGCCTGACCTCCCTCAATGATGAACTGAACGTACACCGTGAAAAAGCCCTTTCCTCCCCAAGTTGCTTTTGGCCACGATGCTTGTCACAGCAACAGAGAAGCAAGCTAGTATATGTGACTTTTTGTGGTTTCCTTCACATTTTCTGTTTGAGTTTTGGCAAGCTTCTTGAATCTCAGTTGAGAGTTCCCATCAAATTTAGAAATCTTTTAAAATAAATTTTAGAAAACTGTGGTTATTATAATTTTTTTAATAAAATTTCTGTTCCCTCTTCAACCTACATTGTTTTTTATGAGGGAAGAGGAATTGCAGTTTCAAGTGTGTTGAGCAGCTTGATCTCATCCTATAGTTTACTAATATTCTATTCACACCCTTCCTCTCCACCCCCCCTTTTTATGTGAATAATTTCCATTACCATGTTTAAGTCCACATTTTTTTTTCATTTGTAATAAAATGCATTGTTAATTCCATTCACTGTGATTTTCCACAGTATGTTTTATCCCTAAGGACTCTATTTAGGTCATTTCTTGTTTTTCCATTTCTTCCTCATAATGCTCATGTTTCCATCTATCTTATTGAAAAGATGCAGTATTTTAAATTTTTATTATTCATTTACTTAACAAAACAAAATCTTAATTTTCTCATTGTTCTGGAGGCTAGAAATCTGAGATCAGGGTTCCTGGAGATTTGGCATCTTCTTCTCCTGGCCTTGTAGAAAAGTGTCTTGTGTTCACTGGTTTTTCCTCTTACGTCTTTACCTGTGGGGTTCCCTTGTAGAGCCGAGTTCCTTTACCTTGTGAGGACGCCAGTAGGAATGGATTAGGACCATGTAACATCCTTGTTTTAAATTATTTATCTGTTAAAATACCTTGTATCTGAAATCAGTCACATTCTGAGGTCCAGGGGCGGGGAGGGGGGTCAAGAGTGGGGTGTCAGAACAGGAGTATACAGACTGAGAGGAGTGAGCAGAGCCCCGCCAGCAGAGACCTGCTCATTTATGCGGAGATTGGAGACATTTTACAGACTCCTTCAACTTTGCTTGCTTATGCTACAGGTCTTTCCCGCTGGTTCAATTTCTGTTTTTCTTTTTCTTACTCTTCTTACCTTGGCTGATCAACTTTTGTTTGTAATTTTTTTTTTTTTTTGGTTTTTCGAGACAGGGTTTCTCTGTATAACAGCCCTGGCTGTCCTGGACTCGCTTTGTAGTCCAGGCTGGCCTCGAACTCACAGAGATCCGCCTGCCTCTGCCTCCCAAGTGCTGGGATTAAAGGCGTGCGCCACCACCGCCCGGCTTGTTTGTAATTCTATTCTTTTCTCCTTCCTAAAGTTCTCCACTATCACCTCTTAAGGGACTTCCTCCCATTCCTAGCTGCTTGCCAGCTCAGGGCTACATCAGCAGTAAGAAAATTTTCAATTTGAATACCTTTCCTTATTTTTCTCCTTCATTTATCTTTACGTAGGTAATAGCCTACAGGAGATATTTTGGCTTTCTTTTTTTTTTTTTTCTGGATAAGGTCTTAATCTTCCCTAGGCTAACCTGGAACTCACTAGGTATCCTAGGATGGCCTTGAACTTGGGCTTTTCTATATATAAAGTATTTTAATGGGTAGTTTAATGTTCTTTAGCAATCTTATTGATCTATATAGTTTGTTTTTGTTTGTTTTCTTTTTAGAGACAGAGTTTCTCGGTGTAGCCTTGGCTGTCCTAGAACTAACTCTATAGACCAGGCTGGCTTCAAACTCACAGAAATCCACCTGCCTTGGTCACCCAAGCACTGGGATTAAACATATGTGCTACTATCACCCAGCTTTAATTATTTTTATGGTTACATTTTTTTTGTCCACTCTCACATTTCTTTAAAATTAGAAGGCAAATATGGTTAATATAATTAATTCCATTGTGTTTGGAAACTGAAGTCATTAATTTTTGCCAGGAAAATGGATTATTTGCCATGGTTTCTGAAGGATCAATTCAACAATTAATCACCTAGTGAAGCCTTGGCTGTCCTAGAACTAACTCTATAGACCAGGCTGGCTTCAAACTCACAGAAAACCACCTGCCTTGGTCACCCAAGCACTGGGATTAAACATATGTGCTACTATCACCCAGCTTTAATTATTTTTATGGTTACATTTTTTGTCCACTCTCACATTTCTTTAAAATTAGAAGGCAAATATGGTTAATATAATTAATTCCGTTGTGTTTGGAAACTGAAGTCATTAATTTTTGCCAGGAGAATGGATTATTTGCCATGGTTTCTGAAGGATCAATTCAACAATTAATCACCTAGTGAAATATTAAAAGTTACCATTGAATTCATCCTAAATTGGGGAAAATTGTTCTTTGGCATAATTAGGCAAAAGATAAGACTATATCAGTAGATATAAAAACTGTCTCTTAAAAACGGTAAAAATTTTGGATATCAATGTTTTCTTCTGCCTTGGTATACACCACAATTGCTAATCCCCATGGAGTGTCTTGGTGTTTCCTGGGTTTGTACGTATGCCTGCTTTAGGAATATACTTGTGTCACTGAAGGAAATTTGACTACGGGCTGTTCCATAGTTAGTCTTCACTTGTACATGCCTAGCATAGCTTTCAAAACGGCACAGATAGAATTTCCTATCTCTGCTTAGTATCTAGTAAGCACTCAGTACTTGCTGGCATATTCCAAATTGTTCAGTGAAAGGGAAGCTGCAAAAATCTTTCCTTTTGTGCAAAGCCTTATCATTTGGTTACTTGAGATGAAAATATTTGTGTATCGCTTGCTGGGCGGCGTCTGTTTTAAGGGAGGGAATGTGTCTTGTGTATAGTCAGAAATAACGCTGTACATAGTAAGTTCAGCAAATATTTGTAGAAATAGGAGCAGTAGTGACTGTTCATGTTCAGAGACGATCAGAAGTTCTGCCACTCTGAGATGGTGAGGCATACAGCTCACTCAATTAGATCATGGGTCAGCAGTGGTTTATTAAATTCTAGATGCACAGCCTGAAAAGGTTGGGTTCTGCCCAAAGACTGCCTTCCCTGAGGTGAATGAACTAATTTACATTTAGGTTAACATTTACTATAGTAGCATGGATTTTCGTGGTGCATGAAATTAACCTACCTAAATTAAGATTGCATTCCATAAGCAAGTCTTTTTATACATTTTGTGATTTTATATTTCATGTTTGAAATTTACAAACATTTGGATACATAAAATGTTTACTAAGTCTAAGCCTGATTGTCAACATTTGATAATTGCTGTGTCCTTGGTGTTTTTACGACCACCCAAGTCTAAGAGAAAATAACAGATGTTCAGTTAAACATTCCTCTATTCTCTCTCTCTCTGTCTCTCTCTCCTCTCTCTCTGTGTGTATATGTGTGTGTGTGTGTGTGTTGTGTGTGTATGCATGCCTGCCTGTTGCCTGTCTTCCAAAGACATCAAACACAGGTATTGTTTATTGATGCTCATCTGTAGAAAAATGGCCAATTAAACCCTTGTTAGGGTTTCAGAGGCATCACACGATGAAAAGAAAATGAATCCTACATGAGGTATTTGAAAAGTAGTTTACAACAAAGAGTTGTAATGTTCTAAATTTATCAGGAGCTAGACCTTACCTATAGGCAAAACATGCGCTGTATGCTTCGTGGAGAAAACAATGAAGCTAATAGCTGTGTGTCTCCAAGAAATTGTGTTAACACACTAGCTGTGCTTCTGATAAATTCTTGGTTATAGATATAAATGGGCAGAGTGACTTTGCTTTGAGTTCATTATGAATTAGCTGTAATTTATAACAGACATGACCTTCAGTGAACTTATATACTATACTTAAGGTGGATAGTGTCTTTTTCCTGACAGGATAATTATCTTTATAAATTCAGAGGTTATCTATATATTTTTTTCTTTTTGACAATACTCACTTGATTAATATTGGGGTGCCATTTTCCCCCATATTTAAAATTCAAGACAAAGCCCTTGGCATGAAGACACTGTGTTACTTTCTTACAGCTCCACTGGAAATTAATTTAAGAACAAAACAAAAGGAGTTTCTCACTGAATCTATAACAAAAATAAATAAGTAAAAAAGATAAACCCCACTGAGACGCATGGTGGGACATGTGGACTTTTTAAATGACAGACAAATCAGAGGATACGACCCTTCGTCCATCTGTAGTCACACAGCACATCCATCGAGAACTGAACAGTCAGCTTGATACTCAGTCCCTTTCTTGTGACATAGAAATAAATCTGAGTTATTTTGCCACCCCAGATTCTGCAGTTATATTCTTGGGGATTACTGGTCGGTAGTTGTGGGGAGGGGATGAAGTCCTGAGAGATGCTCACTGTTGACATGAGCACAGCCGTGTCAAAGACACCAATGCCTCCGACTCACCGGGATCCAAGGCCTTCCTGTGGTCAGGCTCAGAGCAATGTCCAGAACTTCCCCTGGTCCAAGTGCGGATGCTGATGAACAGTAGACCTGCAGCTAAAATCAGTATGTGCAGAAAGTAGGGACTGTCGTTTCCTCACTGCTTCCCTACAAAGACCCCTCATGAGATCAGCCAGCCCACCTCCTTGCTTCTGTTTTGTAGGGTAAGTTTGCTGGGCTTCTGGGCTGCTGCTGGCATTTCTCCATCTGAGATCATGGACAACCCAATCCTGGCTTTATATTACTAGCGTTTGTATGTCTTTTTTCATGGCTGCCTCGATCGGACCAAGTCCAAAGCCATGCGGCAAATAGCTATTTTTCCTTTCCAGGAGACAGTTATATTAGTGAAAACTGTATGATGATTAAACAAGCCTAGATTCACGTAAAAGATTTCAAATTAGTATCAACGACAAGTAGCCATAGTTTAAGGGTTGGATCTTGAATGGACTTCAGAAACCCACATGCTAAAGGCTCATGGCGCCATTGGGAAGCAATGCACTCTTTAGGAGGCCAGGACTAACGGGAGGAAGATATGTCATATGTGTTTGACTTTGAAGATAGCATAATGGCCCCTGGCCTCTTCCTTTCATTGTCTTTGCTTTCCAGCCGCCCTGAGGGAGCAGGTCCTCACCGTAATCGTCTGCATGGCACAGCTCCCAAAGCAGTAGAACCAGCTGAAACAGACTGAAACCCCTATCTAAAATCAGGAGCCAAATCAAGTCTCTCCTCCCTTTAACTTATTTATATCAGATATAATGGCAGCTGCCATACACACGCCAGAGTGTAACTAAAGGGCACTGCATACATCTGTACCGGCAAAACTACCAAAGAGAAGCTTAGAGGGTGCCAGGTTGAACTGCTACTCGAAGTGTAGGTAGGATTGTAGATACAGCTTTTTAATTATCCAATATATATATTCTGTTTAAGCTGCTGTGTTACATGGGATCAAGGCCAAACAGGCCGTGCCTACAACAGAATGAGCTTGAGGGGTCTCCCAACAACGAGACCTCACTCAAATTAGCGGTTCAACAAAGGACTATCCACTTACTTCAAATGATGGTTCCATTATTTGATATACTTTTGGTATGCTTCCTGTGACATCATCTTTTAAAACTAAAACTAAAACAAACAAAAACACAAACCAAAAACGGTAGGGTTACCGTTGCTTTCTTCCTTTCACTAGGTCAATCACTGATACCGTTTAGACTTTAAACACGCACACACACATGCACACGCACGCACGCACTCAGTGGTGGCTTGAATGAAAATGGCCCCCATAAACTCATAGGAATGGCGCTATTAGGAAGTGTGACCTGGTTAGAGGGAGCGTGTCTTGTGTGTGTGTGTGTGTGGGGGGTAGTTGAGGTTTTAGAAGCTCAAGCCACGCCCAGTGTTACTCTCTTCCTGCTGCCTGCTGATCCAGATGTAGAACTCTCAGCTCCTTCCCTACCACTGTGTCTGCCTGCCTGCCGGCCACCGTGTTTCCTGCCATAACACTAATGAACTAAATCTCTGAAGCTGTAAGCTTGCCCCAATTAAATGTTTTCCGTTATAAGAGTTGCTGAGGTCATGGTATCTCTTCTCAGCAATAAAACCCTGACTAACAAACATACACACGCATGCACACGCACATGCACACGTACACACACCATGGCTCATTTGTTGAAAACTTCATCTCTAGGGTGGTTTTGTGAAGATGATGGGTTCTGGTATAAGTAGGACCTCATGGCAGCTCTTTAGTTCACTGAGATTATGCCCTCAGAGGACAGGGTGGAACTCATCCAGTTCTTCTCCCCCTTTCTCTCTTGTTTCCTATATAATTTCTCTCTGCCTCATTCTTTCCTCATCATGTGATGTCTCACCTTACACCTAAAAGCAGTGGGTCCTGCCAATTATGAGAGAATCATTCAAAACTAAGAGACAAAATAACTCTTCTTTTTATCTTCTAAGTTGATTACCTTATGTATCTCTTATAGCACAGAAATCTGACTAACATAGTTACTTACATGTATGTACTTTATGTGTTACGTTATTTTCTTTAATCATTGTCATCTTAAAACTTTGCCACTATGGAGCACATTGACAAATCCTGAAGACATTCTGTGGTAGAAGGTAGGCCTCTTTAGTGAATTAGCAGGTAGTTCAGATTTTTAGCATCTGGCAACACATAAGGAGAAGCTTGTTGCCCCTTTAACCTGCTGAAATGGACAAAGCCCAGTTGAGGCCAGATGATATGCCCTATTGAAGGGGCGTTGCTAAGAAACCGTGCAAGCTGCACAGATAACGGTTGCTATGAGAAGCAACAGGACTGCTGGACATCGAGAGGGACTTTGTGGACCCTTGAGACTGACAAGGATCGAGAGATGATGCGATATATAAGCCAGAGAGCTCCACATGGCCTCTCTCTTCCTCCTGTCCTCACCAGCTGAGAAGTCACACTAAAGAAGTGCACAGCAAGGTATGGCATATTCAAGCCATTAGACTGCATTGGTCATAAACTAATGGCAGAGTCCAAGAAAGAAAGACTTTTCATTGCAAGTTAGCCTGAGAAAGACCCTTTGCCATAATTCAGCCTAGTGAGGCTGGCAGCAAAGCGGGCAGAGTTAAGAAGCCACTCAGAGAAGCTTTAGGCCGTGAAGTCTATGGAAAAAACTGGCCTCAGTTTGATGGTTGTAACCAACTGACTTTATAAACTGTCCACAATTTGGTGGTTGAAATAAATTGGCCTTGTGAACTGGCAAAGTAAGTTTCAATGGACTTTAATTTTGAAAAGGCGAAAGATTTACACGATCTGAAGAGAAACCAGAGTATGGACTTTAATTTTGAAAGGGACTACCTGTTGGAACTGCTGTAAACCAAGTCACCCTGCATGGATCTACAATAAGAATATTAATATGCTTTTAATAAAGTTAAAATAGTGTCAGTTAGGTATTTTTAGATAGGTATTAGGGTGTTCTTAGATAGATTATAGATTTTGGATTATAGGTTTTAGGTTACAGGACTTGGGTATTTTATAGGTGTTCGATAAGTACTAATAAATATAAGCATTATAAATAAAAATATTCTGTTACAACATTCTTATGTAAAATTTGAGCAGAAGCATCATAAATAACAGTTATCTATAGAGAACATCCTTCATTCTCACTCACATACACTTTGGATATTTACATTCCATTATCTCTAAATCATATCATATCTCAGATACCAATTAATCAGCAAATATTTATGAACATGCTAGAAAAACAGCACGATGTAGTGAAAAGATTTAGCCATCCAGAGACAAATTAACCTGTTTTTCCACATGCTGTATCATCTTGATAAACTATTTAAAATTTGAGGTCCCATTTCTTAGTTTGTAAATCAGAAGTGATAATGTCCATCTTGCAAGATTTCTATGAAAATCAACAAGTATGATTTATTCAAAAGCATCTAGAAAATGTGGTAAGACAGATGCTTTGAAAGGCTGTCTCATTGTAACCTCAGAGCAACACACCCTACAGAAGCAGCATCATCTCCAGTCTATGGATAATGGACCTTCATTCTGGAAAGGTAACTTGTCCCAGATTCCGTGGCCATCAGTGAGCTCAGTCTTGCCTCGTCCTGTGATGTGCCACACACCACCAGATACATGTAAGGCATGGCAACATGGAAATGAGATACTTAGTGTGTTAGTCAGGGATGCTATTGCTGTTGTAAAATACCATGACCAAAAGCAACTTCGTGGGCGGTGTTATTTTTCTTACACACCCACTTCATCATTAACAGAAGTCAGAACAGGAACTCAAACAGAGCAGGAAACTGGAGTCAGGAGATGATGCAGAGGCCATGGAGAAGTGCTGTTTACTGTCTTGTTCCTCATGACTTGCTCAATCTGTTTTCTTATGAAACCCAGAACCACCAGCCCTGGGGATGGCACCTCCTACAATGGGCCCTCTTCATTGATCACTACTTAAGAAAATCCCTTACAGGCTTGCCTACAACCAAATCTTATGGAGTATTTTCTTTATTGAGATTCCCTCCTCTCAGGTGACTAGAGATTGTGTCAGGTTGACATAAAACTAGTCAGAACACTTGACTTTGTCAGGCTAAGACTAACTTTTTAAAGATTGATTTCTTGTATGTGTAAGTGTTTTGCCTACATGTGCATACCCGGTGCCCTCACAGGTTGGAAGGGGTGTTTTGTTCCCTGGAACTGGAGTTACGAATGGTTGTGAGCTACCATGTGGGTTCTGGGAACCAAATCCAGGTCCCTTGCAAGAACAGCAAGTGCTGCTAACTGCTAAGTGAATTCTCTAGCTCCAGTGTTAGATTATTTAAAACATCATTCTTGAAAGCAGAAGAAATCCAATTTATGGCACAAAACCAACCAGACTGTCATAATTATGCATTTAATTGTCCTTTGGTTTTTTCTCTTTGGAGGAAGACTAGGTGTGTCTTTGGTTTCTAATGTGATTTGCCATCTCCAGTGCCACAAGCACTGGAGAATGTGAACCTTCCTTCTTTCACAAATAGCTGGATGTAAGAGAAGAGCAGCAGGATAAAAGGTATTTAATGTGTTAAAAGATATAGGGGGACTAGTTCGTTATGGTTGTATTGAGGCAGGTAAGTAGAAATAAACACTTCCTGTGAAACCATGCCCTCTGGAAATGGAAGATACTGGACCACTTAAGACTGTGAGGACAGTGACATATGCAAGTTACTTTTGATACATCAGTGAATAATTGAAGCCTTCTAAATAACATGCAGGAGCAGACTTAGTGTTGCTGCTTTGTATATTTTTTTATTTTAAACACAGCCCCATTTTCAGGCATGGTGGGATACCCCTATAAACCTAGCACTTTGGAGGCTGACACAGGAGGATCGTGAATTTGAGGCCAGCCTGGGCTGCATATGACACCCTGGGGTCTGGGGACATAGCAGAGTGCTAGAATGCTTGCCTAGCATGTGTGAGATCTTGGGTTCAGTCCCTAGTACCACAAGACAGACAGAAAACAGCTTTACAGAAGCATAATTAACATACAGTTACCCACATCTACTATGATGGTTTGAATAGGTATGGCCCTCCTAGACTCATTTGTTTGAATGCTTGGCCCACAGGGATTGGCACTATGAGGAGGTGTGGCCATGCTGGAGGAAGTGTGTCTCTGTTGGAGTGGGCTGTGAGGGCTCCTACACTTAACCTCCATGCAGTTTGGAATTCCAGTCTCCTCCTGGCTGCCTGTGGGTCAAGATGTAGAACTCTCAGCTCCTTCTCCAGCACCATGTCTGCCTGCATGCTGCCATGCTTCCCACCATGATGATAATGGACTAAACCTCTGAACTCTAAGCCAGACCCAATTAAATGTTTTCTTTCTGAAAGAGTTGCCTTGGTATTGGTGTCTCTTCACAGCAATGGAAACCCTAACTAAGACACCTGTTTAAAGTATAAAATTTGATAAATGTTGACATGTGGAGTCATTAGTACAATCACGATGATGAATGGAGAAGCTGGAGAGATGGTATGCAGATATGAAGACCTTCATTCCCCATTGCCCCAGTCAGGTTAATCCCAATGTCACAGGTTATGACAGGTAACCATCTTTTCATGTTTTGCTTTTGTCTTGTCTTCTGTATAGCTTTTTGGTTGTATACCTCAAATTTATTAAAATATTCTACCTCCTCTTTGATTTAATTATGTGTGCTTTTTTATTTTTAGCTATTGAGTTTGAAAGCTTTTTACCCATTCTCTGCAAGTCCCTCATAAAATCTCATAAGAAGAATAATGGCCAACAGAAAAAGATGTCTATGACTTAATCCCAAGACCCTGTGCGCATGCTCTCTTTTATGGCAAAAGAGACTTTGCATGTGTATATTATGTATTTTGGTCCTGGGAATGGAACTCCGACCCTCACAGATGTTAAGCAAACTCACTATCACTGAGCTATAGCCCCCACATCCTGACAAATTTTATTTTTAAAAGCCTACTGTGATTTTGATTGACATTGATCGAATCAATAGAGAAATTTCAGGAGAAACACCATCTTTAAAATGTTGGGTCTTCTGATTCTGAACACACCTTCCAGTTTTTAGAGTGTTGAATAGTTTTATTTTTCATCAGTGCTTTACAAGTTTTTGACACAAGGTCTCACTGAGAAGCTCTGGCTATCATGGAACTCACTATGTAGACGAGGCTGGTCTTGAACTCACAGAGATCCGCCTGCTTCTTCTGGGAGTACACAGTTATGACACCACACCTGGCACCTAATAATTTATAGGATATAGAACTTGGATGAGTTGTATGAGATTTAACCCTAACTATTCACACTGTTTCATGCTATAGTGAACAATACCTTATAAATTTTACTACCTAATTGTTCATTGCTAGTATATGGAGATAAAATTGATTTCTTTATATTGATATCACATCTTTCAACCTTGTTGGAAAACTCATTACTTCTGTGTAAACAATACCTCCTTCAAACAAGGAGATAGATCAGCTTCTTCCTTTACAATCTAGATGTCTTTTTAAAAAATATTAGCTGTGCATGGTGATGCACGCCTTTAATCCCAGCACTAGGGAGGCAGAGGCAGGAAGATCTCTGTGAGTTCAAGTTCAAGGCTAGTCTGGTCTACAGAGTGAGTTTCAAGACAGCCAGGGCTGTTACACAGAGAAACCCTGTCTTGAAAAAAAATTCTTACGGCTTTCTTTTTTGTTAAGATACATTTATTTTATGTACATCTGTGGAGTGTCTGATCCCCTGGAACTGGAGTTGCAGACAGTTCTGAATTGCCATGTGGGTGCTGGAAATTGAACCTGGGTCCTCTGGAAGAGCAGCCAGTGCTCTAAACCACTGAGCCATCCTCCAGCACAATATACAAAAAACAAAACAAACAAACAAAACAAAACAACCCCCCCTTTTTTGAGACATGGTCTCTCTGTGTAGCCCTGGCTGTCCTGGAACTTGCCCTGTAGACCAGGCTGCCCTCAAACTCAGAGATCCACTTGCCTCTGCCCTGCCTCCCTCTCCCACCCCCATCCCCAAGTGCTGGGAATAAAGGTGTGCACCACCACTTTATCTTCTTTTTTTTTTAATTGACTTTTCAAATTGGTTTAAACAACCAATGTAATGTTAATTGGTGTAAGCAGATGTCCTTGACTTGTTCATAATTTTAAGGGGAAAATGTTAAATATTTTATCATTAAGAGTTATATTAACTGTAGATTTTTTAATAGATTCTCTTTATCAAACTGAGAAAAAATGTATTCCTATTTCTGCTTGCTTAGTACTGTTTTATAATAAAAAATTAATATAGGATTCTTTAAAATGTTTTTTCTATGCATACAGAGACTTTTTGTTTGTTTGCTTGCCTGTTAATATAATATGTAACCTTAACTGATTTTAAAAGAGTTGCTTACTTTTATTTTATGTGTATGCATATCTCTATGTATGTATGTGCCCCACATGTGTTAGTGGAGGCCCCAAGAAGACATTGGATCTCTTGGAATTTGAGTTTCAGATAACTGTAAGCCACTATATAAGTGCTGAGAATTGAACCCTGGTCTTCATGAAGAGCGGGCAGTGCTCTTAACAGCTGACCTATCTCTCCAGCCCCTAGCAATTATATCTTCTTCTTCTTCTTTTTTTTTTTTTGGTTTTTTGAGACAGGGTTTCTCTCTGTAACTCTGGCTGTCCTGGACTTGCTTTGTAGACCAGGCTGGCCTCGAACTCACAGAGATCCGCCTGCTTCTGCCTCCCGAGTGCTGGGATTAAAGGTGCGCGCCACTACACCCGGCACAATTATATCTTATATGCCTTTATATATTTAGCCTTTATTACAGGTTCTGGCCATAGCACATAGTGGGTGCTTAATTAACCTCTCAGATTAACCATGAGTGAGGCAAGGTAAAAGGTGCCACCGAGACGTTATGTTCAGACATTGCCTGGTTGAGTCTGGATTCCCTATCCCTGTGTGTGCTTGATTTGCAGTCTTCCTGAGAACCCAAGCTTTCTCCACAGACCAGGAGAGATCTTCCTAAGCAACACTTTATACCTATGTAGCTACGGAGATGAGCTTCCCCAGGTCCAAGTGGGGACATCATAGGGAAAGACTCTAATCAACCCAGACAAGAGGTAGGTAGGTCAGCTATACGCCGAGGGAGGGGAGTGTGCTATTTTCTTAGCAAAGGGTTTTTGCGTTAAGATATGTACTTTTTAAAATTTGTAATTGTTTATTTTTTTATGTATGTGGGTTATTTGCCTGCATATCTGCATACCTTGTGGGTGCCTGGTGCCTGTGGAGACCAGAGAGGACATTGGATCCCCTGTAACTGGAGTTACAGACAATTGCAAACTGCCATGCAGGTGCTGGGAATCGAACACAGATTCTCTGTTAGAGAAGTACATGCTCTTAAGTACTGAGCCATCTCTCCAAGATGTGTCGTTTTTAAAGTAAAATTGTTATATCACAAGAAAAAAGAAGATATATCTCACTGTTCATGGAAATACAGTGTTGATGCTTTTGAAACATCTGCTTATAGATGATTTCTCTAGGAAAGTGAGAGGACCTGTCCGCATTGCTTGCAGTCCATCTGAGCAAGGTTAGTTGGCATTAGAAAACAATTGGTTCTCTCTATGACTCACCTACACACACACACACACACACACACACACACACACACACTTGACGCTTTAGTTAAACACTAGAAAATTAAGAAAGAGAACAATTTTACCTCTTGGCCTGTACTTATTGAGAAATATGGTCTCTTCTGAGAACCAGAAGGCTCTTTGTTCCCATTATCAGGCCTGACTCACCTGTGTTGGGAAACACCTGTCTGCCTGCAGGGTAGTCTCTTTTTGAACACTTGGTACACATTAAAATTTGCCTCTAGGGATTCCAAAGGTTCTTCTGTGTCAAGAGCTAAGGAAGAGGCCAGACCCTGTGATGAATGATGAAAGCAGTTGAAGGTGTATAGGATGTAACTGATCAAGAGCTATTGGCAGTTCATGGCTGCTGGGGGAGGGAAGAGCCACTTCTCTCTGGGGGAAGGGAACTGGCAGGACTCCCATGTTCCAGCGGATGGCCGCGCTCTCCCGCACATATAGGCAGCCCTAGCTTGACTTAATGGGTTATTAAAAAAAATAAAAACGACATTAAGTTGGAGGTGTGTTGGCAGGGAGGTGAGGGGAGGATGAAGAAAGGGAATAGGGGGCAAATATGATCAAGATACATTGTATGCATGTGTGAAAATCTCAAGAATAAGTTCAACAGATGTGTGTCTGTCTCCCATCACCAAGGAATTCACTGGGTTGGTCAGTGAGGCTTAAATACAACAGTACAGCATCCTCCCAGTCCCCATAGGGACACAGCCAGCACATAAGCACCTCTAACAGGGAAGGGGACCCTCGTGCAAATCCTCTGGCTGATGGTTTACAAAGCTGCATCTCCTTCTGACTGGCCAATTAATAAAAAATGCCTTCATTCCAGAGATGCCTCTCTCCCCCTACCCTGCACCGATTTCTGTTCTCTCTCCCAGGCCTCCTCCCCCTCTCCACACCCCCTCTCCCACTTAGTTCCCTCCCTCCATCTACTTCAGATGTCTGTTTTATTTCCCCCTCTGAGTGAGATTCAAGCATTCTCCCTTGTGCCCTCCTTGTTACTTAACTTCTTTGGCTCTGTGGATTGTAGATTGGTTATCCTGTATTTTATAGCTAATATTCACTTATAAGTGAGTACATACCATGTGTGTCTTTCTGGGCCTGGGTTACCTCCCTCAGGATTATATTTTCTAGTTCCATCCATTTGCCTGCCAATTTCATGATGTCCTTGTGTTTAATACCTGAGTAGTATTCCATTGTGCAAATATATCACATTTTCTTTATCCATTCTTTGGTTGACTGACATCTGGGTTGTTTCCAGTTTCTGGATTTTATGAATAAAGCTGCTATAAACATAACTGAGCCAATGTTGTTATGGTTTGGTGGAGCATCTTTTGGGTATATGCCCAGGAGTGGTGTAGCTGGGTCTTGAAGTAGAACTATTACCATTTTTTTTTTTTTTTTGCCAGATTGATTTCCAAAGTGGTTGTATAAGCCTGCACTCCCACCAACATTGGAGGAGTGTTCCCCTTGTTCCACATCCTCAACAGCATGCTCTGTCACTTGAGTTTTGATCTTAGCCATTCTGACAGGTGTAAGATGAAATCTCAGAGTCGTTTTGATTTGCATTTTCCTGATGACTAAGGATGTTGAGCATTTCTTTAAGTGCTTCTCAGCCATTAGAGATTCCTCTATTAAGAACTCTCTGTATAGCTCTGTACCCCACTTTTTAATTGGGTTATTTGGTTTGCTGGTGTTTAATTTCTTGAGTTCTTTATATATTTTGAATATTAGCCCCCTGTCAGGTATAGGGTTGGTGAAGATATTTTCCAAATCTGTAGGCTGCCATTTTATCCTATTGACAGTGTCCTTTGCCGTACAGAAACTTTTCAGTTTCAGGAGGTTCCCATTCATTAATTGTTGGTCTTAGTGTTAGCCTGAGCTGTTGGTATTCTGTTCAGGAAGTTGTCTCCTCAATGAGCATCAGAAAGAAATCTCCCATCAGGAGATAATTCCTGTTGGGCAAAAATGCCCCTGCTCTCTCAACAGACTATATAATGTCCAAAGATGGACCAGAGCTTAAATGCAGGTAAGTCGATGTCCTAATTCTGCAGAGACAGAATGGGAAAATCCTTATTTCCTGCTGCACAATTTAGTCTGTGAAAAATGCTTGGCCAGAAGGCTGAAGATGATGCTCCAATGATATCAAGAGATATTTGGGACTGTCTAGGCAACAAACTGTCATATTTCTTTTTGGAAGCTGCTCTCCTATGCTTCCTATTCAAATAATAACTTTATCCCTTCTTACGTCTTTGATGGGGTTGAAGGCATAATAGTTATAACATTTCAATTGAACTTGAGTTGTTTAGAATTTAAAAGGACATTTTCAAGTCTAAATAACTTCTTTAAATTTATAAATATAGGATATGATAGAAATTATTTAGGTTCAGAAGTTTAGATACACCAAGATAGATAAGATGATTTTTTTTCTTCTTCAAGATTGCCTGATACAAATAGGCTAAGCATTATGTGCAAAACTTTTATATATGGTTTTCTTGATTGTTTCATATTTGTTCTTATTGTTTTTACTATATGAGTTAAAAATTTAGCCTTTTTATTACACAAAAGGAGGGAATTGTTGGGGTAGTGTTAGGCATTCTAAGTGATAATTAATTGGTCCTGGTTTCTGTCTGTTACTTACATTGACTCTGATTGGTTAAATAAATGCTGAGGCCTGAGATTGGGCAAAGATAGAGAAAGGTGGGACTTTCTGGGGTTAGAAGAGGAAGGCTGCGCTTTAGACAGAAGAAAGCATTCCAGTCAGCAGCAAGAAGAAGAAGGCATTCCAGCCAGGAGTAGCAGGAAGGAGGCACACACCATGGGTTAGAGAAAAGAACCTCATTCCACATGGCCAGGGACATCGGCATATTGTGGAGAATGGCAGTCCAAGGGGATGTATGTATATATGGGGTCATATTTGGGTAATAGAATCATGAGCTAGCTTAGATGGGCTAGGATTGCACAATTCAGGCCAAGGCTTGTTAAAATCCAAAAAAAAAAAAAAAGGAAGTTGTCTCCTGTACCAAGGCTATTCCCCACTACAGATGGGGGAGGCTCTGGGAAGTCTATGGAGGTGACCCTAGCTGAGAATCCTAGCAGTGGGGGATATGGAGCCTGACGTGTCCATCTCCTGTCACCAGGTGGAACTGCCAGTGGAGGGAGCAGGACACCAACCCACACACAAAACCTTTGACCCAAAATTTGTCCTGCCTACAAAAAGTTCAGGGATAAAGATGGAGCAGAGATTGAGGGAACACCTAACCAATGAAGGGCCCAACTTGAGATCCACCCCATGAGAAAGAGCCAACCCCTGACCCTATTTATTAATGATACTCTGCTATGCTTGCAGACAAGAGCCTAGCATAACTGTCTTCAGAGAGTCTTCATCCAGCAGCTGATGGAAACAGATGCAGAGACCCACAGTCAAACAGTATGTGGAGTTTGGAGAGTCTTGTGGAAGAGTGGGGGAAGGATTGAGTGACCCAGAGGGGTCAAGACACTATAAGAAGACCTACAGAAGAAACTAACGTGGGCCCATGGGGCCCCAGAGACCAAACCACCAGGCAAAGAGCATGCATGGGCCTGACATAGGTCTCCTACACATATGTAGCAGATGTGCAGTTTGTTCTTCATGTGGGACCCCTAACAATGGGAGCAGGGGCAAGGGGCTGTTTCTGATTACCTGTGCATCCCATTCCCTTAACTGCCCTGCCTTGTCTGGCCTCAGTGGGAGAGGATGTGCTTAGTCCTGCTGTAGTTTGATGTACCAGGTGGGTTGGTACCCATGGGGGGGGGGCTCCCCTTCTCTAAGGAGAAGAGGTGTGTGTGTGTGTGAGGATAGGACTGAGAGGAGAGGAGGGACGGGGTTTCGATCAGGCTATAAAGTGAATAAATAAATGTAATAGAACAACCACAAATAAATGAATGAATGAATTAATTAATTAATGAAAAAAAGATGTGTTCTGTAGGCAGGGTAGTTAGAGCTTGTTCTTGCCTTTGTCCTGCCATTTCTAGTGTTAACCAATAGGACTCTTTTTTGCTATCCAGGCCCATAAGGATGCTCCCTTGGAAGCAGGGCTCCCTTGTGTCAAGCTGTAACTATGACTTTCTAACAAAGCCTCTTCACTTATCTAGATTCCAAGGTTGATGCTGTGCTTAGTATTTCAGCATGCACACATGCTGCATGCACAAACTTCCCCACATATTATTAGACAGATGGCTGAAGATCTGAGGGACTTGTCATAAGAAGCCCTGGGCAGCTGGAGTCATTCTTTTGCCAGTACCTGCATTTCAGAGCTATGAGTTATGAGTAGAGACAAGAGGGTGACAGAACCTTTGGTGAAAAACACAACCCTCCAGTGACCCCTCTGGCAACACATCAGAGGTTCTGCAATCCACCTTCAGGCAACAAATTGAGGCCAGCCCGAAACGACTGGAGAGTCTGCCTGGCTCAGCTTCGAATAATATCTGCACTGCATGGCAGCCGGCTTCTGCATAAGTTCATGGATGCCTCTCGACTGTGCCTGCTTCATATTCTGGCTGGACTGTCGCTGGGAGTACTCAGGGGAGAGCGCACTTGTTGAAAAACTTTTTTTATTTTTTAAATCTGGATTGTCTTCAGGGTGTTCCTGGGAGTGGCTCCAAATATGTGAGAACCTTTCACAAGGCTTGTTATAAGTCATCTGAGATTTGTTTGGACAAATACTGTGTTGGGCTGTTACTATCCTTGGTAAGAAAACGGCTACCTCTCTAGTTTTCTGTCAAGGTTGCTACCCAACAACTGTTTGGAAAGCACAGAATTTGGACCCTCTTTTTGTTTGTCCTTATTTACTAAAATTTCATTAAATAAAAATAATCTCAACAGATGAGAAGGAAGATCTAGGTTCCTAGAAGAAACACGGTACAAGGGTATCCTTCCTCTTCCTCCTCCTCCTCCTCCTCTTCTTTCTGAAGTGTCAGAGTGGGGAGCTGGGGGTAAGCACAGATTCTATTATGGGATGGTGAATGCAGATCAAGGAGTATTATGCAGTAGACAGAAACAATGGCTTAGAAACAAGCCATAACTCAGTGATAGAGTGTTTGCCAGCACAGTCAAGAGCTTGGTCCCAAACTCTGCAGGAAACAAAGGAAAAAAAAAAAAAAAAAAGCAACAACCACACCCACGGCTCATGAATCTTTGCAGAAAGACTGTAAGAGCCAGAAGAACAGGGAAATTATAAGATTCTGTTTCTTAGAAATGCTGCCGAAGCGTGGCCTGAACAAGGATGACACCAGTCACATGTTAATGAGGCCCCAAACCTACACAAAGAGCTACAGGCAACTAAGAAATGCTGAGAGCTGGAGAAGTAGTCCTCCCCAGGGAAGAGCACATTATCAACGATGCAATCCTAAATGGTCAGCCTGAAAATATATACATATAAATAACAATATATGGACTAAGGAGGTTATATTTATATATTTAAGAATATATGTATGTATGTATGTATGTATGTATGTATATATGTATGTGTACACATATATACATACATACATGTAAAAAATTAATTAAATTACATTATTTTGGGTGCCATTTGTACAAAAAAATAGCTCTAAATTATTTACCAGCATTTATATTATTGTTAATTGGTTCGGTGGCAATTAATACTTAACCGGCCATTATAAATGAGCACACAGACACTACATGGATTTTCACAAGCCTTGGCCTGAATTGAGCAATCTTAGCCCATCTAAGCTAGCTTGCAATTCTATTACCTAAATATGATCCCATATACACATACGTCCCCTTGGACTGCCATTTTCCACGATATGCCAATGTTCCTGGCCATGTGGAATAAGGTTCTTTTTTCTAACCCATGGTGTGCATCCTCCTTCCTGCTGCTCCTGGCTGGAATGAATTAATCCTCTGAAGTGCAGGCTTCCTGTTCTAATCTCAGGAAGTCCCACCTTTCTCTGTCTTTGCCCAATCTCAGGCCTGAGCATTTTATTTAACCAGTCAGAGTCAATATAAGTAACAGACAGCAAACAGGACCAATTAACATTTAGAATGCTTAACACTATCCCATCAATTTCCTCCTTTTGTCTAATAAAAAGGCTAAATTTTTAACTCACATAGTAAAAACAATAAGAACAAATATGAAACAATCAAGAAAACCATATATAAAAGTTTTGCACATAATGCTTAGCCTATTTTTATCAGGCAATCTTGAAGAAGAAAAAAATCATCTTTCTATCTTGGTGTGTCTAAAGTTATGAACCTAAATAATTTCTATCATATCCTATATTTATAAACCTAGATTTTATTTGGACTTAAATCCTAAACAACTCAAGTACAATTGAAATTTTATAAGTAATTATGCCTTCAACCCCATTAAACACATAAGGAGGGATAAAGTTATTATTTGAGTGAGTAGGAAGCATAGGAGAGCAGCTTCCAAAAAGAAATATGACAGTTTGTTGCCTAGACAGTCCCAAATATCTCTTGATATCATTGGAGCATCATCTTCAGCCTTCTGGCCAAGCATTTTTCACAGACTAAATTGTGCAGCAGGAAATAAGGATTTTCCCATTCTGTCTCTGCAGAATTAGGACATCAACTTACCTGCATTTAAGCTCTGGTCCGTCTTTGGACTGTATATAGTTTGTTGAGAGAGCAGGGGCATTTTTGCCCAATAGGAATTATCTCCTGATAGGAGATTTCTTTTTGAGGAATTATCTCCTGATGGGATATTTCTTTTTTAATGCTCATTGTCTTTTTCCAAAACAAATGGGAGCTGTCAGGAGCTGACTGTCTTAAGTCAAACAATTCTTGTTTTTTTGTTTTGTTTTTGTTTGTTTTTTTGAGACAGGGTTTCTCTGTATAACAGTTCTGGCTGTCCTGGACTCACTTTGTAGACCAGGCTGGCCTCGAACTCACAGAGATCCGCCTGCCTCTGCCTCCCGAGTGCTGGGATTAAAGGCGTGCACCACCAC
>CAJQZJ010032401.1:3549341-3570773 GCA_907164525.1 Lophiomys imhausi
CCTGCCTCTGCCTCCCGAGTGCTGGGATTAAAGGCGTGCACCACCACTGCCCGGTAAGTCAAACAATTCTTAAAATAATAAAAACATGCCGGGTGGTGGTGGCGCACGCCTTTAATCCCAGCACTTGGGAGGCAGAGGCAGGCGGATCTTTGTGAATTCGAGGCCAGCCTGGTCTACAAAGTGAGTCCAGGACAGCCAGGGCTACACAGAGAAACCCTGTCTCAAAAAACCAAAAAAAAAAAAAATAAATAAAATAAAAACATCCTTAAATGCCATTTTCTGTATGCCTCTGAGGGTTTTGAAGACATCTACTATTTTATTTATAAATCTATCATCTATCTATATCTTTGAACAAGCAAACTGTATATTTTTATCATTTTATTATCTGTTTAACCTATTAAGCCTATTTTGTGATAAATTAAGACTAGTATTTGACATGACCAGAAGCTCAACGGGCCAGTCAACTTGTATTATCCAGATTCCTAAATAGATTGCAATAGCAACCCATAAAAGGATTGGAAGTAAACCTGTACTTTTAAATGAGTTGTATAGCCACAATACCTTATATAAGAGTTGAAATACACATATTATGTGTCTATAAAATTCTATACCAATGAATCAAAATTTAACCTTATTTTTGTATCAATGTACAAAATTCTATACCAATGTAGCAAAAGATAACCTTGTTTGAGAATAACAATAATTTTGAGTTTCAGAGCAGATTCAATAATCCTTATATCTTATCATTACTATATTATATACATATATTCCACCCCTTTTATTTTCAAGTCATTTTCCCCTATATGAGAAAGAAGGATAGAGAAAAGAAAAAGAGATCTTCAAGTCTAACTTTCTGTACCTTGCATAACAAGACCATATAAACAACATTTATAACACATTAAATGAACAAAGAATCAACTACCCCACTTTTTGGGAATGGGACACTGCTCTCTTTAAACTGCTTCCTGCTGAATTGGGATGCAGAAAACCTGTTTGGGGGTTCCAAAAATGGAAAAAAAAATGGTTAATCAATTTAATAGTAACACTTGTTGTCCAGTCTCTATATGCTCAACAATTTGAATGTCCTGAACAGTTTGTAGTCCGAAGCTGGATTTTGGTTAGGAAAATTCAGGGCTTTATTGAAGTCCTGTCTGGAACAGTCTTTGAGGCTTGGCCATCTCGGCAAGCTGTTTGAAGTTTTTCTGGATGCAGATTTTTGAGGAAACAGCTATGAGGCTGGATCATTTGGGTTACTTATCTTGTCTTCTTTGGACTTTGGTCCCTTTGTTCTGAAAATATATAATTTCTCACAAGTAACATATAGTTCTGCAATTACCAAAATGCCTTGGATGTGCAGGATGCACAAATCAATTAAGGAATATCTTCTGTGCTTTGTTTGAACAAAAGAAAGACATTTGTAAGTCTCCATTGATGTTATATAAAAGGATTGTGTGTAATAGTATTACATTTATATGCTATATATAATCTATTTTAAATTGAAAATACAGTATAAGACTGTATGGAGTTTAAGTATTCTCTACAGTTGACATAAATTTATTAATTGATTAAAACAGGTTTATTCTGTGTTGTTCTGGCTTTTTGTAGATTAGTTTGGCCTCAAACTCAAAGGGAACCAATCTGTCTCTGTCTTTGTCTCCCATGTTTTGGGATCAAAGTTATGCATTTATATATTTTTTCTTTCCTTTTCTCCTTTCTTTGGAGATTTAATTTCTATGTGGATATATCTATCCTTATTGAGACAGGGTTTCTCTTTGTAGCTTGGGCTGTCTTGATTTGCTCTGTAGAGCTCTGTAGATTTAGATTGGCCTCAAACACACAAGGAACCTGTTTTTTCCTCATCTCCCAAGTTTTGAGATCAAGGTATGAATCTAAATAATTGAATTACCCTTATTAAACAATAAGATTAATTAAACCATTTTGTATTGGTTTGAGTTCCAGTTCTCCCATGGAAACCCCATTCTTAAGGAGATTGGTGAAGAATAGCATGATATGCTATTTCATGTTAGCTTTTCTTAACTGTTGGCTGTGTGAGTCATACAGTTTGCATGTCTTCCCAAGCCTAAGTCTGGGTCTTTACATTGGTTAACAGAATCTCTCTCTCTCTCTCTCTCTCTCTCTCTCTCTCTCTCTCTCTGAGAAAGGATTTCTGTGTACCTTGTCCTGAACTCACTTTATAGACCAGGCTGACCTTGGTGAAGGTCAGGGATCCACCTGTCTTTGTTTCCCGAGTGCTGGGATTAAAGGGGTACACTATCACACTCAGTGATTAACATATCTCTTTTAGGGGCAAAATGTCTCTTGAAACAAGTTCTCCAGTGGGAGCCCCACAACTAAGGAGACTGGCTTGTAACTCCTTTCTTTTTACACAAATTTAAGATTATGTGTATTTATTCATTAGATCAGTAAGGACATTATTAAAATTAACATCAAGAAAAAAAGTGTCATTTTTGAATTCTAGACTGTCTTTAGTAAGCAGCCTTATCTTATCAGCAAGGTTCCTGCCCTGCCTTTATTGTTTAAACCAGGCTGGTCTAGAATCCAGAGATCTGCCTGTTTCTTCCTCCAGTGTGATGGGATTAAGGGCATGTGCTAGTACCATCCTGCTCAAATAGTTCACTTAAATCCCAGATTTTAGTAACTCTGTAACCCAGAGAGCAACTCTGAACTGTAGTGATAATTTGAAATCTGCCCAAAATCTTCAAAAATCACTTATGTTTTAGCAATATCAACCCAGAAAAATATCCTTTCTACATCCTGATATAGGAACAAGATATCTAAACAAAAATCAAGCAAAGAAACAACATTTCAAAAGCCTTGGCGTGTCTAACAATGCCATCCATGCTGCAATTAAAACTTTGTTCATTATTCCTTGGATTCTAGTTTCGACTGTAATTCCTTGGTGGGCCTTTACCAGATAGACCTGATAAGAACCTCACAGCCAGAGAGCTCTTAGCTCCAGCTGCCATCAATTTTGTATTATCTATCAGGAAGGGCCTCCCTCCTTCCTCCATTATCATTGTTGGCAATTTAGCATTCCATCTGTAAATTCTTTCCTTGAAGACTATCCTAGTCCGAACTTTCTCAAAAAAGATACACAGAACCACAATTGTCAGTGTAAAAATCATTTGCATGCTAAAGGAACAAACTCAATTGGAATACAAAAGCATTGAGGCATTATGAATTCCTGCATTTGTAATCTAGGTGATTAATTTCACTCTCCAAATCTGTTTAGAAGGCTGCCGGTTTTTTAGTAGGTAAGGAGAGCTAAGCCTTAGCTCTCTGCCTTTGCTGCAAGGCCACAGCTTTTGTTAAGGTAGCCGCATCTTTGAAATGGATTTGGGTTCAGTGCCCTGCTTTTTGGCTAGGAAACTGGCTTTCACCCAGGCCTTCTCAGGCTGTAAGCATGGATTCTAATTGCCCTATATGGGTGCCATATGTAGAAAAAAATTAATTAAATTAATTAACAGTATTTAGACTATATTTAATTGGTTGGGGTTCTTAATCATTAATCAGACATTATAAATGAGCCCACAGACACCACATGGATTTTCACAAGTCTTGGCATGAATTGAGCAATCTTAGCCCATCTAAGCTAGCTTGCAATTCTGTTACCTAAATATGACCCCATATATACATATGTCCCCTTGGACTGCCATTTTCCACGATATGCCGATGTTCCTGGCCATGTGGAATGAGGTTCTTTTTTTCTAACCCATGGTGTGTATCCTCCTTCCTGCTGCTCCTGGCTGGAATGAATTAATCCTCTGTCTGAAGTGCAGGCTTCCTGTTCTAATCTCAAGAAGTCCCACCTTTCTCTGTCTTTGCCTGGTCTCAGGCCTGAGCATTTTATTTAGCCAGTCAGAGTCAATATAAGTAACAGACAGCAAACAGGACCAATTAACATTTAGAATGCTTAACACTACCCCATCACAAACACACACACACACACACACATCTAACAGCAATAATTAATTTTTAAAAAGAGGCCATAAATTTGAAAGACAGCAAGGAGTACATAGTAGAGTTTTGAGGAAAGAAAGGGAAAGGGAAAATGGTGTACTCTTATTATAATCTCAAAAATAAAAATATTATCCAAAAAGAAGAAAGAAGTAAGAAGGAGCAAGAGAGGGAAAGCAGGGATGAGAGAAGAGATAGCGGAAGCGTGGGCCCTTACCTGAGCTAGCTCCCCAGACCCTGTCACCATATGTCGCATCGACCTCGACCAGCAAGAACGACACAACTCGCAAAAGCTCTTCTCAAGCAGTTTATTCAGGTCCCTTGAAAACAGTCTTCTGAATGCCCGGGCAGACCCAACCCACAGGCTAAATACTATATGAACAGCCAATCAAGTAAAGCCACGTGGTGCTATCTTAGAGGCCCATGTATGCAGAAGCAAGCCAGATCAGCGGTCTTAGCCAAATATGGACTTGTTTACCACCGAGAGTGCTCACCATCGGGCTGGTGGAAGGCGGAAACCGGCACCATCTTTAGGGCGTGGCACGTCGCAGCTCTCTACAGTTCCTCCTTTTTTGTTTTTAAAAATGTAGGTAGAAGTCCCTGGAAAGGCTTCATAATCCCCATATCTGGGGATCTCACGGCGGGCCTGAGCCTGTAGGAGGGCGGTGCTCAAACTCTTACCTGTCTCTGGGTCAGCCTCCCCACTCGGGGCTGCCCTGTCTTAAGTGGCCGAGACTTATCCGTCCATTCCGTCATTGACTTGCCAGACCCTAATATCCGTGGAATGAATACCTCAGTGGGCAGGGACTATGCTCAGTGAAGATTTAAGGCTTCATGGCAGCGAGCCATGACTGAGGGGACTGGCCCGCCTCAGTGGCGACAAGGGCCTGTATAATCATGGCTGCATTACGCTTCTGTGCGGCTCTCATCTTGTAGATGCACCATAGGCAAACCAGAGAGGCTAGTATCATCAGTATTGCCAAAGAGCCTACGCCCGCCCACTCCTTAAGATGATCCATAGCCATCTGTATCCAGGAAGTCAAACCAGTAGCCAGACTCAGATCCACCTGAGTGGAGTTGATGTGGACGATTGTCGCTCTCAGCTCTCTCATCTTATTTTCAAAATCAGCCAACCAATCCTGTAAAAGGAGCTCTGACAATTGCTTAGACAGATTAGCAGCCTTTGTTAAATTTTGATACTGCACCGAAGTAACACACAAACCCTGCATTTAGCACTCACACCCAAACTGTGCTAGTTGCCAAAGAGAATCAATCTGTTCTTGTATTAATTAAATCTATGCGTTGATTAACTATCATAAGGCCTCCTTTGAGATGAGAATTCATAGAGGTCTGAGTATCCAATGCCTGTGCTACATTGGCTGAGATGTCATTCAGGGCATTGGCAGTCTGTATAGAACTAGACAAGGCAATAGCTGAGGCAGTAGCCCCCACAGCAGCAACAGTGATGGCAGTAACAATAGCTGCAGTGATGCCAAAATCTCTTTTAAGCCTGAATAGCATCATGGTATTAGGGCCCTCTACAGGAACTGGTACATATCGAGGCATTCTAGTCACCACAGCCACAGGAAAGGCTGTGGCATTCCAGCACAGGGCATAAAAGCATATGCCCGGAGTGCAAACTAACTTTTCTTCACTCAAGGATGCACTCCCATTACTTACAATCCACAGAAAAGGAGGCCAGAGACACACTGGCGAGGCTGAAAAGGTCTTATTGCGGTAAGAATGAAATGAAGAATTCCAAGTACCAGAGCCACTACCACTAGAAAAATCCATATTGGTAGCGGACCCTAGGGAAAAACTACCTCTTTGATAAATTCCTCCCCCAAGCATAAGTATCGGTCCCAAATCCATACAGCTACCATTTGCTCCACACAAAAGCCATAAATCAAAAGGATTAGTGGCAGTCTGCTGAGGATCCCTAGTAGATAAATCAAGCATTCCTATACAAGACTTATTCACTATATTACTAATAATGGGGCTAAAGGAAAAATAATCTTGTTGAACCCAAACTGCTCTGCGCCCCTGACATCCAGTCCAGGGAAAAGGTCCTTCCTCTCCTGCGGATCCTCTACAAAAGGTGCCCAGCATGGCTGTCTGGGGGGGTCCCAGTCAGAGACTCATGTGGGCCACCACCCCACAAGACGAGAACCATTGCCCGAAAACAAACCACCACCCCTACCCCCAAACCTCAGTTGTGGTAAAAAATCTGCTGACTGCTGAGACAATTTAATGCATTTTGTATCATCTGACCTATTGAAGCTCATTAAAAAGCACAGACTACCCTTCAAGCTGACATTTCTATTACCCTCTATAGGGCTTTTCTGATCATCAAAGGGAAGGTAGGATAAGCCTAAGCTTCTATTACTGCTAAATAAGCGTGGAAACACAGTTGCATCATGTCTGACCGGCATTGGCTTTGGGAATATCGACAGGATCCCCCATCTCGGCTTGGTCATTCCTGACATCATCACTGCTACTATCACCAGGATCCCTAGGAAGGTCTTCATGACGAATCTTCCTGACAAGGCGTTCAGGCACCCACACTGGATCTTGTTGATGCTGAGGAAAAACACAAACAGATCCTCTCACCCATGTTAGCACAGGGTCAGGCCCTCGCCAAGAGCCTGTCAAAATATCCTTCCACTTCACCATGCCTTTAGGTGGACCATGGGAATCCTGATGTCTGTCCGCTGCTGAACGGCCTTGAGCATCCAAATTTAAAAAATTTAAAGTAAATAAGGCTAAAGACATTCTCTCCTTGGGGGTACGGCCTTGGCCTATTCCCCCTTTCTGTTTTTGCAAACATTCTTTCAAGGTGCGATGAGCACACTCCACAATTCCTTGTACTTGAGGATTGTATGGTAATCCGTGATTAAGCTGTACCTCCATCTGATTACAGAAGGAGACAAAGGACTGTGCCATATAGGCTGGTCCATTGTCCGTTTTCAGCTGCTGTGGTTTTCCCCATGCAGCCCAGGCTTCTGAGCAATGCCCTATGACATTGCGAGCCTTTTCTCCACTCATAGGTGTAGCATGTATGGTACCTGAGCAGGGATCCACAGATACATGAATAGATTTTAAGGTTCCAAACTCTGAAATGTGGGTAACATCCATTTGCCAGATTTTGAGTGGCATCAACCCTCTAGGGTTCACTCCCACACTGGGAGGATGATGATGAATCACACACTGAGGACAGTCCAAAACCACTTGTCTAGCATCTGCTCTAGACAAATGGAATTTCTGCTGTAGAGTTCTTGCATTTACATGAAATAATTGGTGAAACTGTCTGGCTTGGTCCAGGAATGAGCTCCAAAAAATGCATTCCATCCTAGTCCATTGATCAACTTTATCATTACCCTCACTTAATGGTCCAGGTAATCCTGTATGTGCTCTGATATGTTGAATATAAAAACACCTTTTTCTTTGCCAGATTAAAACTTGTAACTCTTGTAATAAGGCACATACAGTACTACTATTCTTAATAGGACCTGCTAATTCTAATACTTTCACTGCGTTGACCACATAGACTGAATCTGAGATCAAATTGAATGCAAATTGACATCTTTTAAACACCTCAATTACTATTTTCAACTCTACTATTTGGGGGGGAGCCCGGTTGAAATTGGCATAGCACGGGCTCTTATCTTTCTATCAAATAGGCTCCACAGCCTGTCTTTGAGCCATCAGTATACACATTTGGTGACCCTTGAAGTGGTACTGCTGAAGTAACCTTAGGGAATATCACTGGGTGTTCCTTAAAAAATGATAGCAATGGATGCTTAGGATAATGGTTATCAATCACTCCTTCAAAGCTACATTGCAATATTGCCCAATCATCTACAGTGTCACACAAAATCTTAATTTGATGACTGGAATAGGGCACTATTATACTGGCAGGAGCAACTCCAAAAGACTGCAAACATTGTTGGATACCATTCAAGGATAAAGAAGCAACTGCAGTGGGATAATGTTCTATGGATTTTTTTGGAGAAATCTTCGAATAAGTCCATAATAATGGTCCGTCCTGCCATAACAATCCTGTAGGTTGACCATAGGTGGCAAATATGCACAACGCAATGGGCTGTCCTTCCTGCCATCTCTTTAGGAAGGCACTCTGCAACCTTTCTTCCACTTTACATAAAGCTTTTCTTGCTTCTTCTGTTAATTGCCTAGGAGAATTAAGTGCTGAATCACCTTTCAAAATATCATATAGGGGTCTTATTTCATAATTTGGTAGCTTAAAATAGCCTCTTACCCAATTGATATCTCCTAACAACATTTGAAAATCATTTAGAGTCTTTAAATCATCTTTTCTTATCTCAATCTTTTGAGGTATTATTTTTTCAGGTCCAACCTTCGCTCCTAAATAATTAACCAAATTTTCCTTTTGAACCTTATCAGGAGCTATAAACAACCTTTTCTTTTTTAATAATTGAACTAATTCTTCATAGGCCTGATCTAACATTTGTTCACTCTTAGCTGCCAGTAAGATATCATCCATATAATGAGCACATCTCAAATCTGGAAAATTCTTTCTCAAGGGAGCAATGGCTTCCCCCACATACAGTTGGCACATAGTGGGGCTGTTCGCCATGCCCTGAGGTATTACTACCCATTCAAACCACTGATCAGGTTCCTCATGGTTACAGGATGGAACAGTAAATGCAAATCTCTCACTATCTTTGGCACACAAAGGGATGGAGAAAAAACAATCCCTTATATCTATAACTATTATGGGCCATGAGGCTGGCAAAGATGATAAAAGCGGCAAGCCGCGTTGCACTGGGCCCATGATCTGCATTTGTTGATTTATGGCACGCAGGTCATGCAACAATCTCCATTTTCCAGATTTCTTTTTAATGACAAAGATAGGTGTATTCCAGGGAGATACAGATGGCTTTATATGCTTTAAAGACATCTGTTCATCCACCAACTCTTTGGCTGCATTCAATTTTACAGAGGAAAGTGGCCACTGAGAAACCCATACTGGGTCCTCCGTCTTCCAAGTTATGGGAATGCCCTCCTCAGTGGCCCCTAGGAAAAACCCAGGCCCTGTCTCTTTTGTCTTTGCTGCATAGATATGGGACTCTTCTGCCCCTGCAAATATTTTCCTATTCCAAAGCCTGGAGCATATCCCATATCTTGCATCATACGTTGGGCTGAATCAGAATAGTCATTACTCAATTTAAATCCCATATCCTTTAAAAGGTCTCTTCCCCAAAGGGAGATAGGGAGCTCAAGTACATATGGCTGCATTTCTCCTGAGTGGCCTTCTTGGTCCTGCCACTTTAATAATCTTGCACTCATATCTGGAGTCTTAGCATAACCCAGGCCTTGAAGTGTTTGAGAAGAGGCTTGTACGGGCCAACCTGAAGGCCAGTCTTTCTTTGCTATGATACTCCTATCAGCCCCAGTATCCAAAAGGCCCAAGATCCTTTTACCATTAACTTTTAACTCCAAGACAGGGCATTGGTCCAAATCCAAGGAGAGAAAAGTCAGATCCGTGCCCGTGGACCCAAAACCACCTTTTCCTCTCTCTCGATCCCTTGCCACATAGCGATCATGTAAGCTCGGCAAAATGACCAACTGAGCAATTCTATCTCCAGGAGAGAAAGCTGTTATACCACAGGGGGAGGCTACCATGATCTTAACCACTCCTGTATAATCTGGATCTATAACCCCAGGATGCACAATAAGTCCTCTCAAGGCTGATGATGACCTCCCTAACAGCAAACCAACTGTACCAGGTTCAAGGGGTCCTTTAAAATCTGTTTCAATTAACTGGACCCCCATTTGGGGTGTTAATACGAGTCTGGTGGTGGAGCAGAGGTCCAATCCTGCTGAGCCTGCAGTGGCTCTCCGCGGTCTCTTGGATGGCGGAGGGTTGGCCATCTCTCTTGATTCTGTTCTTTGTCCTGATTCTCTACTGCCCCATATATTTGTGGGCCCTGGGGTAGTGGGCCCCGCTGTCTGTTTTTTGGACGAGCGCCACCATAACCTTGAGTCAAAGGCTGGCCATGGATGTCTGTCACTGAATGGCATTCATTAGCCCAATGGTTCCCTTTCTTACATTTTGGGCATAACCTCGGCTGCCTGGGGCGTTGTGCACTTCCTGTACTTTCTGTACTCCTTCCCTTGGGGCATTGTCTTTTAAAGTGTCCCATCTTGCCGCACTTAAAACAAACTCCTGGACTTCCTCCACCTTTTCTGGTCAACTGTACTACCGTGGCAGCAAGACCAGCATTAGTTAACGGCCCTCCAAGTTCTCTACACACTTTCAACCAGGCTTCTAGCCCTTTGTTCTTGTAAGGGGTGATAGCAGCTCTACACTCTTTGGTACATTGCTCATAGACCAACTGTTTTATTAGTGGCATAACAGCATCCGGGTCACCAAAAATCTTCCCTGCCACTTCCACCAATCATGACACAAAGTCTGAAAAGGGCTCCATGGGGCCCTGTAGAATCTTAGTTAAGTTCCCACTCACTTCCCCTTTGTTAGGAAGGGGTTTCCAAGCCTTGATAGCTGTCTGGTTTATTTGTTCATAAACCTGATTGGGATATCCTGTCTGCTGGTTGGCAAATCTCCCCTGCCCAAGCAGCATATCTCTATCTCAGGCTGGATTTCCATTTCTCTGATTAATGGCTGCTTGCTCAGTGACATACTCAATCAAGAAAGCTTTCCAGTCTAAGTATTGCCCTGGACTTAAGCAGGTGCGGGCCAGGCCACTCCAATCACTCAGGGTCATACAATGTCTGCTTAATGCTTCAACTTGAGCCAATGTAAAAGAAGCGGTAATGCCATAGGTACGAACCGACTCTGCAAGGGATTTAATTACTTTAAAGTCAAGCGGTTCCTCGTACCTGTTCCCTTGTGGGTCTTGGTATACTGGATAGGCAAACTGTAATTCTGTTCTTACTTGTGTCCACACCCCCAGGCAGAAAGATCTCCCTACTTTCAGGGACTGAACAGGCTGATCTATCTGAACGGCTTCTGGGTATGGAGGGGGAGTTGAAGGCGCCACGCAACGGCTTCACTTACACCGACTGCCGCCAACGTGTCTTTCTCTTTTACCTTTTTCTTTTCCCTTTTTCTAATAGCAGTCCTCTCCAACTGTTCTATTAGAGCGTGTAGCTCCCCTTCAGAATCCGTGCCCTCTGAGTCCTCAAAATCTCTAAAATCTCTAAGATCGGGATAGAGAGGGACCTTCTTTTTGCTTCCCTTTTCACTGTCTGCCTGCTCAGATCTTTCCCCTTGCAGCAGTTCCAAAGCTGATTCTCCCTCCTTGACTGCTTTACAGCATCTCTGATCTTCTAAACAACTCCTCACCATCTTCCAAACCAGTCTTACTCCATGCTTCAGAGTACCTTGCTCCCAAGCAAAATTCAAGTCCCTGCCTAATTTGTCCCAGCAGGATAACGTAAGATTCCCGGACACCGCAAACCACGGAGCCATGGAGTCACATTCATTCAAAAATCTCTCTAGGGTTGACTTCTTTTTTTTTTTTTTTTTTTTTTTTTTTAGTTTTTCGAGACAGGGTTTCTCTGTTTAACAGCTCTGGCTGTCCTGGAATTGCTTTGTAGACCAGGCTGGCCTTGAACTCGCAAAGATCCGCCTGCCTCTGCCTACCAAGTGCTGGGATTAAAGGCGTGCGCCACCACCGCCCGGCTTAGGGTTGACTTCTTAAGTTTCAAATTCCTAGCTAAAAGTAGCTCCTGAAGAGCCAGAAAAATTGGATGTGACTGAAACGATCCCATGATTAAAAATTTACTTTTGGTTCGCAGTTTCCCGCGAAACTTTACCTTTAGTTCGCAACTTCCCGCGAAACTTTACCTTTTGTTCGCAATTTCCGTGAAACTTCACCTTTAGTTCGCAATTTCTGCGAAACTTTACCTTTAGTTCGCAATTTCCGCAAAACTTCACCTTTAGTTCGCAATTTCCGAAACTTAATTGTCCCAATTTATCCCGGGAACTTACCAGTGCACTGCCCCTGACTGCAGGAGTTCTGAGTCTTTTCTGGTTCCCCGTACGGGCCACCACTTGTTGTGTCGACCTCGACCAGCAAGAACGACGCAACTCGCAAAAGCTCTTCTCAAGCAGTTTATTCAGGTCCCTTGAAAACAGTCTTCCAATGCCCGGGCAGACCCAACCCACAGGCTAAATACTATATGAACAGCCAATCAAGTAAAGCCACATGGTGCTATCTTAGAGGCCCACGTATGCGGAAGCAAGCCAGATCAGCGGTCTTAACCAAAATATGGACTTGTTTACCACCGAGAGTGCTCACCATCGGGCTGGTGGAAGGCGGAAACTGGTGCCATCTTTAGGGCGCGGCACGTCGCAGCTCTCTACAACCATAAAGTGTTAACCCACTTCTACATAGCTCACTATTCACCTTGCTGTTCCTGAGGGTCAATAGCAACAACAGTAAGATGTGCCTGCCTTTCTCCCTCTAGGAGTCTGTCTTTAACAGCTGGCGTTTAGGTCTCATATTCAGAAAGGCTTCAAAAAGTGGGAGTGAGGGTGGGAGGGGTGGGGGATGGGGGCTGCGGGTGACACTAGAGAAGGAACATTTGGTCTCAGGGCTCAGGGAACTCAGATCTACACATTGGGAAAAAGAGCACTGAACTGCAAGCAAGTAGAAAGAAGCTCATAGGAACTGTGAGGTGGTTTTGGAGAAGGGAGAAGCTGAAGCGCACAAGAGCATTTGAAGAAAGCTTCTACAGTGTACTTCTGTTCCTTATAGGAATGGAAGAGTGAAGGGTTTCAAGGCAAAAGTGTTGAGATTCTAAAAAAGAAGGGGGGACTGTTAACCCAGGTTTCAAAAGAAGGGGACATTGCACAGAAGTACAGGATAAGGTAGGGACTTGGCATGAAGGGTGTGATTTTGATCGGCCCAAGAAATGCAGCGGAACAGTTAGGCTTAGGAAAGACTGAAAGATTTCGAGCCCCAGTTGAAAAGCTTAGACTGCCTAGAAGAACCACACGCTTCTTCCAATACGTCTTGTATGAAATGGAACCCATCATGGCATCCACTTCTCGGAGATCCTGAGGTTCTATGTGTAATACTGAGAACAATCCAAGCACAGGGACGTTAAGATGTAGATTGAGAAAAACTCTTCCTACACAGTAGGCAAAGAAGACATCAAACTGAATACTAGACGGCATGCCTGGCACCATGTCATAGCTCCATTGTTAAAAAGAAGTGTTTCTTGCTGGGTGGTGGTGGCGCACACCTTTAATCCCAGCACTTGGGAGGCAGAGGCAAGCAGATCTCTGTGAGTTTGAGGTCAGCCTCCTCTGCAGAGTAAGTTCTAGGATAGCCAAGGCTACAAAGAGAAACCCAGTCTTGAACCCCACCCCCCAAAAAGAAAATAAAAGTGTTTTTCAACTGGTGACCCCTTTGGGGATCAAATGACCTTTAACAGAGGCCACCTAAGACCATCAAAAAACACAGATATTCACATTACAATTCATAACAGCAAAATTACAGTTATGAAGTAGCAATGAAAATAATGTTATGGTTGGGGAACCACAGATGAGGAACTGTATTAAAGGGTTGCAGCATTAGGAAGGTCGAGAGCCACTGGTTAAAAGTCTTATGGTGATAGGAGTTGGAGAGAGATAGTGGTTAAGAGGACTTTCTACTCTTCATGAGAACCCAAATTTGGTTCTCACTACCCACATCAGGTTAGAACTGTCTGTAACACCATCTCTTGGGAATCTGACACGCACTTCTGGACTCCACAAACACCTGCACACATGTGGCATCATACACATAGACATACACACATGCCCACAATAAAGACAAAATCCTTTTTAAAAGAGACTTGGTAATGTCTAACGAATGTGCAGTACAATGATTCAGACCACTAGGGAATCCTATGGAACACAGTACACAGATAGGAGACCTTCATAGTAAGGGAGATGTGAGGCCCGCAACCTGGGGCCATGACATTGTATAGAAGTAATGGAACCCCAGAAATAACTCTTTTAGGAACAACTTCAGTGCTATGCAAGCTGTGAGGCATTCATTAGTCTGGCATTAGTCTGGGAGGAATGGGGGGTGGGGGTGGGGCTAGTTTCCAGATATAAAAAACTCGATCAGTCAGATCAATGTGTTATGATCCCAGTAGTTAGAGCATGTGACCTTCCAGTGAGAGACAGTAGTCTGTGCTATCATTATTCCCATTGGCAACATGTCTCTTCTCTCTTCTCTAGCTCTGTGCTCTGTAGACTCAGGGCCCCACTCTTGCCTAGGCTCACAGCACAGTCACTAGGGGATTCTAAGCTTTGTCTGCTCTCATTGTGCTCCTGGCGAGTCCTTGTGAATGTGGACGGACAGATAATGTCATTGTCATGGCTAGGGTAATTGATCACATGAATGGAAGAACCATAAGGGCCTGGGCAGCTTGCTTCAAGCCTGAAATGGTACAGTTTGTTTTGGTTGTAAACTCTTTCAATGAAACGAACAGTAATCAAATCAGACAATTTTTTTCTGGCTGAATATTATTTTGAGAATAATGTCTGTCTATCTATCTATCTATTTATCTATCTATCTATCTATCTATCTATCATCTATCTACCTATCATCCATCATCTATCTATCTATCTGTCTGTCTGTCTGTCTGTCTGTCTGTCTTTCTGTATGTACGCATGTAATCCAAGTCATTTAGGGTCTGTGGGGAAAGCAAACATACATTGTATGGATTGGATTATATATAAGTCATACAAAGGCACACTAGCCAGAGAAACAGATAAGAAATTTTTGTTTTAAAGTAAAAAGTTGTGCTATCACATTGTAAAGGAAAGATGGAATCTTTCAGAGGCCACTGTGAATTGTGATCTGTCTGGGACACTGGGAATTTTATGTGATTTATGAAGCTGCTTTTCAATTTGATTCTTTTATGTGCATATGGAAGAGTGTCAAAACAAAACACTAATTATGATTGATTTATCCAATATAGCTTATGAAGAAGTGATAAAATCAATGCAAAGCACACATAGCTGAAATAACAAATAAAATAAATTAACCAGACAACAAATACTATTCTATTCTTATATATTCCATACTATATGTGACAACTACGAACTAGAATTATTGTATAAAATAATCATGAGAAGAAAACTCCAGATGTTACTCTAAATGATTTAGGGTGATTAAAAATCATCCTTTTGTTTCTTTAACACAAAGGAAAGTAGACAATTCTAATCTGCCATTTAACAGTGATTGATGGCTGTAGTAGTCCCAGAATCTGAGAAATGGCTAAGTTAGTTAAAAGCTTGCTACACAAGCACCCAGCACTCTTGTTAAAAAAAAAAAAAAAAAAGGTTTGGTGTGCTAGAGACATGGCTCAGCAGTTAAGAATATTTATTGGGGCGGGCCAAGATGGCGGCGACCTACACTGACGCATTTTGAACGCGGGAGAAAAAAGAGCCATAAAAAACACAGAGTTATTGGGCACTGTGCAAAAACCGGAGGGGCTAGACCCCCCCCCCCGGGAACAATCACAGTACCCAAGGGACTGTTAAAAGTCCCAGGGCAAGGCTCTCCCCATCTCTCACAGCCACTAAACCCGGGATTCGGGAACTCCCATTTGGAGAGGCGCCTGGTAAGATCGATCCCAACTTACAGCAGGCAGAATCAGGGTCCACTTGGCCATAGATCGCTGGTCTATTGGGCTCCCCACACATCAGGTTGAACTTATACCCACTTAAAAAACTTTGCGAGATAGTGGAAGGCTTAGCAAGGAACAAACAGGGGGCTAAGCGGGTGGTCCGCAGCCGCTAGTGAAGCGGAGGGCGGGAGGTTCCAAGAGAGCGCGGGAAGCTGGGAACACAAAGGTGGGCGGGAGGGGCCGAACCCCGCACACTCAGGATAGCGCAGCTGGGGAGGGAGCACGGGTGGCAGGGCCAAATCCCCGCGAACCCACGGCAGGTCATCTGGGGAGAGAGACAGGCGTGGGCGGGGCCAGGGATCCGTGCACCCACGGCTGAGCTGCTGGTACGAGAGGTCCACTCAGGCAGCTGGAGGATCCAGGGCTGGGGGTACCCAAGGGACCCGTGGCGGCGCAGACAGGAAGGGAATCAGGCACAGAGTCCAGCCCTGTGGCGAGAAGCCTAGAGTGAAACCAGAAATCGGGTCCATAGCTATATCCTGGAAAATCCAGACATGTTAGGTGTGGAGCCAGACCCTGTCAGCCTCCGTGACGACAAACAAAGCCCATAGAATCTGTGCCTGGGCAAACATGCCCATACTATCAGAACCATTACAGGCTGATAACTCAGAGTGCAACATAGGGAAGTCTGAATTGGGAGCAGTGAAACAATCCTGGTCCATTACTCACAACCTGGGAATAGGCTGCACCAGCTCACAGTGCCTCAGGCGATTAAAACCACAGTGACCTTGAAATCCCCCTGTAAGCAACGACAGATAGCCAAGTAACTCGTCCTCTGCACCAAATCATCCACTGTGGTTCCAAGCACAGAAAATAGACAGCTAAATGCATCCAATGGCGAAAGGTCAAAAAAAAAAAATAGAAATCAAGGAATTATGACTCCAAAAAAGCAGAATCATCCTAGCTCATCCAATTCAGATGGCCACACACCAACAGAAACACATGAAAACATTGACAATTCTGCATTATGGAAAGTGATAGAGTCCCTGCAAGAAGAACTTAAATCTATGAAGGAATTCAAAGAAGCCACAATTCTACAAATCAAAACAAGGAACAACACCATTAAAGAGCTCCAAGCCAAGGTGATAGAGCTTGAACAGGAAAAGGAAAAAGCCATGAAAGATTTTCATACAAAAACAAGCAAGCTGGAGAAGGAAATGTGCAAAACGAACAAAACCATACAAGACATGAAAATAGAAATAGAAACAATAAAGAAAACACAGTCAGAGTTAAAAGAGGAAGTGGAGAACCAAGGGAAGAGAACAGGAACTACGGATGTGAGTATCAACAATAGGATGCAAGAGATGGAAGACAGGATCTCAGGCATGGAAGATTCAGTGGAAGAAATCAGTACAACATCCAAAGAAAATGATAAGGCTAAAAAATCTCTCACCCACAACATCCAAGAAATCAAGGACTCAATGAAAAGATGGAACCTAAGAATTATAGGTATAGAGGAAAGAGAGGACTCTCGACTCCAAGGTCCAGGAAATATCTTCAACAAAATCATAGAGGAAAACTTCCCAAACCTGAAAAAAGAGATGCCAATAAAAATCCAAGAGGCTTACAGAACACCAAACAGATTAGACCAGAAAAGAAACTCCTCTCGCCACATAATAATTGAAACTCCATATGTACAGAACAAAGAAAGAATATTAAAAGCTGTAAGAGAAAAAGGTCAAGTCACATACAATGGCAGACCCATCAGAATTACACCTGACTTCTCCCCAGAAACGTTAAAAGCTAGAAGGGCCTGGTCAGATATACTACAAGTCCTGAGAGAACATAGGTGCCCAGCCAGACTACTTTACCCAGCAAAACTCTCTATCAACATAGATGGAGAAAACAAGATATTCCATGACAAAATCAAATTTAAACAATATCTACCCAGAAACCCAGCACTACAGAAAATCCTAGAAGGAAAATCCCAACCCAGAGAAGAAAACTCCACCCAAGAAAACAAAGGGAATAGAAAACCCCTAAGCAACTAAACCAAAAGAGGCACAGGACCACCACCTATACCAAACTAATGGGAAATAACAACCCCAGGTCACTAATATCCATCAACATCAATGGACTCAACTCCCCAATAAAAAGACATAGGTTTATAGAGTGGATCCGCAAGCAAGACCCTTCCTTATGCTGTATACAAGAGACATATCTAACTACGAAAGATAGACACTGCCTCAGAGTAAAGGGCTGGGAAAAGGTTTTCCAAGCAAATGGACCCAGGAAGCAAGCTGGAGTAGCCATCCTAATATCAAACAAAACAGACTTCCAACTGAAGTTAATGAAGAAAGACAAAGAAGGGCACTATATACTCATTAAAGGGAATATTCATCAAGAGGAAATTTCAATACTGAACATCTATGCTCCAAATACAAAGGCACCTACTTTCGTAAAAGAAACACTTCTAAAACTTAAAGCGCACGTCGATCACAACACATTAGTAGTGGGAGACTTCAACACCCCACTCACAGCAAAGGACAGATCATCAAGACAGAAGACAAACAGAGAAATATTGAGTCTAACAGAGATCATGAAACAAATGGACCTAACAGATATCTACAGAACGTTTCACCCAAACACAAAGGAATACACCTTTTTCTCAGCACCCCACAGAACCTTCTCCAAAATCGACCACATAATTGGTCACAAGGATAGTCTCAATAGATACAAGAAAATTGAAATAACACCTTGTATCTTATCAGACCACCACGGAATAAAGCTGGTCTTCAACAGCAAAAGAATCAACAGAAAGCCTACACACACATGGAAATTGAACAGCTCCTTACTGGATGACCACTGGGTCAGGGAAGAAATAAAGAAGGAAATCAAAGACTTCTTAAAATCCAACGACAATGAAGACACAACATACCCAAACCTATGGGATACATTGAAAGCTGTGCTACGAGGAAAGTTCATAGCACTAAGTGCTTTCAAAAAGAAAATTGTGACAGCTCATATTAGTGAACTAACAGCTAAGCTGGGTGAATTGGAAAAAAAAAGAAACAAACACTCCCAAGAAGAGCAGAAGACAGGAAATCATCAAGCTTAGAGCTGAAATCAACAACTTAGAATCAAAAAGAACTATACAAAGAATCAATGAAACCAAGAGTTGGTTCTTTGAGAAAATCAACAAAATAGACAGACCCCTAGCCAAATTAACTAAAAGGCAAAGGGAAAGAACACAAATCAACAAAATCAGAAATGAAAAGGGAGAAATAACAACAGACATTGAGGAGATCCAGAAAATATTCGGGCATTACTTTAAAAATCTATATTCCACTAAATTTGAAAACCTAAGTGAAATGGACAATTTCCTCGATAAATTCCACCTACCAAAACTAAATCAAAATCAGATTAACAGCTTAAACAGCCCAATAACACGTAAGGAAATAGAAACAGTCATTAATAATCTCCCAACCAAAAAAAGCCCAGGGCCAGATGGCTTTAGCACGGAATTCTACCGGACCTTCAAAGAGGAACTAACACCATTACTTTTCAAACTCTTCCACCACATAGAAACAGAAAGATCACTGCCAAACTCATTCTATGAGGCCACTGTCATTCTGATTCCTAAACCACACAAAGACCCAACAAAGAAAGAGAACTTCAGACCAATCTCCCTCATGAACATAGATGCAAAAATACTTAATAAAATAGTAGCAAAGCAAATTCAAGAACACATCAAAAGTATCATACACCATGATCAAGTAGGCTTCATCCCTGGAATGCAGGGATGGTTCAATATACGAAAGTCTATCAATGTAATTCACCACATAAACAAGATGAAAGAAAAAAAACCACATGATAATCTCGCTAGATGCAGAAAAAGCATTTGACAAAATCAAACACCCCTTCATGCTAAAAGTTCTGGAGAGAATGGGCATACAAGGACCATACCTAGAAATAATAAAGGCAATATACAGCAAGCCAGTAGCCAACATCAAATTAAATGGAGAGAAGCTTGAAGCATTTCCTCTAAACTCAGGGACAAGACAAGGATGTCCACTTTCACCATATCTCTTCAATATAGTACTTGAAGTCCTTGCTAGAGCAAGAAGACAACTAAAGGAGATCAAAGGGATAAAAATTGGAAATGAAGAAGTCAAATTATCCCTATTCACAGATGATATGTTAGTATTCATAAGCGACCCCAAAAACTCCACCAAAGAACTCTTACAGCTGATAAACAACTTCAGCAAGGTGGCTGGATACAAAATTAACTCAAAAAAATCAGAAGTCCTTCTTTATACAACAAACAAATATACCGAGAAAGAAATAAGGGAAACAACCCCCTTCACAATAGCCACAAACAACATAAAATACCTGGGGGTAACACTAACCAAGCATGTAAAGGACCTATATAACAAGAACTTCAAGCCCCTGAAGAAAGAAATGGAAGAGGCCTTTAGAAGATGGAA
Source organism: Lophiomys imhausi (assembly GCA_907164525.1). Lineage (NCBI taxonomy): Eukaryota > Metazoa > Chordata > Mammalia > Rodentia > Muridae > Lophiomys > Lophiomys imhausi. The sequence goes on from CAJQZJ010032401.1 coordinate 3,569,444, forward strand.
AGATCTCCCATGCTCATGGATAGGTAAGATCAACATAATAAAAATGGCTATCCTACCAAAAGCAATATATAGATTTAATGCAATTCCTATCAAAATACCAACACAATTCTTTATAGACCTGGAAAAAGCTATTCTCAACTTCATATGGAACAACAAAAAGCCCAGAATAGCTAAATCAATCCTGTACAATGAAAAAACATCTGGAGGTATCACCATCCCAGATTTCAAGCTGTACTACAGAGCAACAGTAATAAAAACAGCATGGTACTGGTATAGAAACAGACCAGTGGATCAATGGAATCGAATTGAAGACCCAAACATGGATCCACACACCTATGGCCAACTAATCTTTGACAAAGAAGCCAAAAACGCACAATGGAAGAAGGACAGCATCTTCAACAAATGGTGCTGGTCCAACTGGATGTCCACTTGCAAAAGAATGAAATTAGACCCATACCTATCACCTTGAATAGATGCCATGTGCATCCTTCTGAGACTGGGTTGGCTCACTCAGGATGAGCTCCTCTAGATCCATCCATTTGGTTGCAAATTGCATGATTTCATTGTTTCTGATAGCTGAGTAATATTCCATTGTATAAATGTACCACAATTTTTTAATCCATTCTTCAGTTGAGGGACATCTGGGTTGTTTAATTCCAAGTGGATCAAAGACCTTAACATAAGGCCAGCCACACTAAAGATACTAGAAGAAAAAGTAGGAGAAACCCTCGAACTCATTGGCACAGGTGACAACTTCCTGAACAGAACACCAACAGCTCAGGACCTGAGATCAACAATCAATAAATGGGACCTCATGAAACTGAAAAGCTTCTGTAAAGCAAAGGACACTGTCATTCGAACAAAACGGCAACCAACAGACTGGGAGAAAATCTTCACCAACCCCACATCTGATAGAGGGCTATTATCTAAAATCTACAAAGAACTCAAGAAACTAAATGCCAAGAAACTAAATAATCAAATCAAAAAATGGGAGATGGAGCTAAATAGAGAATTCACAAAGGAGGAATCCTTAAGGGCTGAGAGACACCTGAAGAAATGTTCAACATCCTTAATCATCAGAGAAATGCAACTCAAGACGACCCTGAGATTCCACCTAACACCTGTTAGAATGGCTAAAATAAAGAGCTCAAATGATAGCGCATGCTGGCGAGGGTGTGGAGAAAGGGGAACCCTACTCCATTGCTGGTGGGAGTGCAGGCTTGTGCAACCACTATGGAGGTCTGTCTGGCGATATCTTAGAAATCTAGGAATAACCTTGCCTCAGGACCCAGCCATACCACTTCTGGGTATACACCCAAAGGACCTCTCA
>CAJQZJ010032401.1:3580773-3626006 GCA_907164525.1 Lophiomys imhausi
TCCATCTGATGACAAAAGGTCAGTGCAAGAACATGGTAAAAAAAAACACAAAAAAATAGGATGTCTCCAGATCCTAGCAATAATGCTACAGACAACTCTGGACAGCTGAACCCAATTGAAGCAAAGGAAAATGACCTTAATCCTACGCTTATATTAATAATAGAAGGCCTAAGGGAGGAAATCAAATACCTCAGAGAGCAACAACAAAGTACTGCAAAGGAGGTGATAGAAATGAATAAAGCGCTTAAAGGAATGGAAGACCTGAAAAGGGAAGTTGAAGCAATGAAGAAAATCCAATCTGAGACATCCATAGAACTGGAAAACCTTAAGAAAAGAATCGGAAGCCGGGCGGTGGTGGCGCACGCCTTTAATCCCAGCACTTGGGAGGCAGAGGCAGGCGGATCTTTGTGAGTTCGAGGCCAGCCTGGTCTACAAAGCGAGTCCAGGACAGCCAGAGATATTCAGAGAAACCCTGTCTCGAAAAACCAAAAAAAAAGAAAAGAATCGGAACTACAGACACTAGCATCACCAAAAGAATACAAGAGATGGAAGAAAGAATTTCAGGCTCAGAGGATAAAATTGAAGAAATGGATACATCTGTCAAAGAAAATGTCAAATCTAAAAAAGTCCTGACACAAAACCTTCAGGAAATCAAGGACACAATGAAAAGACGGAATCTCAGAATAATAGGAATAGAAGAAAGAGAAGAGTCCCACCTCCATGGACCAGAAAATATCTTCAACAAAATCATTGAAGAGAATTTCCCAAATCTAAAAAAACAGATGCCTATAACTGTACAAGAAGCTTACAGAACCCCAAATAGATTAGACCAGAAAAGAAAATCTTCCCGCCACATAATAATCAAAACACTAAATGTACAGAACAAAGAAAGAATTTTAAAAGCTGCTAGGGAAAAGGGTCAAGTAACATATAATGGCAAACCTATCAGAATCACACCTGACTTTTCTTCAGAGACTCTAAAAGCCAGAAGGGCCTGGACAGACATCTTGCAGACCCTAAAAAACCACAAATGCCAGGCCAGACTACTATTCTCTGCAAAATTGTCAATCAACATAGATGGAGAAAACAAGATATTCCATGACAAAGCTAAATTCAAACAGTATCTATACACAAATCCAGCTCTACAGAAGATGTTAGAAGGAAAACTTCAACCCAAAGAGGTTAACTACACACAAGAAAGCACAGGAAGCAAATAGCATGCCTGCAGCAAAAACAAAAGGAAAGAAGCTCACTCACACACTATTTCTACCAACATCAAGATGGCAGGAAGTAACAATCACTGGTCATTAATATCTCTCAACATCAATGGACTCAATTCCCTAATAAAAAGGCACAGGCTAGCAGAATAGATGCGAAAACAGAATCCCACATTCTGCTGTTTACAAGAAACACACCTCAGCAAAAAAGATAGACATTATCTCCAAGTAAAGGGCTGGAAAAAGATATACCAAGCAAATGGACCCAAGAAAAAAGCTGGAGTAGCAATTCTAGTATGCAACAAATTGGATTTTCAACCAACATTAATCAAAAGAAATGGGGAAGGACACTATATACTCATCAAAGGAAAAATCCACCAAGATGAAATTTCAATACTAAACATCTATGCCCCAAATGTAAGACCACCCACATTCATTAAAGAAACACTACTGAAGCTCAAATCCCACATTGAACCTCACACATTAATAGTGGGAGACTTCAACACACCACTCTCACCACTGGACAGATCAACAATGCAGAAACCAAACAGAGAAATAATGAACCTCACAGATGTCATGAATCAAATGGACCTAATTGATATCTACAGAACATTTCACCCCAAAACAAAAGAATACACTTTCTTCTCGGCACCTCACGGAACCTTCTCCAAAATCGACCACATAGTCGGTCACAAAGCAAGCCTCAGCAGATACAGGAAAATTGAAATCACTCCTTGTAACTTATCAGACCATCATGGAATAAAGCTAGGCTTCAACAGTAACAAAAACAACAGAGTGCTTTCAAAAACATGGAAACTGAACAACTCTCTCCTCAATGACCTCTGGGTCAGGGAAGAAATAAAAAAAGAAATTAAAGTCTTCTTAGAACTCAATGAAAATGAAGGCACAACATACCCAAACTTATGGGACACATTGAAAGCAGTGCTAAGAGGCTTCAAAAAGAAACTGGAGAATTCCCATACTAGCCACCTAAAAGAACACCTGAAAGAGCTAGAACAAAAAGAAGCAAACACTCCCAAGAGGAGCAGATGAGAGGAAATTATCAAACTCAGGGCTGAAATCAACAACTTAGAAACAAAAAGAACAATACAAAGAATCGACAAAACCAAGAGCTGGTTCTTTGAGAAAATCAACAAAATAGACAAGCCCTTAGCTAAACTAACTAAAAGGCAGAGGGAAAATACCCAAATCAACAAAATCAGAAATGAAAAGGGGGAAATAACAACAGACATTGAGGAAATCCAAAGAATCGTTAGGTCCTACTTCAAAAACTTGTACTCCACAAAATTGGAAAATCTAAATGAAATGGACAATTTTCTTGATAGATTCCACCTACCAAGGTTAAATCAAGAACAGGTAAACAAATTAAACAGTCCTATAACCCTTAAGGAAATAGAAGAAGTCATTAGACGTCGTCCAACCAAAAAAAGCCCAGGCCCAGATGGTTTCAGCACAGAATTCTACCAGACATTCAAAGAAGAGCTAACACCAATATTCTTCAAACTCTTCCACAACATAGAAACAGAAGGAATACTGCCAAACACATTCTATGAGGCCACAGTTACCCTGATACCTAAACCTCACAAAGACCCAATGGAGAAAGAAAATTTCAGACCAATTTCCCTTATGAACATGTATGCAAAGATACTTAATAAAATACTTGCAAACCGGATCCAAGATCACATCAAAAGTATCATACACCATGATCAAGTAGGCTTCATCCCAGGGATGCAGGGGTGGTTCAACATTAGAAAATCCATCAATGTAATCCACCACATAAACAAGCTGAAAGAAAAGAACCACATGATCATGTCATTGGATGCTGAAAAAGCTTTTGACAAAATACAGCACCCTTTCATGATAAAAGTCTTAGAGAGATCAGGCATACAAGGACCATACTTAAAAATAATAAAAGCAATTTACAGCAAGCCAATAGCCAACATCAAACTAAATGGAGAGAAACTTAAAGCATTTCCTCTAAAATCAGGGACAAGGCAAGGCTGCCCACTCTCTCCATATCTCTTCAACATAGTACTTGAAGTTTTAGCTAGAGCAATAAGACAACTAAAAGAGATCAAGGGGATACAAATTGGAAAGGAAGAAGTCAAAGTATCCCTATTTGCAGATGATATGATAGTATACATCAGTGACCCCAAAAATTCCACCAGAGAACTTCTACAGCTGATAAACTCCTTCAGCAAGGTGGCCGGATACAAAATCAATTCAAAAAATCAGTAGCCCTTCTTTACACAAAAGATAAATGGGCTGAGAAAGAAATAAGGGAATCAACACCCTTCACAATAGCCACAAATAATATAAAATACCTGGGGGTAACTCTAACCAAGCAAGTGAAAGACCTGTATGATAAGAACTTCAAGACCCTGAAGAAAGAAATTGAAGAAGATATCAGGAGATGGAAAGATCTCCCTTGTTCATGGATAGGTAGGATCAACATAATAAAAATGGCAATCTCACCAAAAGCAATATACAGATTCAATGCAATTCCTATCCAAATACCAACTCAATTTTTTACAGATCTGGAAAAAACAATTCTCAACTTCATATGGAATAACAAAAGACCCAGAATAGCTAAATCAATCATGTACAATAACAGAACATCTGGAGGTATCACCATCCCGGATTTCAAGCTGTACTACAGGGCAATAGTAATAAAAACAGCATGGTACTGGTATAGAAACAGACCAGTTGACCAATGGAATCGAATTGAAGACCCAGAAATAAACCCACACATCTATGGTCACTTAATTTTTGATAAAGAAGCCAAAAACATACAATGGAAAAGGGAAAGCATCTTCAATAAATGGTGCTGGTCTAATTGGATGTCAACATGTAGAAGAATGCAAATAGATTCATACTTATCACCCTGTACAAAACTTAAGTCTAAGTGGATCAAGGACCTCAACATAAATCCAGACACACTAACATTAATAGAAGAGAAAGTGGGAAAAAGCCTTGAAATCATTGGCACTGGTAGCAACTTCCTGAATAGAACACCAATAGCTCAGGCGCTAAAACAAACAATCAATAAATGGGACCTTATAAAATTGAAAAGCTTCTGTAAGGCAAAGGACACTGTCCATAGAACAAAACAGCAGCCTACAGAGTGGGAAAGGATCTTCACCAACCCAACATCTGACAGAGGGCTAATATCCAAAATATGTAAAGAACTGAAGAAATTAAACACCAAAAAATCAAATAACCCCATCAATAAATGGGGTACAGAGCTAAACTGAGAATTCACAGAAGAGGAATCTCTGAAGGCTGAGAGGCATTTGAGGAAATGTTCAACATCTTTGGTTATCAGGGAAATGCAACTTAAAACAACTCTGAGATTCCATCTCACACCTGTCAGAATGGCTAAGATCAAAAACTCAAATGATAGCACATGCTGGCGAGGATGTGGAGAAAGGGGAACACTCCCCCATTGCTGGTGGGACTGCAAACTTGTGCAACCACTTTGGAAATCAATCTGGAGATATCTTAGAAAATTGGGAATAAATCTACCTCAAGACCCAGCCATACCCCTCTTGGGCATATATCCAAAAGATCTGAAACGAAACCAAAAGGACATTGCCTCAACAATGTTCATAGCAGCTTTATTTGTAATAGCCAGAAACTGGAAACAACCCAGATGTCCATCAACTGAAGAATGGATAAAAAAACTGTGGTACATATACACAATGGAATACTACACAGCTATCAGAAATGAGGAAATCATGCAATTCAAAACCAAATGGATGGAACTAGAAAAGCTCATCCTAAGTGAGCTGACGCAGTCCCAGAAAGATAAACATGGTATGTATTCCCTTACAAATGGATATTAACCATACATCAGAGGATAACTATCCTACAACCCACACACCCAAATAGACAGGAACCTAGCATATCTATCCTAGGTAAAATTCTACCCACCAGTGAGTCATGGAATCTGCTGCAGGTTAGTGGAACCCCACACCCTAGATGGTGTGCCTTATCAAGCTCCAGTACGAGTGTAAGCTCTTGGGCCTCACATGACGCAAGATCTGAGGGAGTATGGTATGTGAGGACTCACCTCATCTGAGGAGAAGGAGAGTACCAAGTAGAGGAACAAGGAGGGAGGGAGGGAGGAAGGGAGGGAGGGAGGGAAGGAGAGAGGGAGGGAAGGAGAGAGGGAGGGAAGGAGAGATGAAGGGAGGGGCCAAGAGGGGAGGAGGGAGGAAACTATGTTCTAGAAATAAATAATACTTTTTTAAGAAAAGAGTTAATAAGCTTAAAAATATAATAAAAATACAATATAAAATTTTCAAACTATAATTTACCTTACTGGCATGAAAAGAAAATGGCCTTAATTTCAGATTAGAATGTTAGACTGCAGGTGGCTACAGAGATTACACAAACTTGATAGCAGCTTAAAAGTTTTTTTTTGTTTTGTTTTTTGGTTTTTTTTGTAGAGGTATAGGCTATTTCCATGGTTTGGCATTAAAAAGCAGGTAACAGGTTTAAAACATTGTAAATAAATTAAAGGTGACAGCTGTTCAACCTGGTTTTACAAACCTCCAAGAGTTGAAAAAACTTAGAGCTAAGGTAAAATAATGCATGGTGTTAGCCCATGCCTTTACCTCCAGCAGAGACAGGAGGATCACTATAGAGTTAGTTGTCTTATAAATTCTAGAGTTACAAGAAACAGGGTGGTGATGGTGCACACCCTTAGTCACATCATTGGGGAAGAATACACCCTTAATCCCAACACACTAGAGACAGAAACAGGCAGATCTCAGAGCTCAAGGCCACCTGATACAAAACAAGCTCTAAACAGAAAAAAACTTTGATCCAGGAGTGGAGGAGCACATCTTTAATCCCATCACTTGGAAACCACATGTCTTTGATCCCAAAACTTAGAATGCAGAGACAGGCACATAGGATTTGGAAAAATTTAAGTTTAAAAGCTACTTACAAAAGGCAGGCTGCAATTCAAACAAATTGTCCTTTGAGATCTCAAAATATATACACTAAAGGTTTGTTTAGCTCCAAAATATCAAAATAATTTCTTCTTTAATCCGGATTGAAAGGTAATACTTTATATATTATCAAAAAAAACAAATTTGCTCCAGGAAAAATATTAACTGACCCCCCCCCCAAAAAAAGGTAATTGTCCCAGAGTTAGGATTAGGGCAGGGCTCTGTTCTTATCTTTCCAGGAGATTTAAAGCATCCATTCAAGGAATCCAGGGACAACTGGACAACGGAAACCTCAGCAGAAAACAGATCAGACACCAAAGAAGACGAGTGGCCCAGATGATCCAGCCTTGCAGACTTCTTCAATAGCAGTTTCCTCAAAAGTCTATAACCACAACAACTCAAAATCGCTAAGATCGCTCAGCTCCACAGACTACTCCAGCCAGATCTTCAGTAAAGTTCTGAAGATCAGCTTCTGTCTATGAACTTCGTAGGACATCTAAATAGCTGAGCACAAAGGGACTGAACATCAAGTGATTCTATTAACATTTTTAACCATTTTTCCATTCTTATTTGGGCCCCAAACAGGTTTACTATGTCCCAAATCAGCAGGAAGTCATTTTAAGAGAACAACGTCCCATCCCCAGAAGGTGGGGAGGGTGTTCTCCCCCTTTGGTTATTTGATAGATAATAGAAAATTTTGTTATTTAGCGGAAAAGACTACAAGCTGTTAAATGGTCTTGTTAAATGGGTTTTGGAGGTTAGACCCAGGGACTTCTCTCTTTTGCTTTTCTGTATCCTCCTTTCTCTCCTACATAGGAGTGAACAGACTTGAGAAAAATGGGACATAGACATAGTATAGGAAAGAACAAGAAAAAAGGACAGATTATTGAATATAGCCTTATACCTTTGTATACTGATAAAAAATTAATTTATATTTGGCTAAATTGGTATTGATCATTGTATATTAATGCAAAATTAAGATTGTATAGGGCTACATCGGTATTGATCTTTGTATATTGATACAAAATTAAGATTATATTTGGCCACAATGGTATTGACCCTTGTATATTAATGTAAAATTTAGATTGTATTGGGCTAAATTGGTATTGATCTTTTTATATTGATACAAAATTAAGATTATATTTGGCCACATTGGTATTGATCTTTGTATATTGATACAAAATTAAGGCTAACGCTTCCTAAAGGTATTGTTCGTAGTAATACTTAAAAATGAAATGTCAAGTTTTGACCTCTCGCTACCAACCGACATAAGCTGTTTAGGATAATTAAGAAACGGAAACTAATAGTCATGAAAACGTGTCATTTTGTTAGTTACTATGACAGTCTATCACAGTTATTTTCTAAGCTACTCAGAAATCAAGTTGCTAAGAGACAAGCAATATTTGCTTATCTAAATATAAGAGATAGATAGGGCATCTTCAAAAACCTCAAGAGATCTGCAGAATATGGCATTCAAAGATGTTTTCTTAACTTAAGATTTTTTGATATCAAGACATGTCAGCTCCTGACAGCACCCCCTATATTACTCCAAGTAGAAGATGAGCATCGAAGAATCTCCAGTGGGAGATGATTAAATTGGTGGTAAGCCATTCTCTTGGCAAGAAAAACCACTTGTTTCAACTGTAGACAGACTTCTGTCCAAAAAGGACAAAGCTTGGAAGCAGGTAAGTCGACAGCCTAGCTCTGCCAAGACAGGGTAGGTAAGTCCTTCATAATTCCTGCTCTACAATCAATGTCTGTCAGAGAAATGGGGCCAAATGGCTGAAGATTGATGCTGTAATGTATGGAGAGAAAATGGGAACTGTCCAGGCAGCCACTGGTATGTCATTTTTTAGTTTTGGAAGCTGCAGGCCCTGCAATTCCTATATAATCAGATATATTTATCCCTCTCAGGTCTCTGAGGTGGTTGAAGAATAGATAGTTAGAGTCTCATAGTTAAATTTTGAGTTGTTTAGGAATCAAGAGGGTGTTCTGGATCTAAGAAGATATTTTTAAAATTATGAGGCAAGTTAGTATGAAAGCTGAGTTAGATATAGAACTTTAAACTCATGGAGATGGTTAGATAGTAGAATGTTAAAGTCAGGTGCCAAATACATATGGACTGGACATTGGGAATGTATGCTAAGCCGTATAACTCTTATAATCGTGGCCTATTTATTTCTGTTGTTTTGTATTGTATTTATAGTTATAAGAAAAAGGACCATTATTTGGACTGAAAGGGAGAGCTGTTGGGGGGATAAATAAATACCTTAAACTAAAAAAAAAAAAAAAAAAGAAGGGAAGAGGATGTGGGGGGTTGAGGGGGAGGAGGGTGGAAGGGTGGGACTGGAGGGGGGAGTAGGGAGGGGATTGTGATTGAGATGTAACTTGAAGAAATAAAAAATAAATTATTAAAAAAAATACAAAAAAAAGAACCATACATTGCCATCAAAAATAGGCACTACTTTAGAACAAAAGGATGGAAAGCAAATAGAAAATTAAGTGTTCCAAGAAAAAGGAAGCAAACAGGCAACTTTATTCGAACATCTGGCAAAATAGATAAAACTAATCAGAAGAGATTAAAGGGTCACTTTAACTCCCCCATTAGAAAAATTAAAATGACTTCATGGATTCTATCTGATGATAGTGTAATAAATCTTGAAATAGACAAAGAAACTCCAGGAAATATGCAAGCTCATGGAGATAACACACTATTAAGTGGAACATTGAAGAAATGAAAAAAGAAATTTAAAACTTTTCTGGAATTATATGAAACCAAATACTCAATATACAAACTCCAGGCTACAACAGAAACAGTCCTAAAAGGGAACATGTACCTATAAGTTCTTACATTTAAAAATATCAGAAAGAGTACAAATAAACAACTTCAAGATGTACTTCAAGAGTAGAAGAAAGAATTCAAACCTAAAACAGTAGATAGGAAGAAATAATCAAACCTTGAACAGAAATTAATGAAATAAAAGCAAACTTAAAAAAAAAGAATTAGTGAAATGAAGTTAGTTCTTTAAAGCTACATGCAAGATTGTGAAACCCTTAATCAAATTTCCAAAAGAAGGAAAGAGGAGATTCAAGCTAATAAAATTAGAGAGGAAAAAGGAGACATCACCACAGATACCAAGGAAATTCAGAAAACTCATAAGGACACGCCTTAAAAACATATACTTCTTCAAGTTGTTAAACAGAGACATAACAAAACACGAGAGAAAGAACTATAGACCAACATCCATGATAAACAAAAATGCAAAATTTCTCAACAAAATACCACCAAACTGAATATGGGAACACATTAAAAAAGAAATCATTGATGATAGTCAGGTTGACTTTATCCCAGAGACGCAGGAATAGTTCAGCCTGTCCAAATGGTTAAATATAATAAATCATATGGATGGAAATAAAGACAAAAGCACATGATCATCTCAAAAGATGCAAAAAGGCTTTAACAAAGTCCACCATCCTTTCACAATAAAAGTCCTAGAAAGAATAGTGTTGGAAGAAATATACCTTAACACAATAGAGGCTATGTACAACCAATTTGTGGCCAACATCATGCTAAATGGAGAAAAACTCAAAACATTGCCCCCACTTCCTTTCCATATAAGACAAGGGAAGGAAATAAAAGGAATACAAATAGGTCAAAGTATCTCTGTTTGCAGGGATGCTATTATGATTAGAAGAGACCCTAAAGACTCCACCTGAAAACTCCTACAACTTTTGGCAAAGTGGCAGCATACAAAATTAACATACAAAAACACAATGGGAAAGAAAATAGGAAACAATTCCATTGACAAGAACATAAAAACAATTCCTTGGAGTAAATCCAGTCAAAGGTGTGAAAGACTTCTATACTGAAAACTTTAAAACTCTTCAGAAAGAAATTGAAACACATAGAAAGGCCTCCTGTGCTTATGGGTTGGTAGAATTAATATTGTGAAAATGATCACCCTACTAAAAGTATATAGATTTAATATAATCCCAATCAAAATATCTGTTTCATTCTTCACAGAAAGAAAAAGTTATCTTTTTTTTTTTTTTTGGTTTTTTCGAGACAGGGTTTCTCTGTGTAGCCCTGGCTGTCCTGGACTCACTTTGTAGACCAGGCTGGCCTCGAACTCGCAAAGATCCACCTGCCTCTGCCTCCTAAGTACTGGGATTAAAGGCGTGCGCCACCACCACCCGGCTCAGAAAAAGTTATCTTAAAACTCATATGGAAACACAAAAAAATCCTGGTAACAAAAGCAATCCAATGCAAAAAGAATAATGCTGGAGGCATTACTATATCCAATCTCCAGTTATACTACACAGCATAATAATAAAAACACTATGAGCTGGGAGTGGTGGCACACGCCTTAATCCCAGCACTCAGGAGTAGAGATAGGCAGATCTCTGTGAGTTCAAGGCCAGCCTGGTCTACAAAGCAAGTTCAGAACAGGAAGTGCTGTTACACAGAGAAACCCTGCCTAGGAAAAACAAACAAACAAAAACAACAAAACGAAACAAAAAAACCCACCAAGAAATGTAATGAACTAGAATAGAAGACCCAGACTTATGTCCACATAATTACAGCCACATTTAACAAGGATGCCAAAAATATACAATAGAGAAAAGATAGCATCTTCAGCAAACCATTTTGGGAAACTGGATGTGAGCATGTAGGAGAATGAAGGTAGGTCCTTACCTCTCAGCCTTATCAAAAAGATCAACTCCAAATACCTCAAAACAAAACCTGAAACTCGGAAACTGCTGAAAGAGCAGTTGGAGAGGGCACCACAAGATACAGACACAGAGAAGGGCTTTGTAACTAAGACTCTGGCCACCAGGATATAAGGCAAAAAGTTGACAAGTGGGACCTCACAAAACTGAAAAGCTTCTTTCTGGACAGAAAAGGAATCAGTCAATCCAGAGACAAGGCAGCCTAGAGAACGTGAGAAAATCCTTACCCCACAGAGGGTTCATATCTAGAAAATTCAAGGACCTCAAAACAACCTATCAAGAAAACAGACAGCACAGTGTAACAGTGGGCTATAGATGTGAACAGGGGATTCTCAAAGGGCATTGTCATTGTCACTTATGTGCCTTAATCTTCAAAGAATGTGATGTGTTGCCTAGCATGCACTATAACAAGACCTTGGATTGACTAACACAGTCTGTATGCTGTACCATATCATATTTTACTTTGAAAAGTTCTTTCATTCTACTACATTATCATTGGCAGTCTTAGAAAATAAAGCCACAGCTTTTGTTCTTTTTATTGATTTGGATAGAATACATGGACCATGAGAAAGCAGTTTAATTAAAAATTGAAATCGAGGGCTGGAGAGATGGCTCAGCCATTAAAGGCTAGGCTCACAACCAAAAAAATTGAAATCGAAAACTTTTCTTTAAAAAATCCATTTATAAGGGCTGGAGAGATGGCTTAGCGGTTAAGAGCACTGACTGTTCTTCCAGAGGACCCGGGTTCATATCCCAGCACCCACATGGCAGCTTACAACTGTCTGTAACTCCTGTTCCAAACAATCTGATGAACACATGTAGTCAAAAACACCAATGTACATAAAATAAAAATAAAAAAAATTTAAAAAAATCCATTTATAATTATAGCAACAAATAAAATGTATTTAAGAATAAACCTCACCAAAAAAAAAAAAAGTGCAAGACTTTCATGGCTCTGCTATAAAACTGTACAGAAAAATGTCAAAGAAAATCTCAACGCATTGAGGCTGAAAAGAAAGTACAATTCATCTTGACTGTCAACTTGATTAGATTGAGAAAGACCTAGGAGATCAGTGCTGGGCCTGTCTGCGATGATGTGTCCAGAGGCGGGGTTAGGCGCGTGTGCCCTGATGCAGGTGGCACCATCCAGGAAACTGCATGGAGTAATGGGGAAAGGGAGGGAAGGCCCCTAGCACCGGTCCTCTCTTGCCCTGTTTCCTGGCTGCCATGACGCGGGCAGCTTTATGCCACTTCACCACTATTTTGCCTCAAACAGTAAAGCTAGACAGCCACGAGTAGATCTCTGTAAACATGAGCTGGAATTAACTTTTCTCCCCTTAAATTGTTACCTCAGATGCTGCACCACAGAGACAAAAAGTCAGGCCAACACAAGAAAACAATGCTCCACATATATTAATTCTCCCCAAATTGATTGACCATTCAGTGTAGCATAATTAAAATCCCCGTGATGATTTTGGTGGTTCTTGACAACTGATTCTAATACATGATCAGAAGGATCTCCCTGTCCCAGCATATGTGTGTGTGTGTATGTGCGCGTGTGTGTTTCATATGTGTATACAGGTCGGCTAGGGGAGGCTTGAATAAGCACATGTATGTGTACATGTGTGGGCACAGGAGTGGATGTCAGAGGTTGCCCTGAGTGTCTTCCTCTATTGTTGTCCATTTTACTCTTTGAGGCAGGGTCTCTCTCTCTCACTGAACCTGCAGTTCAGTGATTTGACTACAATGGCTGGCCAGTGAGCTCTGGAATCTACCTGTCTCTGCCTCCACAGTGCTGGGATTGGAGCCGTGTGTTGAGGCACCAGGCTTTTGTGTGGGTTCTGGGGGTCCTATATTTGTGCAACCTTTACGCACTGAGCTATCTTCCCGGCAGCAAAATCCACCAGTAGTCTTGATAAGAGAATAAATCAGATAAGTTTCCCATTTGACGGTAAAGCATCAAGATTTCTAGCAACCAGGATAGTGCTTTCTTAGTGTAACAATCAACATATTGATCAGTGGACTAGAATACAGTGTTCAGAAACTAGAGAAGTGGGATATGGCAGAAGCTGCATTGCAGTTCTGTGAGGGGGAAAAAAGACTATCAATTTTGCTAGGCAGGGTGGGGTATGTCTTTAACGTCAGCACTCTGGAGGCAGGGACGGATGAAGCTCTGTGAGGTGGAGGCCAGCCTGACCCACACGGTGAGCTGCAGGCCAGCCAGAGCTACATATTCAGACCATGTCTCAAAACAAAAACAATTAGTATACTGCTTATCTACCAATAAAGTTGGAGTCTTGCTGCATAAACATTCTAAAGCTGTAATAAACACAGTATCATAAGTCAGATTTCTTAAGCGATATAAACTTATTTTCTCATAGTTCTGGAAGCTAGAAGTAGAAGATCCAGGTGCTGGCAGGGTCCATTTCCAGAGAACCTCCCAGCTTTGGCTTGCAGATGGCCACTGCTTCCTGAGTCCTCACAGCGCCTTTCCTCTGCACACATGAATCAGTGGTGTGTCACTTTCTTCTTAAAGGCCAGAGCCTCACTGGATCAAGGACCTCCTCTGATGACCTCATTTAACCTCAGTTACCTCCTTAGGCCCTGTCTCCAAATCCAGTCACACTGGGAGAGAAGATAGATACAGTTGCATTCACAACACCTACTGTATATCAACGAAGAGGAAAAATTTATTCCACATCAATCAAGGATTCAGTGAGAAACACAACACTTCAAGACTCTGAGCATAAGGTGGCTTGGGACTGCAATCCCTGAGAGAGAAATTAATAAGGTAAGCCCCAGGATGATCCCAATTTAGTGTTCTCGAGAAGTTGCCAGGCTGTAGTATAGGAAGGACAAATTCACAGCTTGGTGGCTCCTGGAGTCGAGGGGACACGGATGGGCATTTAGAGAGACCAAGGAATCCAGAATTTGTAGGCTTAAGTATTAGATAGATGATTCCTCAGACAGAGTTTGAGATATCTGCAGAAGGGACCCCATGAATGCTCAGTGAATTGTTGCTCTGTGCATACTTATGCTGAGAGCCATAGAAAGAGACACCAGAGGTCTGGTGAGGTGGTTCAGTTGATAAAGGCATTTGCTTCCAAGCCTGGTAACTTAAACTTTATCTCCAGGACACTCACATGGTGAAAAGGCAGAAATGACTCTCGCAAGTTGTTCTCTGACCTCTGCACATGTACCATGGTGCACGCACACACGCGCGCGCATGCACACACACACACACACACACACACACACACACACACACACGAAAAAAACATTTTGTTGTTACCAGAAAGGAAAAGAGGATTCTCTAAAGATCACACAAATCTATACAACCTATATAAGGCACATGAAAGAGATTTTTAAAAAAGATCCAAACAGAACAGAGATAAGATATTAGATAGATAATACAAAGATTGAGATGAAAAATGTATTCATGAGATTTAAAGAAGGGTGGAAATTATAAAGACTAGTAAATTTGAAAATGTAGTAGCAAAAACGATTAAAAACAAAACACCAAGCCGGGCGTGGTGGCGCACGCCTTTAATCCCAGCACTTGGGAGGCAGAGGCAGGCGGATCTCTGTGAGTTCGAGGCCAGCCTGGTCTACAAAGCGAGTCCAGGACAGCCAGGGCTGTTACACAGAGAAACCCTGTCTCGAAAAACCAAAAAAAAAAAAAAAAAAAAAACACCAGTAAAGGAAAATGGTGTTGGCTTGACTATGTGACGATGTATTGGAATGTCTGAAAGAGGAGAAGAAATGGGGAACACAGAAGACCACAAATAGCTGAAGCTACTCTCAGTAGGAAGAATACTGTTGGAAGTATCATAATACCTGACCTCAAACTATACTATAGAGCTATCATGACAGAAGCATCATGGTACTGTCTGTCTCTCTCTTTGTCTCTCTCTCTCTCACACACACACAGAGACTAATAATAAAAAAACACACAGCAATGGCCACCTAATTTTTTGACAAAGGTGTCAAAAATGTATAGTGTGAAAAGAAAAGACCCTATTCAACAAATTGCTCCAGCAAAACTGGATACCTACCTGCAAAAGAATGAAATTAGGTCCATATCTTTAATCTTCACAAAAGTCAATTCAAAGTGGATCAAAGACCTTTATTTAAGAACTGAAGCACTGAAATTGCTAGAGATAATCATAGAAAACACATTTTAAGATATACAAACAGTCAAGGTATTTCTGAACAGGACTCCAATGGCACAGGAAATGCCTCAAATTAACAAATGGGATATGTGAAATTAAAACTTTTGTCCACAGCAAAAAGAACTCTCAGAAGGGTGAACAGGAATCCCACAGAATGGGAGAAAATTAGATAGGTGATTAATATCTAGAATTTATATATAAAGAACTGCAAAAAATTTTTTTTTTGGTTTTTTGAGACAGGGTTTCTCTGTGTAAAGAACTGCAAATTTTAAACATCATTCTCCCCTCTAAAATGCCATCCAACAACAGGCTAATAAAATGAATAGTTTTTAAAAGAAGAAATGCAAATGGCCAACAAGTGTTTTTAAAAGTATTTAACATCCTTGGCCATTAGGAAAATTGCAACTTAAAACTACTTTGAGATTCCATCTTATGCTTGTCAAAAAGCTAACATCAAGACATCTAACAACAAATGTTGATGAGAATATGGTGAAATAGAAACCTTTATTCGCTACTGGTGGTATTGTAAAGTAATATACACATTATAGAAATCAGTATTGAGAGAGCTGGAGAGATGGCTCAATGGTTAAGAGCACTTCCTGCTCTTCCAGAAGACCCAGGTTCAGGTCCTAGTATCCATATCAGGTGACCCACAAACATATGTAACTCCATCTCTGGGGAAATCCGATGCCCCTGGTCTCCATGGACACCTGCACACATATGCACACACTATTTTGAAATATAATAGAAATTATTTTTTAGAAATCATTATAGAGGTTTCATAAAAATTTAAATTAGAATAACCATATGACCGAGCTATACCATTCCTGGGTGTATACCCCAAGGACTCTGCACCCTACTGCTCAGCCATGTTTACTGCTGCTCTATTCACAGTAGTAAGGAAACAGAACAACCCAGACATACATCAGCAGATGAATGGATAGTGAAAATGTTGTGTTTATTTAGCTATAAAGAAAAATAAAATTATGAAATGTGTAGGATCCAAACCCATCATGTGAGTCTTGAGTAAAGGCTGAAAACAAAAAACAAAACAAAACAAAAACTGGAAAAGGCAATCAAGAGGGAAACAGAGGCACCGAGGAAGGGAAGGAGGAAAACATTATATGTGATGTGAAAGTGGGAAAAGGTGAGGGGAAGGAAATCAACAAAACATTCTGTTTGAAACAACTATAAGGAAGCCTAATACTTTGTTGATTTAAACAAACAAACAAACAAACAAACAATAAATAAATAAATAAATAAATACTGTATGTAGTTGAGAAGCTGGGAGATGAATGAACTTAGAACAGAGAACATAGATCAATGAAGGAATCCACAGTGCACTGGAGGAAAAATGACCAATATGTCACCTCTCTGGCCCCAAGAGAGCAGAATCCATTAGTATTGCAACTGTGAGAAGCAGCTAGCTAGCTGGCACTGTGAAAGTGGAGAGGTGAGGCCATGTAAGACAGGTGAAGTCAACATGTTTACAGTCCTGGGAGCTGAAGACATTCTTCAGGGAGATCCCTGAGCAGATAGAGGAGAACAAAAGCCCCTGGAGCACAGGCCTGGGATGAAGGAGACTCCTGAAGGCAGAGGAAGGACCAGGATGTTGCAACAGCTCAAGACAGCAAGAATGTTTGTAAAAGAACAAGTCATTGTACCGGGAAGGCTATAGAGTGAGAGACTGATAGAATGTCTAGGTGGAAGGTTTGCCTCAGGACCCCAGAGGCAATTTTATCATAGTGGTGGATGAGTCAGGCCTGGAGGGCTAAGGAATGAGTGTGGGCTCAGTAACTCCAAAAAGACATTTAGCAGCAGATGGATAGAGAGGAAGACATGTTAACTAATACATAAAATGGAGAAACTCTCAATGAGAATATTCCAAGGAAAACCAGGAATTTCAGAGAAACTCAGACGTTGGATTCAGGAAAAAAAAAAAAAAACAGTTTGTAAAAGAGGAGAGGAGTCTGTTGCTATCTAGAAAACGGCATTGGCTGGAGTGTGTGTGTGTTGGGGATGAATTAGAATGGATACGCTGGGGCAGTCAAGAGGCACAGTGGGTAAGGCTCTTGCTGCCAAGCCTGAAGACCCGAGTTTGATCCCCAGGACAAACATGGTGGGAGAAGAGAACAAGTCCCAGTAAGTTGTCCTCTGGCCTTCACATACGCACTACCTCCCCACCAGCCAACACGCACACAGAGGGATTCACATGCAGTAAACATTTTAAAAGGGGGGGCAATTGTGGACACAAACAGAGGCACGAGAGGCTTGCAGAGATGCAGCCATGCACAGGAACACACATGTATGTGCACACACATGCACACATGTGCACACAAAACCCTAAAGTAGTCTATGTCTATAAAATGAACACTGATTTTTTTTTTAATAGTAAATTTTCACAATTTTTTTCTTTCTGGATTTAGTGGCATTTTGCTTTGTATTTACTATTCTGTATAAATTAAAAATTTGATTTTTTTTCCTTGTTTTTGTTTTCCCTTCTTTTGCCTTCTGAGGACATTCTCACAGTGCTGTCTGGGTTGGCCTTGATCTTTCAGGCTCGAGCCACCCGCTCACCTCAGCCTCCTGAGTAGCTGGGACTACAGGTATATGCCATCAAAAGAAGGACAAAATTTTAAACAATCTATCCTTAAGGAATAGGATGAAAACAATGATGAAGTGTATTTCATTTATTACTTTAAGTCTTTGTACTTTAGAATTTCTTTCCTCCTCCTCCTTCTCCTCCTCCTCCTCCTCTTCCTCCTCCTCCTCCTCCTCCTCCTCCTTCTAAAGATGTATTTTTATAGCCAGGCAGTGGTGGTGCATGCCTTTAATCCCAGCACTTGAGAAGCAGAGGCAGGTAACCTGGTCTACAGAACAAGTTTCAGGAAAGCCAGGGCTACACACAAAGAAACCCTGTCTTGAAAAAAAAAGAAGAAGAAAGAAAGAAAATGTGCGTGTGTGAATGCCCTTGGAGGTAAAAACAGGGTTTCAGATCCCCTGGGTTTGGAGTTAAAGGCAGTTGTAAGCCACATGGCTTCTGGGAAGCAAGTCTTCTGCAATGGAAGTGTGCTGTCTTAGCCACTGACCATTTCTCTAGCTCTCTAGAATTTCTTAACGCACATTAACTTCTGTAAACATGTATGGCTTTCAATGAAAGCAACTGAAGTGTCCAACTGGAGAACAGGGTAAAGAAAATCCAGTGATAAATACAATGCAGATCTGTCCAGCTATCAGAAGGAACGAAATCCTTTAATTTGTGACAACCTGGAGGATACTATGTTAACTGAAGTAAGCCAGGTTTAGAAGGACAAATGGTCCATGATTTCACCAATATGGAATCTTAAAACATTGATCTTCTAGAACTTAGTTGTAGGATACTTGTTAAAAGAGGGTGAGGAGGGAGGAAACAGTTCTCTTAAGAATAGTGCTTCATTGTAGGGGATCAGTTAAGATCTCTCCATGCTGTGAAAACACACCGTGGAGAGACAGTCCTTCCCTGTGAACATTTATGTGTAGGTGTCCATGTTCCTGAATGAGTGTGTTTGTAAGTAATGTTGGCCTTTTTCCTTTGTATGCATTTGTTTGGTTTCTGGGAAGATGTGCCTATGTGAACCAGTCTTTGTGGGAATGTTTTTTTCCCGGTATGACAAACTGTAGCTGGTTCTTTTCTAACCTTAGCCTAACTGGCAAAGTGCTAAACAGTACGGGGAATGGCTGAGCATATACAATCTAAGGTGGATACGGCCTCAGAGCTCAAATGATACTGCTGAGGCCATGGGAAGAAGCAAGGTGGCTGTGGAAATACCACAGTAGCCACGAACAAACTGGAATGTTCAGGGCTCATCTAACTTCTGGTGACAAAGACACTTCTGTTTTCTCTGGCTTCCTGGCTCTCTGTAGCAGGACTAGGCTCCTTCAAGCTCAGCAAGTTGCAGGGTGGTGGAGGAAGCCTCGGGAAGGTGACAGGGTACTTCCTGTCACCAAGGACAGGTGGGCTCTCAAATGGTAAGTCTAACACATAAAAGTGAGGCATTGTGTTTGCACTGCAAACCAGTGAAGATCATTCCAGACACACGGGTGACATGAATCTCTACAGAGTGAGTCATCTCCCTCTCCGTGTCCTTTGAGTTTTCTTAGATGTACTCTCACAACACCAGCATGTAGCTCATTCTGTGCATATTTCCTGCACATTGGTAGGGAGGTGTAATGAAAAGCAAGCACACAGCTCATCTATAAGAAAAATGGACCCCAAGAGGAGGCACGGGAGCCCTTGGAAGGAGCAGTCTTGTGTAATCTGGCTCTTCACAGGTCCCTGTGAGCTAAATTGAAGCAAAGAGCATTCTCCCACAGAGGAGTGTCCCCACAGAGAGGAAATGAAACCTTCGAAGGAGAGGAAGTCAATCGTGATTGTCTGGGCCAGATGCCAGATATCCTAGCACATTAACCACGACAGACAACAGAAGAGGCACCCTGAGACTCATTCTAGACTGTGCTGACCCTCATTTGTCGGTTAGCTGGTGTTGAGTAACCTAAGTCCAGCACTCCATAATTTTAGGGCCCGTACTATTGGGGAAGCTTGCCTAATCTACCTGCTCCTGAGGGTGAAGTAGGCGGGGTCTATGTAAAGGAAACCCGGAGAGGTGGTCCTGATCCCACCATTTCTGCACTCAAAGTGCGTTAGCATTTTTATTTCACCGAAGAGTAACTGAAAGAGGTAAGGTAGCCTACATATTGGGAAAGAAGAATGTTTTCTCATTATATTTTATTTATTTATCAGGGATAGAAAGGAGGGCTCACACTATAACATGTGTGTTATAAGCCAGAGAACAACTTTTAGGAGTCGCACCTGGGAATCGAACTTGGGTCACCAGGCATGGCAGGAAATGCTTGTACCTTCTGATTAATTTTGTCTGCTGGAATGAATATTTTTTATTTGATTTAAAATTTTAAAAAGCTTGTACTGTGAGGGAAAATCTATAGATGGGGGTTTTATGAGACTCCTTATCATATTTTTCTTATTTTAACACTCACCATCATATAACAAACCTAATGTTTCTTGCTATTTGCTATGTAGGAAGAGTTTTGAAAGAATGGAACTTTGAAAAGCTACGGGACCTCTCTTTGCTAAAACGTTTATACCTTCTGATAGTACATACCTGTATTCCAGTACTTTGGAGCCTGAGGCAGGAGGATCACAAGTTTAAGGTTTGCCTGCACTGCGTAGAAGACCATATTGAAAAGACAAAAATATTTATATCTAACTCAGAAAAAGTAAAAACTGGAGGCCTTCAAGCAAGAATTTTAAAGTTGAGAAAAATGACAGCCTGAAAACATCTTGTGCTAAGATGTTGAGAACACAGTGATGTCCTCAGGTAGCTCATAGTAAGGAGACAGCAGACACAAAGGCAACTCAGAACAATGGCAGGCAGTGCCTGAGAATGAAATACAACAATGTACCTAGTTTGGCACTGGCTCTGGCTACCGGTGTTACCCTGTGTATGAATTATCCTGAGTGTGCTCGACTCCTCCCTAGGAGCTGCTTGAGGGTAGCGACATGTTCAAAACACCATGCACAATTAGAGTTGTTATGGTTTCCTTTCTGCTGCTCTGATAAGACACTGGGACCAGAGGCAAGACACCAGAGGAAAGGGCTTATTTTAGGGTTAGGGTCAGGGTTAATAACGGTCCATCACTGCCAGACATCCAGGGCCAAAACTCAAGGAGGAATTTGAAGCAGAGACCATGGAGGAATGGTGCTTGCTGGCTTCCTCGCAAGCCAGCTAACACTCAGTTAGCTTTCTAAGGCCAATTAAGCCCACATGCCCAGGGAATGATGCTGCCCACAGTGGGCTACCCTCTTACATTGAACACCAATGAAGAAACCCCTCATAGACATGCCCACAGACCAATCAGATCTGGGCAATCCCTCATCTGAGACTTTTTTCTCAGGTGATGCTAGGCTGTGTCAAGTTGAGAGGTAAAAAAGCCAGTACTCAATAAATATTTGTGAGTGAACCAATGTCCTTGTTGTTGATTCAAATCCAAATAGATTCCAATGGGTAGGACTCAAGATTTTGTTGCAAACTATGCAACCTAATTGTTCACATAGTGTGTGTGTAATATATACATATACACGTACACAAGTTTATGCTGAATACATATCATAATTTGGTCCACTTCATTCTACCTGTCTACATTTCCTTACTATGCTGTTATGTAGAACAGTGTCCCTCAGAGTTCATTCCTCTGGCAAAGTGCTTTTCAGACATCTAAATGCCCCGTTTACTAATAGGGAAATCCATATAAATTGTAAACATCATTACCTGCTAAGTTTTGTCTCTACTTTTGCAGTCATGACAATCCAGCCTGGCATATGTAAATCTCCTAATTTCTCAGAAGCTCCTGACAGGAGGGCTACTAATGCTTTTTCAGATGAAGCAAAGAGTATAAGTTTGTGGATGAAGCTCTCATGGCTCATTTGGCTCCAGAGCCCTGGAAATATCCCAATTGTAGTTTATAACAATGTTAAAATAATTAGTTTTGTTTTATATTTTATTACAGTTTAAAATTCAAAATGTCAAGTATTATTAATGGCATGACTATGGAGAATAGTCTTTTTTTTTCCAGTTTTCTTTGTCCTTAGATTATATCCTACCAAAAATTTAAATCAGGTGACTGTATCTTTGTTGTTGTTGTTGTTTATTTGTTTGTTTTTTGATACATGGTTTCATAGCCTTGTCTTTCCTGGAACTTACTTTGTAAACTAAGCTGGATGGCCTTAAACTCACAGACCTGCCTTTGCCTCCTGAGAGCTGTGACTAAAGGTGTGGGCCTCCATGTCTAGCAAGGTAACTGTATCTTTCCGTGTGTGTGTGTGTGTGTGTGTCTGTATCTTTGTAAGACACTTAAAATAATTCCCCTCTATGTCATAGGCTACATTCAGGAGTTGATTTATTTCATTTTAATTTTTTCAAAAGAATACTTTTGTTTTATATTTATGCAAAATATGACTACAGTTCAATGTTATATTCACAGAACATGTTATAGTCCGAAAATCCTAGTTCTCATTCTATTTCTCTCTTTTAAAAAATATATGCAACTTTCAAATATGTTTTGGTTTATTCTCTCATTATCTTTTTAGTTGGGAGCAAATGCTTATACCTTCAAAGGCCATGATCTTTTTTTAAAGATTTGTTTTATTTGTGTATGTATGTGTGCATGCATGTGAGTGTGTGTGTGTGTTTGTGTGCAAGTGTGGGTGCATGCACACATGAGCACATACACGTGTACACATGCATGTGAGGGTAACAACAGATACCAGGAGACAGCATTTGGGTCCCCTAGAGCTGGAGTTAGAGGTGGTTGTGAATGGCCCAACGTGGGAGGTGAGAGCAGAACACAGGGTCTCTGAAAGAGCAGGAAGCACTCTTAGCCACTGAGCCATCTCTCCAACCCCAGACTTCCATCTTTTAAATATAAACAGAAGCATAATGTACACCTTGTTCCTACTTTACTTTCTTCACTTAACATACCCTGTAGCACAGAGAAATAATTTTAACTCCTTATCATGTCTCCAAAATGTTCCATTTGTTAACTAACCCTCTAGGAACGAACAGTTGATCTAATGCCAGTGTTAAAAAACCAAAGTTTTTGACCCTGGAAGAAGGATTAGTGTGTAGTGAATCTGGGCCATTCCACAAAATGAGGGCCAAAAAGTATGCATTAAATTTGGCATTATGAAGGCCGAGGACATATTAGCCAAGGAAAAGTTGCACACACACAGTCTGCCCGGCAGGACACAGTGGCCTGGCTCCATAAGGACCAGTCCTGTAGCATGGCACAGGCAGAAAATGGATTATAGATAGTGATGAGGAACTGGGAAGTCTCCCTTGGCTTTCTCATTGGCATGACAAAAAACCAAACCAAACCAAAACAAAAATAAAAAACTTACAGAAGTAACTTGAAGAAGGAAAAGTTTGTTTTGACTCACACAGTACAAGAAGGATTACTATCCATTGTGGTGGGAAAAGGCGTTCGTGGAGTGGCTGCACATTGGCATGTGTGATGTTCGTGGAGTGGCTGCACATTGGCATGTGTGATGTGTAACAGTTTCCAAGCTTAAAACATTCCACCCTGCAGGAAGCTCCTTAAGCAGGAAGGGAAACAGTGCAAACTAGCTTCAGGAAGTTCCTGAAACTGACCAAATTCACTACGCCCTTCCCTGCCATAGTAAGCAATAAAAGCCGAGAGTCCCTCTCAGATAAACAAGCTATGAAGAAGCCTCAAACCAAACCAGCTGCCTGGAAGAAACACAAACCATCCAAGCTACTTGGAAGAGGTTTAGAACAACTGAGGCACCTGGAAAGGACACCCTCCAGTCTGTTGAGCTGCCTGCAGGCTGTGCAGTGTGCTCCAGGTTCCCAGGTTTGGGAGTTGTCACCCATGCTGGGGTGGGCTTTGGTGATGCGGCTGTCTTTGAGTCACTCTGCTCCTGGGAGTGACCCCTCATCCATATTCCTGTAAGAAGCAATAAATGCACAGTTCGTCAGTTGGACTTTGGTGGTATCAGTATTTTGGTCTGTGGTGGGGTTCCTATTTGAGGTGAGTAGATGTGCATGCTGTGTCTACCCAGGGAAAGTTCTGACCCAGCAGTGTGCAGGCAGGAAGCAGAGAGCAGAAAGAAAAATGTGGCTGAAACACAAAGCATCAAGGCACATACTATATTTGATTATAATGTTTTACATATATATATATATATATATATGTTATGGGGGATACTAGGGCATGTTTATTGTTTATTCTTCATTTCCTACCTGTAGGAAGAATGGCTGAGAAATATAAGTGTGGGATGAGTTTTAAACTACCTTTCCTGGGGCCAGTGAGATGGCTCAGTGGATAAAGGTGCTTGCAGCCAAGTCTGACAATCTGAGTTAGACCTTGGGAGGAAACTACGTGATAGGAGAGAACAGATTCTGGTACGTCACCCTCAGACTCCCACATCCTTGCCAGAGCATGGGAGCACCCCAAATAAAGAGAGAAATAGAAATAAAAATGATCTTTCCTGAAGTTCACAGGCCACCATAAGAAGACAGCCGTCTTCTACTTGGTTAACTGTAGCCCAGCTGACGCTCTCATTAACCCACACACAGCGCCCTACTGGTTCTGACCCACCAGTCTCACTAGCCCCGCCAAAACCACGCCTGCCACACTCCTGTAACAACCAACCGACCAGTGGCTTAGCATGATGGCTAATATTGCTTGTGAACTTGATGGAATCTAGAAACCTAGGAAGTAATTTTCAGGGTACCTCTGTGAAGGGGTTTCTAGGTTAGGTTTCCTGAGATGAGAAGACGCATCTTCGATGTGGGTGGCACCCTCCCAAGGTGTGCCTGGGGATGTCGTGAATATGGAAAGAAGAATGGGAGCCGAGGACCAGCACTCACCTCTGGACTTACTGCAGATGCTCTATGACCAGCTACCTCACACTGGCTGCCAGGCCTTCCTTGCCTTGATTGACTGTAGCTCTCAAACTGTGAGCCAGCACAAACCTTGTCTCCCTTAAGTAGCTTTATCAGCTGTGTGATCACAGTGGTAACAAAAGAAACTAATATACCCAGCTGTTTTCTATGGTAGAATTGCCATCTATTATCTCTCTTGTGACTTTATATAAAGCATTCAGATTTAACTGCCATACCTTTTGGGGTCAATACTTTTTTTTTTGGTAGTTCTTATTTTTCTATTAAGAATCCTGGAGAAGTAACCCTGTCCTTCTTTCCCCTGCTTTAGACCATATGATAATTTCCCACCATAGTTAGGATAAACTCTGAAACCTGTGTAAGGGTTCAAGCAGGATCCACAACTTGCTTGGTATCTGCATTGCCCCTTCCTCAGCTCAGAGGCGTCAGGGAAGCCGTTCCGATCCCCTGCTAAAACAGACCCCTGCCCAGCCTCTAACATCCTATTACTCACTGTGTGATTTTTCTTGACACCTAAATGACCACATCGTAACCCATGTCCTTTGCTTATTGGGTCCCCAGTAATGACACAACTGCCAATCCAAAACGAAGCTTCCATAGTCAAAGACCCGTGTTCAGCACGCAGCAGGTACTCAGTAAATGTCCACTAGATAAATCTCATTTTCTCTCTCTTGTCAGGACTTTCTATAATAACTTCTCCATCCACTATCCAATCTTTCTCTAATTTAATATCGGTGGCTATTAGGGTGATATTACTATAACAAATTTAAATAAAACAAATTTAATCTTCTAAAAACTCAAACGCAGAGAGTTTTATTTAGGCAAAACAGGGTTCATTTGAGGGGGAAAAAACAAAACAACTAAACAAGCCTGCTAAGTTTGTCTCCGACTGAAAAGTGCAGGGCTAGTCTGTAGAATATTAGGCTTCCTCCAGAGAGATGAGACACTCGGTGAGTGCTGATGCTGAGTGGACAATCCTCGAGGGAACCAAGAGAAGGACACTGTCCTATGAGGGAGGTCCTGCTTGTCCAACCACACAGGAAGCAGCCTGTCCCTCTGCCTCTAAACTGCTGCTGGAGTTGGAACTTTGCTGATTGTACCTGAAGGTTCAGGCCAAGCTGCCCACAGAGCTAAGACCACATCTTCCAAGACACCACATGGGTGACTGAGTCTCATTTAGACTTCTACCTCTGCTTTCTGATTGGACTTCACACTTAGGAGAGTAAGCAAACGTATATGTATGTATGTTTGCTTTTTAAAATTCATTCTATTATAAAAAATCTTACAAATAATAAAAATATGTACCAAAATTAGCAGTTAGAATTGGCATTTGGAGTAGAAGCTGTGAAGCCTCACACTAAATTTTACACTTTCAACTTGGAGTAACTGCAGAAACCAGGAAAGTAAAAAAGGGGCCATTGTGGGGGCTGGGGGGACAATAGAGGGGCCATTGCAGGGGCTGGGGAAGTATTGTGGGTGGCAAAGGGGAACCATTGAAGGGGATAGAGGGTCATTGTGAGGGCTGAGGAGTCTTTGCAGGGGGCTGTGGACAATAGGGGGCCACTGTGGGGGTTCAGTGGGCAATAGAAGGGCCATCATGAGGGCTAGGAGGGGAAATAGAGGGGTCATTTCAGGGGCTAAGGGGGCAATAGGAGGACCATCATTGGGGCTAAGAGGGTAATGGGGGTAGCAGGGCACATATAATCCGAAGCAGAAAATGGAAAGAACAGAGTGGAGCTCTAATTAGGGATGGGGGTTGGGGCACATAAAATAGCAGTAAGGATGTCTAAAAAAGTCCTGAGGAATCATACTATTAACTATCTACCTAAAAACATGCCTATAAATCAGTTTACAAATATACCTATATAGTTTAAATTGAATTGTCCTATCTGTGCTGAAAATGTTCCCACCAAGAGCCATCTACGAAATACCCCAACACCAGGTGTGAGAAGTCTCTTTTCAAATTATTGGTCAGGATTGTCTGATAGACTCCCCAAACATTACAGACTAATGCTATTGCCCCTGGTTGCCCTTCAAGAGGTAGAAGGTAAGTCCCTATTGCTGAAGTGGGGGCTGAGGCAGGAGAGCTCTGTAAGTTCCAGTCCAGCATGGTCTATATATTGAGTTCCAGGCCAACCAGAGCTACGTAGTGAGACCCTGCAATGGTCCCCTAACGCTGCCTCCCCACTGCAATGACCTCCCTAGCCCGTGAATGGCTCCCTATTCCCCCTAGCTCCCCTACAATGACCTCCCTAGCACCCCACAATGGCCCCCTAGCCACCAAAATGGCCCCTTTTCCCCTTAGCTCCTCAGTGGCCCCTCTGCCCCCCAGCCCTGCAATGGCCCCCTATTGTCCCCTAGCCCTGCCCTTCACAATACCCCCCAGCCCCACATGCACTTCTGATACAGGGACAGAGGCCCTGAGCCAGATTGGACCTGAATGTCTCCTCCCTGAAGACTTTCATGGTACCAGAAAGCAAAACAAAACCAACATCCACAAGCCATTGGCTTTTTCTTGGTACCATGATAAAACAACATTGCACTTTACACCCTTTTCAGATTTCCTTTTCTTTTCTTTTTCTTTTTTTTTTTTTTTTTGAGACAGGGTCTCACTATGTAGCTCTGGCTGGCGTGGAACTTGATGTATAGACCAGGCTGGCCTCGAACTCACAGAGATCCGCCTGCCTCTGCCTCCCAAGTGCTGGGTAAAGGCGTGCACCATCATGCTCAGCACAGGAATAATTTTTGAAAGCAGGAGTTACTTTAAACCACGTGGTATGCTTGAGTCAGATTGTCCCTTCACTTAGAAAAGTGGGCCGTCTCAGTGAGGCTGGAATATAAAATCAGAGACATGTCCTGAGTTTGCCTGACTCTTACTAGAATTATATTTCAGGATATTTAAAAATAAAACCTTTTAGAGCTGGGCACTGGTGGTGCACACCTTTAGTCCTAACACTCGGGAGGCAGAAGCAGGTGGATCTCTGTGAGTTCGAGGTCACCCTGGTCTACAAAATGAGTTCCAGAGCTACACAGAAAAATCTTGTCTCAAAAAACCCCAAACCAACCAAACAAACAAACAAGCAAAAACAGAAAAAGGAAAAAAAACAGAACAGTCGTTAAATGAGTTGAACAGAAATGTCAGCAGCTTTACAGAACTTCCAACCTACTAGCAAAGAACTCCAAGCATTCTCTAAGGGAATAATAGGAGCCAATACACATGGATGAGCCTAGAACCATTATGTAAGGAAGAAGGGGAGGAGCATATTATGGTGAGCACTTCAAAAGTTTACCTGCTTAATCGTTAATAAATTTGACTCATGAGTCAGAAGTAACTGATGAAAGTGAGGGGGCTGGGCGAAGCCTCTTGTAGCAGGAAGTCCTGGTTGCTGGCCTGATTCTGGTGTCTGGTAAATGTTTAACAGCTGGCTTTTCACAGATAGCCCAGAGGACCTTGGCTCACAGAGTTTGTCCATTTTGATGTTGCAGACATATCCCACCATGAGGAACTTCCACAACTCATGTGTTAAAAACGTTCGCAAAAACCTTGACAACTGGGCCTGGGGAGATGGGTTGGTTGGTTAGGTGCTGGCTGTGCAAGAGGACCGAGTTTGAATTTCAGCATCCATTCATTTAAAGCCCCCGGGGGGCTGTACATGCAGGTAACCACAGGCACTGGGGGTAGGGGGTAGGGTGCAGAGACAGGTAGATCCAAGAGCTCCAGGTCAACCAAGCTAGATGAAATGATACACTTTCGAGTCACTGAGAAAAACTGTCCAAAACAAAACAAGGCAAGGAGTGATATAGAAAGACACCTAACAATGAGTATGGAAGCACATTGGAACATACACATGTCCACACACCAACACATAACCCCCACCCCTGACATACACCCTTCAGGACTCATGAGCCCATGCAAGCCATCTGGGCACACTGCTGCTGTGTTTTCCCGGCTCTTCTTCCTCACAGGGACAAAGCACCCAGATTGAAAAGAATGTTCTCCAGCCTTCCTTGCAGACAGGAAAGAGCACAGGAGAGCTGTACCAGTGAGTGCTGGCAGAGGTTGGAGGAATGGAGACAGTCAGCCACAGGTGCTACTGCTAAGTGCTGAGTGGCTTCCTTAAAGGGACGTCAGGCTCAGGTCACCTTGTCTTCCACTGCAGCAGCCCTTCTGTAGCCAGGCATGAAGGACAAGCCAAGGGAATGGCTTGAGTTGTCTCTCAGCCCCGGAATTCTCCCTTGGGTCTTCTTTATGCCATGGCTTATTTAGGCTTTGTGTTAAAAGCAGGCAAAGTACTCCTCGTGTGCTAATGGATACAGATCTACCAAAGGGACATTGCCACTGGAAGCAAAACTACTGAAAATTAAAAAAAAAAAAAGTCACTTTCAAAAACTCATTGTTCTGTTGATGTGAGTTTGCCTAAAACCCTTGATGTGGAGACAGAAACTATTCTTAGCACAGTGCTATGAAGATTTGGGAAAGAGACGGGCCTACCTGAAGTGTGTAGGTAGAGGCCATGTTGA
This sequence comes from Lophiomys imhausi, assembly GCA_907164525.1. Classification (NCBI taxonomy): domain Eukaryota; kingdom Metazoa; phylum Chordata; class Mammalia; order Rodentia; family Muridae; genus Lophiomys; species Lophiomys imhausi. The sequence continues at coordinate 3,609,873 of CAJQZJ010032401.1, forward strand.
GTACCACTTGTGCTGTGAGCAGCAGGGAGTCACTTAGCAGTTGGCACTTTAGCTCCTCATATGCAAAACAGAAGTTTTGTCAAAAAAGATTTATTTTTATTGTTAATTATGCGTATGTATGTGGGAGGGTACAAACACGCTTGTACAGGCACCAGTGGAGGCCAGAAGATCTCCTGGAGCTGGAAGTACAGGAAGATGGAAGTTACTCAGTTTGGGTGCTGGGGGTCAGACTCAGGTCCTCTGCAAGAGTAGTAAGTGCTCGTAACTGCCCAGCCAACTTTCTGACTCCCTACTGGGTTCTCTTGAGGGATTAAGAGGTTAATAACTTGTGTAAAAGGCTTGAAACAATGCCAGGTAAAGGGCATACACAAAAACAGTGGCTATCTTCATTACCCTCCTCATAAACCTTAATTCAATAGGTTCTGATGTCATCTAAAGGTCATGAGGATGGCTCATACTAAATGGGAGATGTTTTGAGACTGAGGCCACACCTCTCCAGGCTTTAGTCCTGTGTTCTCACGCTTAGTGAGATCTATCCACTTGTCTTAGTTAGGGTTTTATTGCTGTGAACAGATTGTGACCACTGAAACTTTTTTTTCCTTCTTTCTTTTCTTTTCCTTTTTTTTTTTTGGTTTTTCCAGACAGGGTTTTCTGTGTAGCCCTGGCTGTCCTGGACTCACTTTGTAGACCAGGCTGGCCTTGAACTCACAGAGATCTGCCTGCCTCTGCCTCCCGAGTGCTGGGATAAAAGGCATGTGCTGCAACTCTTATAAAGAACAACATTTAATCGGGGCTGGCTTACAACTTCAGAGGCTTAGTCCATTTTCATTATGGTAGGAAGCATGGCAGCATGCAGACAGACATGGTGCTGGAGGAGCTGAGAGAGTTCTACATCTTGATCTGCAGGCAGCAGCAGGAGGCTGTACAACTGGGCGTGACTTGAGCATATATAAGACCTCAAAGTCCGCCTCCACAGTGACACACTTCCTCTAAGGCCACACTCGCTCCAACAACACCACACCTCCTGATAGTGCCAGTCCCCATAGGCATATGGGGAGCCCAATTACATTCAAACTACCACATCACTCAAGAGCTTCTTTCTCAAACTGCTCTCCAGCTTTTGGGAACGCCCCTCAATCCTAGAAACTCACAAATCCCACCAGAGACTTGTCAATCCACTGATACTACCAACTTCCCATTATTTCATCATCTCTCCTTGGCTCCCCACCACCCTGTTCCTCGTGGTCACGCCCTTGTCTATGCCCTCTAGTGTCCAACTCTTTTATTCTTTCCATCACATTCACCTGCAAAGTCCCAGCTTTAAAGAAGTTCAGCTTGGTTTCCCCGTGACGGCCTTTGTTATGATTGCTAACCTCAAATGGGTACTTAGCAGTGTGGCCCGGCACTCCCACCATATTTACATACTTCCTGTGCTTTCTGACTCTGAGGAAGAACAGTCTTCTCTCTTCTACCCTCTAGCCTCTTGGCTACTCAGTCCCATTCTCAGGGGGCAGTCCTGGGAATGCCTCAGCTCTCAGTTCACAGAGAGCAGGAAGCAGGAAGTGGCCTCTCAGGCTCACACCTGTATGGCCACCAGCCTGGTACATCTGAACCTCCCTGTCTTCTTCCTGGCCCTTGCTTCTCCCCGCACTACTGCTCTGAGCTTCCATGAGTCTATGAAGTAGAGCTGCCCTTTCCTCTGCTGGGAGGGTTGGAAACTGTATTAGTCTAGGTTTTCCAGAGGAACAGAATATGATGAATATATGTTACGAAAGGAATTTATTTGACTGGCTTACATGAAGGGCTCCGGCAATCCAACCACGCATCAGCTCAACAGAAAGTCCAGTAGCTGCCAGACCACAGGGATGGATTCTTCAGTAGTCCCAGTCTGTTAGTGAGTGCCTGGAGGAATGCTGGTTTTCAGTCCACATTGGAAGGCCAAAGAAGGCAGGTTCTGATGGCATCGAGCAATGGAGGGAGGCAAGAAAACAAAACAAATCCGTAAGTTCAAGTCACCTCTTTCTCTGGTTAGCTAAGATATTTATTACAGTAATAGGAAGATAACCAATCCAGACAGTGGTAAGTAAGCACGCGAATGTATGAGTGTGGAGTTTCAGACCCTGACCAGGAAAGGCCTCATTGAAACATGCAGGAAATGAGTGAAGATACGGGATGGGGAAGCTTCATGTACATCTCAGGGAAGGGCGGTCCAGGGAGGTAATGGCAATCCATTAGAGCTGAGGTGGAGCTGTGTCCAAATTGTTCTGGAAGAGAGATGTGGCCAGGGTGACTGAGGAAGAGAACATGAGAGAAAGCCCAGGCTCGGGTGGGAAGGACGGCAGGAAGTAGATCATGCATGGCCTCTGCACATAGTAAGACTGTTTGTTATTCTGAATGAAATGGGAATCTAAGTTATTTTTTTAATAAGTAAAATGACTTTAATAGTGAGGTTAGTCAGAATTTACAACTGTCTCAAAAATGCCCTTTTTGAAAGAGTATCCACATTTTTATTACCACTTAAAAGAAATAACTTGCGTAAGGTAAAATAAAAATTTACAGTGTGTATAATATTAGTAATTATCATTTAGGGACACTAGCAGTACACTAAGAAAGGCCATCTGTAGTTTTACAACTTATTTTAATGAACATTATATAACATAGTATAATGTCACTGCATGTCTCCCCTCTAGGATTCTTAATTTTTTTTATTATATGTGTATGGGTGTTTTGCTCCCATGTGCGTCCGTGTATCATGTGCCTGACTGGCGCCCATGGAGGCCAGAAGAGGGTGTTGGAACTAGAGTTATTCTTATGAGCTGTCAGGTGGGTGCTGGGAGTTGAACTCAGGTCCTCTGGAAGAGCAGTCAGCACTCTTAACTCCTAAACCCTCCCTCCAGCTCTCCCTTTAGGATTTAAATAAGAACCATGCACTGCCTTTAGTTGCCTGCCTTTTTTTTTAAACAGCTTTATTGGGATACAATTCTATATCGTGTAATGCAGTCATTCAAAATACATAATTCTATGACTTTTACTATATCCGCACAGTGGCATAACCATCAGGTTTAATTATTAATCTTATTTTAGAATCCTTTTACCACCCTGCAACCTTTAGTGATCACCCAAGGTCCCTCGATTCCGTACCCCAACACTCAATCCCAGGCAACTTTCCGTTCCTGTGGATTTGTCTACTATGAACATCTTGAATGAATGAAGAAAACAGAATGTGGGTCTTTCTTTCTTGTTTGGTTGCTTTTGTTTTGTTTTTGAGACAGGTCTCACGAAGGCTGTGGTAGTCTTTAAGTTACTATACAGCCAAGGTGACCTTGAATTTTTTATCTTTTTGCTCCACCCTGGAGAGCATTGGGATAACAGCAGGGCACTATCCCACCTACTTTATTCTGCACTGAGGATCTACCCAGGGTCTCATTCCGGCTAAGGAGGAAGGAGCAGAGCTCTACTCCTTTTCTATGGCTGAATAATGTTCCCGTGTATGGATATACCTCACTCTTTTCATCAAAAGAGGGTCTGTAGAGGGTGGGAGAGTGACTCTGAGTGGCATTCAACCAGGCTCACTCCAGCTGTTGCACAAAGGACTGGAGAACAACCAACTATGTCAAATGCTGCTTTTAAGGAAGATAAGATGAGATCCAAGAATTGACCAGTAAGTGCTTAAATAGTTTAATGAAGAAAGGAATTTAATTAGCAGAAATATTCTTATGTATAATTTATAAATGGCATTTTATGGGTTTATGGGATTTGTTGCATTTCCTTTGAATAATTAAATATGGAACACAGATATAATACTTAAATAATTAATAAGAATTTTAAGTGGAATGTTAGGCATGTAAAGGTACAGGAATAATTGGAGAGTATCATTAATTTGTAGTGGCCTTTGGTATTTCCTTATATTGCTGGTAATGATTTTTTTCCTTTTTTTGGTTTGTGGGCATTTACTCCTAGAATAGTTCTTCTCTGAACATAACTCAACATTATGATAATTGTCCAAGATTTCATGCAGCTTCCAGAAACGGACCAAGAGAAAAATGGATTGTTTCAAGAAGATTGGGGGGTGGGTTCTGAACAGATCAGGAAGGTGTGAGCTCATTTGTGTGTGGTTATTTTGTTTGTTTGTTAGGTTTTTGTTTGGGGGGGGGGGTCAGGGGAAAGTCTATGTCATCTAAAAGATTGCACCAAAAGTTTACAGTCCTGGAAGGATAGTTCCCAGTTTCAAGGCCAGCCCGGGCTATACAGAGAGATCCTGTCTCCAAGTAAGCAAGCAAACAAAGGGGCTGAAAGTGAAGCTCAGTGGTAAAGTGCTTGCCCAGAATGCAATAAGGCCAAGGGTTCGATTCCCAGAACCTCATAAATAAAAGTATGTGGTAGTGCAGACCTGCAACCCCAGCACTCAGGATGCGGAGGCCGAAGGAACAGAAATTCAAGGTCTTTTCCCCCTACAAAGCAAGTTCCAGGTCCTCCTGGGCTACAAAAAACTACGCCTCAAACACACAAATGGCTTCTGTCATTTGACGCAGCAAGGGCGCATACTGGAAACACAGGTATCTACCTAGCGCGAGATTGGTGTCACCCACAGCAATAGCCAACGGGTCACTCAATTCGGGGCTCACGCCCGCCACTCGGAAGGCCGGTAGTGAATCACTAGGTCAGGGATCGCAGGGCTTGGGAACTCGACTGGCAGCTAGGCAGGGACTGCAGAGTCGGAGGCAGGGGCGGGCCGGGAATTTGGAGAGGATCCCTGGGCGGCCGCGGGCGCGCGCGGTGCGCGTGTGAGCGAGGGCGAGCGGCCGGCGGGCGGGCGGGTTGTGCGCCGGGTATTGGCAGGCGGGCTGTGGAGGCTGGGCGGTTCCGACTGCCTGACGCCGGCGCGACCAGATCAATCCAGGCTCTGGGAGCGAGCGGGTGCACGGCGGCGAGGCCAGGGCCGAGGCGCGGGGACGGCAGCCCGGCCCGGAGCGGAGCGGCGCGGAGAGCGGAGCGCGGGACCCGGCGCTGGGTCTCGGGCGTCCCCGCCGATGGGCGCGCCGCCGAGCCGGTAAAGCTGAGCGTCGCCGGGCCGGCGGGAGGGGGACTTGCCCTGGGCCGCGCGGGTCGCACCAGGACGGGGGACCAGCTCCGGGGGAGGGGCGATCCCGGAGGGTGTCGGCGGTGGGGGGGATGGGGAGGATCGGGGACGGGCTCCGAGGGGGATTCGGGCCGGCCTCGGGGACCCGCGCTGGGGGGCATCTGGGATGAGCTCCCGGACGCGGTTCCGTCCTGTCCCGCCCCCCCCCATGATGGCGCCTTGCGGCCGCGAACCTGCTGCCAGACCTCCTCTCCCGTCCCCCCGCGCCTTGGTCGGGCGTGTCCAGCTCTCCAGGGACCCCCCGCTCCGCACCGTGCCGCAGCCGCATTCGGTGTCCCCCCGGCCCGCCCGCCCCGGCCTGCAGACCCTCGCGGGGACAGCGCTGCGCTCAGCTTGGGTCTCCCTGGAGGGACGCGCGCTCCCCTCGGGGTCCTGGTACAGCATGTTTTGGGGATCGGGGTTAAGGAAAGTTCGCCGCCGCCGTAGTTCTCGCCGATTTATTCAAAGGTCTGGCGGCCTCGCGTCTTTCTTTCCCCCACCCCCTCCCTCCTTCCGCCTACACCCCCTGCGTCTCCCAGTGTCGCCTCATTCCTTTCCCTTTACCGGATTCGATTGCCTCACTGCCCGTTCAGAGCGCCGGGAACAACAACTGTTCTGGTCCCGACCGTCTTTGTTAGTGTTTCTGGCTGGCTGGGGTGGGGGCGGTGGGCGTGAGAGCGAGAGCCGAGGCGGCCGCTTTGCCGACTGCCGGGGACAGCGTCTCCCAGAGGGTGCACTGGGGAGACGGGAGGGACCATCGCCGGCCGGCCACATCCCGACACTGTGGTAGTTGCGGCTTTTGTTTATTCGGAGGCGCATGCAGTTTTTCTAAATGCACCGAACAAATTACTCCAGCCGAGAGCGTTCCAGCTGAAAACCGCAGCCCTTGCCACAGCCATACGTGAGAGAGCATCGTTGTAGAGTGCGTGTTGTCACCCCCACCCCCAGCCTCTATCTTCCCCCTCTTGGACTCTTGGGTGACATCTGAAGTTTTACTGAAAGGAGTTACTTTTGCTTGGCTTGTTGTAATGTCTTCCTGCTGCTGAAGCGAAATCACAGCCTGCCCTCTGCTACGTCTCTCCCTCCAAGGGCCTGTGGTGGATAACGTGCCCACACCTCAGCACAATGAGAAAACTGTTCCCTGACCAGGTTCATTTTTCATCTTGTTTATAATTACCACTTTAAGTTGTACCGGAAGCAGGTGAGCTGTGCTGGAACAATTCACAAAGAGTCGAGGCAGAGGCGATGTTCACTGCCTCGGTGTTTTTTTTTCAATAGGGGCAAATATTTTTGCACCCGGAGTTACACTGTGGTGTAGGTGCCAGGCCTAAATAGACTGTACTAACTTACGTGTTTGCCCTCCCCTTCCTTGCTTTTCTCGTTTTCAGTTATGTGATATTTCTGTGAAGGTGGTGTGCCGTTTGTGTAATTCTGCATTTCTTAGGAAACTGGAAACCAGGGTCTTGTGAGATGATTTTTCTGGGGATGAGGATGCTGGCGGCTTCTGAAGATGATCAGGTTTCTGATCATGTTTCTTCAGTGGATAGGGATTTGTCCTTGATTTAGTTTTGACCCCTGCAACCATAGGTAGTAACCAAATACATTCTTCCTTTTGCAGTATCCTCTCGTTTTATACCAGGTTGGCAGCTTGGAGGAATGACAGTTTGTTGTTGTTGTTGTTGTTTAGGCAATTATAAATGCTACACTCTTGTTCATCTTTGAATTTAAATTCCTTTCTGGTAAGTTCATGTGATCATTAAGAGGAAGTAAATCTTGGTCCTCAGCTACACATATTGAAATTTCGGTTTCTAATCTTGCTTTCCAGTGATTCTGGGCTCAAGATAAAATGCAATAATGTGGTAGATTGGAAGAAGAATAAACCCGATGTAATTAGATGAGCATATTTAAGCTGCAGTAGCCTACATAATAATCAAGGCCAAGTTGTGTGGGTATAAAAGATCTCATTTGTGTGGTCTTACAAGGCTAATGGAGGCATCGCCGAGACTTTATAAATAATTTAAGTTGTGTATAATGTAGTGTCTCCAGAGAGGCAGAGAAAGCATCATTACCAGCCTTTTCAACCTGCTTGAGATCTTAAATTGATTTACAGCCCTGAACTGGTGCAAAATGATACATCAGGATGACATGGGGTCAGCCTGTAAAAGTCTATGATGTCAGCCTATTAGTTCTGTCATCAGAATTAAACCGTATTACAGGGGCAGCTAAGCAGGAGTCTGGTGTTATACTTCAGATATGGGTGGTACAGGGATTTTGTTTATAGTGGAGAGGGGAGATGGTCAAGAACCCCAGTGTTTCTAGAAGCAGGGAAAGTACGCTGAACTGCAATTTCTGGGGGAGAAGAAAGTGAATGGCATTGATGCTGCATCTCGTTGAAGATGTAGCTTTTCATTTGACGCTTTGGGGTGGTGATAGGGACTTTTGTAGTTCTGAACAGTGCATCAAATCGTGCTCATGGCAGTGTGAATTTAGCTTGGTCTTCTGGATCCTCTGAAATACTGGAAGACCACACATACTTCTTTGTTTCTGATCATTTATTACTTTTGAGCTTGCAATGTGTTGATAAGTGAGTCAACATGTTATTGTTTTAGCAGGTCATAGTCACTAGGTTTCCACTGAAAACATAATAGCAATTCAAGGGGGGAGAAAAAGACCCTGGCTTTTGCTAAAGTTCTTATAGAAAGTATTCAGTGTAGACATGCTGTCTGTTAGGGTAGAAGTAACCTTGTCTGCATAGCTAATCATAATTTAAGATACAAAGTTGTTTGCACCACCCACATTTCAAGTAGTCATATGTGCCTGCCATGTTGAGTGAGTGTGCATTGGGGCAGTTTTATCCTCGCAGAATGTTCTAGACTCTAGAATTTAGAGGGTTGACCTAGAACCTTCCCCTGTACAAATAAGTGTTCTTCAGTGGGTAAGATGAAGTTAGTTGACTTTTCAGTAGATCTTATTTGTCATTTGTGTCCACAATTTAGAACACTAGGCAGATGGGAATTAATGTAGGGTTTTGTGTGTGTGTGTGTATGTATGTGTGTGTGTGAATTTTTACTGTGTGTCAGACCTTGTTTATGGTCATTATAACTTATTTAAGCCTGGAACTTCCCGGAAGATTGTCACCCCCATCTTACAGGTAAAGAAACTGAGTCAGAGTAATTGTGTTGCTTCAGGCTACACAGCTAGCGAGTTCTTAGGATTTTCAGTCTAAGCAGGGATATGAATCCTGATCCTCATTCTTAACTGTGGTTTTTTTTTTTTGTTGTTGTTGTTCTTTGTTTAGAACAGGCCTTCTTAAACTTTTTCCCTCTCAAACTCTCTTCATGCCCAAGAAGCTTTTCTGCGACCCTGAGTATACAAGTCTATTAAATAGGTCTACAAATCAAATACTTAACTGATAATAGGCCATAAGGAAATACGCATTGTTAAAGGCCGGCAGAATGGTCCAGCATGTCAATAAGGCTGGTGGCCCGAGTTTGATTCTAGAACCTACACAGTAGAAGGAGAGAACTGACTCTCACAAGTTACCTCTGACCCACTTAAATAAATTAAATATAAAAACATCTTAAATTTATTTAAAGATAATTCTTTGGTATCTGTATAATTTTACTACTTACCAAAGAGGAAAGTAAATTTGCTAGTTAATCAGATGGGTGTTCTTGTTTATTTTACATTAAAATTGGGTGGAAATTTGATAGTGCAAGACATGGAATTTTTCAGAGCTGATCGTTACTTTGACTTTATAATCGTCAGTGCTGAGAAAGCCACTTCGTCCTAAATATGTGGTATGAAATGGCAGGAGTGTGTTTAGGGCTGTTTCAGAAATTATTGGAAATTTTAACCTAATCCCAAGTCAAATTCTGTGAACATTTTATAAAACTCAAGCCAGCAACTCAAACATCGATTTTTAAGAACCAAACATTCTAACACAACACAATCCAGGGTTACTAGTTTAATACACTCTGAGGGATGGTGTAGGAAAACACTGAAAGTCTTTGTTTTCCAACATTCAAACTATTACTTTTAAAAAGCCCAAACATTCATTTGTGTGTGTGAAAGGGGGTGGGCGCACCGCACGTGAAGGTTAAGGATGACCTGCTGGAGTCTGTTCTCTCCTTCACTTTATGGGTTCCAGGAACCAAGCTCAGGTTATCAAGTCGTGGGAGTAGGCCCCTTTACCCACTGAACCTTCTTGCTGTTACCTCGGCATTGCAGTTCTGTAAGAGTTGAAAATTTGGTGTCTATGGTAAAAAACAAAAACAAAAACCCTACTGCAATTCATAACATATGATAGCCTCAAATCTGAGCTTAAGTGTTGCTCTTTTGTGTTTCTGTGGGGCATGAGGTAGGTCATGGGCAGTGCAGAGAGAGCATGCTCATTGCATGTTCCAATCCAAAGCTGCAATGAAGTTGTGCGATGCAGGTGAAGTTGCCAGAAACACCTCGGGTTCGTTATGCATTTGATTTTGAATCGTCTGCCCGATGCTTGTTGCCCTTTTTTTTTTTTTTTGAGACCCTCATGTTCACTTTAGCTGGAATTTGGAATACCCAGTAGACTTTGCTTTATCAGTGTGGACATACCCATCTGCTTTTTCCTTTTAGTCCTTTAGACAGATTCATTCTGTGCCATCCTCTTTTGGGGGGTGCTTTTTCCCATCACCCCCATTTAAAAGAGAGAAACTGGAGTTCATCCTTCTCTAAGCAGCACATGATTTGAAGACCAGGAAAGCAGCGCACTTACAATCCGGTCAGTTCTATCAGTTCTTCTTTGCTTAATTCCGGCCACTTGCGCTTTCTGTGTCTGATCAGTCCCAAGCTGATGCCGTTGAAGAAGGCTGCAGCTGTCTAGTTTGTCTGTCTTATCAGAATCACTCTGCTTCCCCTGAGCAGATGAATGAAACAGCTTGAGAAAAGAATAGTTCGTTGCAAATTCCTTGGAGACCTTTTTTTAAAGGATGGGTGTCAATTTCTGCAGAAAGTCTGACAATTCACCTGCTCTTTTGGAGGAAGGATCAGAGCTGTTTAAGAATCGGATGGAAGCATGGCTCCTACATCTTTTTACTACTGTCTTCCTGTCCAGAAGTGTTGACATGCACTGGTGCGTTTGTGTGTAATGCTGTGCGTTTTCAGGAGAAGCACACTGTTGGGTTTTGAGACCGTCTTGCCAAGTGCTTCAGAGACTAAAGATGCTCATTGTTAAACATTGCTTTAAGGAGTTTCTGATCCAATTGATTCCTACCAAGTTGGGCAGTCTGAGGCCAAGAGAAGTAACCTGTCTTGTGGAATGTTTCCCATCTAACTGATCGAAACAGAAAGCCAGACCTCGATCCTCTGAGCATTGAGGGTTCATTTATTTGTTTTTTCCTGTTACGCTCAGTGTTCCAGGGGCATTGGGCTAAGCACATCCTGGATCGTTTGGGGAGGGGAAGAAAGAAGAATTTCTTTTGGCATGATATTGGTGTTTTTATACCTAACATTGTTTGAGCTAAGTAGCAATTAAATCTGACAACCATACAGAAATGTTTGCTCTCTACAGATCAAAATTGATTTTTTTTTCATTCTAGAAATTGAAAAGAAAAACCTCATGTCTGATTTAATCAATGGGATCTTACTAGAAATGTGCAATCCAAGATTGTATGAAGTTCAGATTAAATCAGACAGTTGTGACATACTGAGAAATACTTGAGACTTCTTTTGAATCTCTAGACCTCTGTATTCCTCAACAAAAGCTGAAGTTTGGGATCTGTAGGGAAGGAGCTAGGTGGGTAGTAGGAGAGAGTTGGAAAAGTATGGGAAGAAGAGTTTAACTATAAAAGGGTGGAGAAAATATAAGTCAAAATGTTGAGATTGTTAAATGTCTTGGTATTCCTTCTGGTCTTATATTTTGGTACCAAGATTGCAGGATGTGTTTTAGAAACCTCTAGGGACATGTCTTCTGAAATGTAATCTTTTCAGTACCTATTCCTTTTTGCTGTTATCTGGTTGTAGAAATATTCAGTCTAATCTGGCCATCGGTGATCTGATTTGTAGCAGAAACACATGAAGTATTTTCAGCAATTACTTAACTCTGCACTTGCTTCCTTTAAGTAAAGAGACAAAGCTAGGAAGTATGATATTGTAACTACTTTAGATCCAAACCGTTCATTTAGGTGTGTGCTGAGATGGGGCACAGCTAGTCCACAAAACAGCGCTGTAGAACTTAGCAGGCTCTCCAGGGTGTTCATTTGCATAAGGGACTCTCAGGAAGAACAAAAACTTTCAGGAACAGTTAAGACTTAAGTGACTACCTCAGTTTGGGGAGGCACTGGGAACTGCCATATTTGGAGAGTGTAGCAGCTAAGCTTTTCAATTTTCATTATAAGCTGAAAACTGAATTTGAGAAAGGATTCCCTCCTGAGAAGAAAACGTCAGACCCTCTCAGGCTCCAGGAGTCCTTGCCTGTTGACTCTCCCACATCTCTTTTCTGTGTGGTTCCAAGGGTCTGAAAAGGAACCCTGGTTTCTCTTTGAAGAACCCACATCTATGGTGTGGGAAACTGGTGGTTGTGATTGCTTCTTCTTCCTCCTCCTCTTCCTCGCCCTCACTTACTGTTGTTATTAGAGACATGCCTGAATCGAGAGAAAGCGCACATAACACACATAACCATTAATTAAACATCCATGTTTCTTAGCTCAGGGTGCCAAAGAATGCTCATGGTCATTTTTGGGAAGGATCCTACATGTTGATTCAGAAACGTGTTCTTATACTGAATTTTTAAATGCTTTATTTACAGTTTTCCTTAATTTTAGGGCTCCCATGCTGCATTTTTTTTCTTACAATCTCAGGTAGTTTTAGGGTCTGGTTATTCAAACTATTTGTTCTTCCTGTTGCTTGTCTGTGGTGTCTTTACTGTGTGCCTGTAGAGCAGAAGCACTTCAAACCTTACAGCCATTTTCTGTTCAGTTCCAACACCACAAGAAATAAAAAGTAGCTAATTATCTTCAATTACTATAATTAGGCATTAAATTAAGTCATTCAATTAGTTAAATGCAAATTCTTTTGTTTGTTTAGATTGAAAGAAAACTTTCTTTTTTTTTTAATGGAAGAGGGATATAAGCCCCTTATCTGGTGACTTTTGTTATCATATTGTAGTTAGTGTATGCTTCATTCATTTCACCCGTGATTTTCTAAGTTACAGTAATTTATGAAAAGACATAAAAATGAAAGGAAAAAAAATCAGTAACACTTTAAGAATTGTTACAGAGCAGGAGTGAGTTTCACAACTCATGGAGAACTCCCATGGGATGGAATCCACCGGGCTTGTCTCAGTAGGGAGCACAGCTGATGAGGAAGAGTGAGTGACCCTGCCACAGCCCTGTCCAGTGGAAATTCTGCAGTGGTGTAAGTGTCCTTACCTACCACCCAGAGCCGTGGCCATGGGTGCTTGTCAGTGCGGCCAGGGGTGGCCTTCATTCCTGTTAGTTAACTTGTGCGGCATTAAACTGAGTGAGTAGCACAGGCTTACCCACTCTTTAGTGAGCTGACCCGGCTGGCCTTGGTGGGCCACAGAGAGGACGGAGAGTGCAGACGCTGAGATGTACATTTGAGGGCTTGCCGCGGGCCAGAATGCAGAGGCGTTGGGGAGTCACTGAAAAAACCTGGTCGTGAGTTTAGACTCAGGGTAGGTAGATGTTGTATGCAGCATTTTAAAGAAACTTCATGTAGCTGGGCGGTGGTGGCGCATGCCTTTAATCCCAGCACTTGGGAGGCAGAGGCAGGCGGATCTTTGCGAGTTCGAGGCCAGCCTGGTCTACAAAGCGAGTGCAGGACAGCCAGAGCTGTTAAACAGAGAAACCCTGTCTCGAAAAAAAAAAACCAAAAAAAAAAAGAAACTTCATGTGATGATTAATCTTTGATAAAATGGAAAAAGAACAAACAAACAAAAACCAATGAAGACGTGGCCATTATATGGCTGTGGAATTACAAGAGGGCTGTCTGAGATGACCTTCAAGCTTTGAACCTCAGTGGCTGGAACCTGATGCAGCCGTTATTGTCACTTAGCTGTGAGAGATGAGGCTTGTGCAGGTGATAGTTTAGAATTCATGTGTTGGGTCTCCAGCATGATGCCTAGTTGCGTTTTGTGGGTCAGTTAGGAACGCAGAGCTCGGAGCTTTGTGTGGGCTCCTTTTGTGCAGGGTTGGGGGGTGTCTCTCTAGCACCTGCTATGCCCGCGGAGAGAACCCAGAAGAGCAGACACAGGAAGTAGATTCACATTTCCGACAAAGCCCACCTGTAGGCATTAGGAAGAGGCAGATTTGAGGCAGTCAAAAGAAGCAACTGTCAGAAACAATGCAGTGTTGGAGGCATGAAGGAACCAGAACTCCATAAATAGAGTCCAAAGTAGGCTCAGGGAGGGGGACGAGCTTGTCACTTGGGTTCAAGGGTTTCGAAAGGGCAAAATTAAGTGAATGTAGTGTGGAGAGAATATTAGGAATGAGAACTAGATTCTTACACCCCTGCTAGTCATCTGCCCCCCCCTTTTAAATATAATATGAGAGGTTGAAGAAAGAGGCTAAGAGACAGCAATTACAGACTGTGATCTGGACTGCAGATGACAACATCCCGACCCCTGTAACGTCTGACCCAGAACCATGTTGTACAAGACAGCGCCGCAGCAGGGCGCACGCCAGCCTGCCCCCTGCATCGCGTCGCTGGGAGCTGTTTGCCCATGCTTAAGGCCGTACCCCAAACACACTCACATTGCAACTTTTGGAAAACCGCTCTTAGCCTGAGATTCTCCCTCACTAGAGGAAAAATGGATGGTAGTACAGCCTAAGGATTGCTGTGAACATGTAAGAGAGGCGCTTCCGTTTCCGTCTCATTTGAAGCCTGATTTCATGTCCTACCAAGGAGAGGCACTGTCCAGTTAAACACAGCGGTCTGGGAATCATACTCTGTGTGGCTTTGGAAATACCAAAATAGTGTTAAGATGCTAAAATGTAGGAGTTGCATCTCTCCAGGGGCACGCGTAGGACCAACCACGCAGTGAGCGTTCAGCTGTGGTCACTATTTATACAAATTGATGCTTTTTACATTCAGTGTTAATGAGCGCATTATCCAGTCCAGTACCGTGTCCAGTACCGCGTCCAGTAGTGCGTCCAGTTTAGATAAGGAGCTCCAGGATGAAGGGTCTAATGGACTAAGTGGTTGCAGACGGGCTGAGCCCCGGGAATCTTGGAGAAAGAAATGGTGAAATGACCACATCTGGGAATTTGTACCTAACGCATTCTTCTGCCAGCTCCCGATGGAGGTTCTTAGAAAGTGTGGAAATCGAATGAGAGACGGGTCCCTTTAATGATCTAGAGAAGTTACTTAGATGGCTCAGAGCCTTTAAAAGTCAGTATTCTGAATTTATCCAGGCCCTTTTCAGTTGGCCTCCTACCCAAACCCTGGAATTAAATATCTGTGTCTTCTGCCTGCCTGTTCTTTTTACATCATGCTAATTTTTCCCCCACTTTGACAACACGTAATTCAGATAGTTTCTGGGATGGGTTCTTATGTGTTAGATGAAAGGCTGTCGTGTGACAGTCTGAGGGCATTACTAGTAGGTCACCGAGAGCCTTCCACATGTGGCTCCAAGGACCACAACCAGAGAAGAAAAGTTTTGTAGGTACGACAAATGTCCTGTCAATGGGCGTGCACCTGACAGCTGGTCTCAACAGTGTTATTACCGCGGCCAGTAAGAACCTACCAGACGCAACAGGAAACAAAGGCCCCAGATGGAAAACTTGGGGAAAACATGAGTGAGCAATTAATTCACAGATGAAACACGGACTGATGAACATGGCTTCCACCAGCTCATCCCTGGGAGGGAGCAGTGTCCTCTTTGACCTTAGTGATTTTCTTTGTGGATCAGATATGTCTGTCTGGCAGCACTAGGCTTCTTCTAGCATTTCAAGGAAGAAAAGGAGACCAGTATTTCAGAGAAGCAGCAGGGAACGGTTTGCAGGGAGGTGTAAAATTCATGTAAACTCCACCTGTTTCCTCCATGACAGGTCTTGGGGCCAGGGATCATCTTACTAGAATTTCACATTTATGGCTCTGTTAGGGCTCTTGTTCATGCACATTGCTCGGGTTGATGAACCTCAAAGACACTAGTCTTCTGCAGCACATTTTGACATAGGCTTCTGCTTTCCTACGTGTGTTGTGATATTAGATTTCACAGTTGCATTTACTCATTTAGATTAGATACAATGATGTCTTGGAATACGGCTTTGATTATTTATACAGATTGGTTTATGAAGAATCAAAGCAAGAAAGGTTCCCCTGTGTAGTAAAGCCTCTCCTGAAGTTCAAAAGGCAACCAGGTTTAATCTCCTGATTTTCTATTATAGATAATAGTGATCAGGGCTTTAAAAAGATCAGGTGTGGTCGCGCACGCCCTTAATCCCAGCACTTGGGAGGCAGATGCAGGTGGATCTCTGAGTTCGAGGCCAGCCTGGTCTACAGAGTGAGTCCAGGACAGCCGTGGATACACAGAGAAACCCTGTCTTGGAAAAAACAAAACAAACAAACAAAAAAGGCTTTCCATACACTGCCCAGAGGTGGTCTGCTGGTGATTGGCAGCATCCCCACCCAACTGGATCACGTTCTGCTTTGCCCTGGCGTTAGGGATAAGGCTCTTGCGTAGCTAACTAGACAGATTTTGTCTATCTTCTCACCATCACCTTTAAATGGCCTGAAAATATTTCCAAGATGGAGGGGAAAGCTTGCATGTCTCACCCATAGGCTCCTTGCTCAGCCTGCGGTCATCCCCTCCCCATCCTATAAGTCTCTTCAGAGTGACTAGGAAGAGGGACCTGAATTGGTATGCACTGGTCAGATGTGTCACTCAAACACTTTGGGCTACGTTGGACAAGGAGAATTAATGTTGAGGTGGTAATTTTATTAAATTTGGTGGCTTTTTTCTTTTAAGTGTGTGTGTGTGTGTGTGTGTGTGTGTGTGTGTGTGTGTGTGTGTG